>BLKM01000280.1:899175-1026995 GCA_013340265.1 Coptotermes formosanus
TAGTGGCCAAGGTCGCATATATAATGTTACTGGAAACCTTTATCTTCCAAGAACTGATACAAAATAGATCTTTACTTGTGCACTGTCCATATAATACTAAAAAGCTACTGGATTCGCGCAGACTTGATTGGACTCGACTTGGTCGGTGTGCACCCCCCCTGACTCTAGAGTCTGATTGGGCTCAACTAGACTCGCCTGGACTCTGTTGGTGGGTACACACCCTAACTGTTGAGGGTTTGGTTCAGTCCCATGCCAGTTTGTGTGGGATTTGTTGTGGACAGAGTGGCACTGGGACAAGTGTTTGTTTGGCTACTTCTGTTTTCCCCTGTCAATATCAGCCCACCAATCCTCCATACTCATTCATTCATCTATTACTGACACTGTATGTTTTTCTCCCAGTACTTCGGTTTACCCCTGTCAGTATCATTCCACCAATGCTCAGTGGTCATTCATTCATCTATCACCGACGCTGTATAATGTTTCTCTCCCAGTACTCTGGTTTTCCTGTCAGTATCATTCCACCAACACTCCATACCCATACATTTATCTACCACTGACGCTGTATAATGTTTCTGTCCAAATACTTCAGTTTTCCCCTGTGAATAACATTCCACCAATGCTCAGTACTTGTTCATTCATCTACCACTGACACTGTATAATATTTATTTCCCAATAATTCAGTTTTCCCCTGTCAGTATCATTCCAGCAATGCTCCATACTCATTCATTCATCTACCATCGACGGTGTATAATGTTTCTCTCCCAGTACTTCAGTTTTCCCCTGTCAGTATTATTCCATCAGTGCCCCATACTCATCTATTTATCCATCTCTGTGGCTGTACATGCTGTTCTGCATAAGGTGTGGCAAACTTCAGGTTGTCATTGTATAAGTCATTTTGATTACAAAATGTGATGTCAACATAGGCTGGATTATCAGCTGTTACATCACTAGGAGCATTTTAATATTTCAAGGTCCTGTACGATACTGCATGTATCAGTTCGTATGAACCACTTTCAGGCTTACTCCCATCTCTGACAAATGCTGTTCATTCCTGATTGTGTTCTAAGAAGCACATAATTGTGCATAAAGAGGGTGGATGTCATTTTGAACAGTGGTTAGTGTAAAATAAATGAAAATTGATGTTCTTTGATATTACATAATGAAAACGGTTTTTTTCTTCCATGTTGTAACAACGATTTAAACTAACATAACTAACTCAGTAGTGTAACTAAAAATTTTGTGGTTTTCTTTTGTTGTGTTACCTGACACATAATTTTCTTTTGATGTGTATTCAGTAGGTTAAGACTTAATGGATATTTCAATTTTGTGATATCTGACACAGAACTTTCTTCTTATTTGTACAGTGTAAGGAAAGATATGTATTGTAAAATTTTCGGTTACAGCCATCTACTTATATGAAAATGCGTGTAGAGGTGTGACAGTTGGTAATCGGGCATATGTTGGTATAGCATTTCTTACTCAAAATGACTCGTTAAATAACATACTGAAATTTGTTAGACCGTATGCAGAACAATGTGTATAATCCTAGGAATTGACAGAGTCATTACATAATGTGCACACACATGACATGTAGAAATGTTTGCTGGCTGGAGGAAGTCCAGTCGTAGTTCAAGAAGTCTTCACTGACAGCATGAATGGTTTTATGTGTGTCCATGCAGGAAGTCCTGACTGGAAAGTATGGTGAGGACTCAAAGTTGATCTACGATCTTGCTGATCAAGGTGGGGAGTTTCTGTCACTGAGGTATGACCTCACTGTGCCGTTTGCTCGTTATCTAGCTATGAACAAGATCAGTAACATCAAGCGGTACCACATTGCCAAAGTGTACAGGCGTGACAACCCAGCCATGATGCGGGGACGGTATCGGGAGTTCTATCAGTGTGTAAGTGAGAACTCTGTTGATTGAACAAGTTGCTACTTGAGGACTGACAGTGTTAGTGGCAGAAACACAGTTTCATTGTAGGTCCACGTACCAAATGGAGACTGATCTAATATTTCTGAAGCGACCATTTAAGATGAATGTGCAATCAAGGGAGTGAAAATTTGTGTGGCTCTTGGGATTGAATACACTATGCGAGTACTCTGTTACATTAAAATGGGATGTAGTTTAATCAGTTGCTTTAAAATGTAACCTAATATACTTCTACGTGTCCATCAAAGTAAGTTGCTGCTTCTTTGTTGTCTACTGAAGCCTGTACACCTTGTTTCAGTGCAGGTGGGGGCAGCCATCTTGTATTAATTCTGTGTATGCAGTGGACATCTTTCCCTATTCTTTGTTGTGTGCTGTGGAGTAACCCAGCTGAACTACTGACAATGGTCTGGGTCTTGCTGCCATGTTGTAAGAACAGACTGATGTTAGTAGTTCATTGGCATTATGCCACTGCCTGCAGTAGTGTATCTTCATTGTCAGTTTACTGGCACAGTAGATGAACAAGTCTAGTGATGGATATAAAATTGCAGTCACTGTGTTTGGAAGTTTGTAACTGGAATAACTGTTCGAATGAATGGCTTCTCTCTCTCTTTCATACTCTGTAGTAAAAGGTTTGTGTGAAGTTTCAGAGGAATGTGCTGCCACCATCTTCAGGGTAACTGAATCAGGTTGAGTTTGTGTACTGAAATAGAAAGGAGGGAAAGTGTTGGTTATGTCGGAAGGGTTGGGAGTTCTAAGAACAGTCTTTTTCAGGGCCAACATTGAGAGATATGAGGTGTACAGATGCCAGTTATAAGCGTCGTTCACATTAGCATTAGTATTGGAGTGTGACAGGTTGTAACAGGGGGGCAAGGCTGTTTCATCCAGGAAGAACACCAGCTGCCTTCTTTCTTTAAGGGAATAGACAGGAGGCTTCATGACACAGTGTGGAACCTGCCCTCCACCCTCAAAAAAAAAAAGGGAATACCCCAACCATCATGAACACCTGGTGTCACTGTGGTTAGTTCAGCAGGTAATGCAGCTTATCTAATTTGCAATGTTGGCAGGACTTCGACATCGCTGGCCAGTACGACCCCATGATCCCGGATGTGGAGTGTGTCCGTGTTGTGAGTGAGATACTCACTTCCTTGAATATAGGGGACTTTGTTATCAAGGTGAACCATCGACAGCTGCTGGATGGGTTATTTGAGGCCTGTGGTGTTCCGTCGGACAAGTTCCGTACAGTGTGCTCTTCTGTTGACAAGCTGGATAAGGTGTGCTATGTTACATATGTGTGTTACCCCTGTGTAGAAGAAACGGAGTTGTGTGGAGCATGTCTATTAAATATGCACACCCCTTCTTGTATCTGATGGATATTGATGATATTTCTTTTCTAATTTGTGTAGTTAACTTTTTGTGGGTGCTGTTTATGGCACTAGTGTGTTTTCTGTTGCAATGGATCTGGTCGACTGCCATTCATGTTAAAAATATTGCATATTTCTGTGCCAAGTGGCAGGCATGTACAACACTTTTTCCACTTGCAACCTCCGACTGCCCTACCACTACATTGTGATTTTCTGATGTACATCCTGGGCACTCTATGTTTGCATTATTTATTCATGCTGTATGTCTTAAACAAAAGTATAATGGTGTATTGGTATGGCATTTCATATTTTTGTATATTTTTTCATGGATATTGTTTTGAATTGGTTTAATGGTTAAAGTAACAGTATAAATGTGACATATATAATCCCCCTGTGGGTACATTACTAGGCGCAAAACTGGTGTTTTAGGACTTCAGCCAGCAGACACCTGAACGCATTCCTGCGCACGTCCCGAATGGGTTAATGACTTACTGTTAGTTTTTGCCCTGAAACCAAGCAAGTCAGTTGAACCTTTAATACTTCTGACTCATTATTTGGGATGTTCACACTTTGAATCTCAGTCAGAGCACTGACTGAGCATTTCCGTAGGCTTTCTCACCCCATGCAGGTAACCACTGGGACAGTTCATTACATAGGCTATAAACATTTCCTTCCAGATCCTTTCCATTTCATTGCTTATTAATCACACTACCTTTTGGTACTACACAGTCAGAATTAACGACACTGTCATTAAATAAACTGTAAATATTCCCATAGATTATGTAGCATTGAATGGTGGGTTTGCTGCGAATTATTATTTGAGAATGGTGTGGAGTTGTTGTGGCCTATTTTAAGTCCGTGTCCTGTTATTGAAGAAACTTAAAAAATTGTGAGGAACATCTGTTTGCGTATGCAGCCCCTGAGTTACGAATATAACACAGGACCACCTGGGTGTGAAGTGCAAGTGTTTACCACTGTAGAATGCAGGCAGGCGTCTTTTAACATTGGCATTAGGTTCCTGAAAATCTCAGTATGGAGGGGGAGGGGGGAGCAACACTAAAGGGATTAGCAACAACAGTGCACCAGCTGAGATGCTGAGTTTGTTGAAATTCCTGCTAGCTGCGATTGAAAATAGCTTTAACTTAAGTCCAGGCAGCATTCATCAAATCTTACATCACTGATATACATCAGTGTTTGAGGAAAACAGCACTGCTGTGTTAAAGTTAAATGAGAGGTGCCTGTAACATTTAGTGACATTTGTGTTATAAGCAGTAATTTAAGACGTGAGTTTCAAAATTCAGACTCTTAAGGTGTTGAAAGTTTCTTCGTCTCTGGGCATTAAAACTGTGTGAACAATATGGTTCATTGGTTAATATGTGTAATGTGAAGTGTCGTGTCCACTCAGTTTGGTGTGCACATTTGCTACACATGCTGTGCAGGCACTTAAGGGAACATCCTTTGCAGTCTCCTTGGGAGGAGGTACGCAGTGAGATGGTGAATGAAAAGGGCCTGGCTCCATCAGTGGCAGACCGCATTGGTGAATACGTTCGTCTCACTGGCAAGGTGGATTTGGTGGAACAGCTGCTGCTGGATGAGTTCCTGGTGGCTGAATCCAAGAGCGCCCGTGATGGGTTGGAGGCCATGAAGCTTTTCCTTAAGTACTGCACACTGTATGGGCTGCAGGATCAAGTTAGCTTTGACCTGAGCTTGGCTCGTGGGCTCGACTACTACACTGGCATTATCTATGAGGCTGTTTTACTCAGTGAGTAGAGAGAAATATGTACCATGTGTGTCAGCATTACTGTCAGTTCTTGTGTAATTGTTTTGTCAGCAAGAGGTAAGAGGAATGCTTAGCCACTTGAGCTCACAACATGTTGGTTCCAAACGTGTGAAAGAAATTATTCTTAACAATTACCCGAGGGGGGAGAGGAGTGCCTACACTGTATTCCCTGTTCTGTGAAAACACACTTCACTGCCAGGAAATAAGAAACTGTAGGTTTGTATTGGGATCCTCTACATCATGACCTGATGTTTTGCAGGAACATACCGCCTCATTCCTTGGGTTGAAGTGCAGATTTATATCTCATTGTTCACAGAGCATTGTAGCATTCAATTACTGTGAACCCTACATAACAGACAAGAATGATTTAATACTGTGTCAGAGTCAAATCTAGGTACGTAATTTGAGGTGACTGATCAGTCTGTGGTCAGCAGCATAGTATTCACTTATGTTGTCAGTAGTTACTTTATATTCTAACTGCAGGCAGTAAGTTTAATTTTTTGCTGTTGCTGCTGCGTTTGTTACTTTGAAAATAGTAAGTGACATGGATTTACAACTCCAGTCATTTTGAACAGGAAACCTGATGGTTTCAGGGTAGGATCCTGGCTACTCCTGCACAGTTTTCTGAACATAATATGTACTGAGACTGTGCAAATTTGATTTTTGACTGCTATGAAAGGTAGAAACTTGGATGTATGAAGAATACCAGGTTGCTGCTGTGGTTCAGAGCTCGTGTTAAGCTGTAGGTCCCGTATGCTCATCTTCAGTCATATGATGACCTATCACTGAGGGTAACTAACTGCCCTGTGGGTGCTAACAGTATGGGCAAGATGGCAGAGGACAGCATGGTCAGCTCTGACCACATAAAAATGCACTGGACAAACAACAACACAGGTGTGAATAGGACCACAGTGTCTTGCCAACCCGAAGTAGAAGTAAATATATTTTGGTTGTCTTCCGATGCTTTTTATGTGTGGGCCTTTCATGATTTGTCTCCTCCATTTTAATGTCAGTAATACTGATTATGTTTGGTTATGAGTTTCCCATGGACTACTGTTTCAAGTGTTACCGTAAAAATGAAGATGCAAATGGATTTAAAGCAGAGCAGCTGTGTGCCATCATTCAGCTTGTTATATGACAGTACCCAGCCTTAAGTGTTAGACAGTATGTGGTATATACTAACACAGTCTGTTTACAAATTTCAGTACTCGACAGCTTGGGAAGGGTGACAGGAATCAGACCTGGACTCCACTCTGAAGTAGCTCAAACTAGCAGAACAGTCTATAGAGTGTCTCCTCATTTTATAAATTGATATTTGCATTAGAAATGCAAGTGGAAGGCCGTTGAGGTGGTGTTTACAGCAGTTGAACTGTTCAGTTGAGTGTAGTTGCCACCTTCTGAATGTTCATACTAAGGATATGTAACTTAGGCTACATAGTTCAGGAGCAACAATAGCTCAGTCATGGGCTGGATGGACCAGGGTGTGACTCCTTGCAGGGGCAAGACAGTTCTGGCTTCTTGAAAATGTCTGGACTGTCTCTGGGGCCCACCCAGCCTCATATGGGATTAGTATAAGGGTTGTTTCCCTGGGGTTAAAGCAGCCAAGGCATGAATCTGACCACTTAACTCCATCTAGTGCTGAGCTTAAGAATGAGTAGAACTGTACGTCTGCTCCTGTGTGTGCCTTCATGGTGTGGACAGGGATATCGTCACCATTTTTGCCTTCACGCATAGTTTGTGTGTAGTCCAGTAAATTGACGTGACGTAAGTCACGTAGACGTATGTTGTGGCAGAACTTTGTGACTCAGCTAAGCTGCCAGTAATGTAATGGGGTCTTCCATTATCCTCCTGATTGTCACCTACACAGAGGGCAGGCATAGCTGGAACACTGTATGTGGATTGCAGCCTCGTTACCAGCCTTTGTAACTGTGGCTGCTGCTGTTTGTATGTGAGTAAAAGAGAAAACATGTAGAGGTAAAAGAAAGTAATTTCTTAGATACACACTGACCTTGAAGGTCAAGTGATGGGGTACAGTGGGGCCCCTCATTGACATTCTCCTAGTGGTGTGAAAAGTTTCATACTTGCAGCAAATGCATAAATCATAAAGTTAGTACTTACCGTCATGTTAACCTGTGGGATGGGTAGTAAATAATGTAGGTAAATTACTAAACAAGATCAGAATATTTTTGTAACTTACAATTCCAAGAAACAGTTTTTTACATTGTCATGTTGAGAGTTAAAATTACACACACACACACACCTGAACTGATCCACATTGTTTCCTGTGATATGACTGTTTTTGACTCTTGTGTTGAACTTTCCTGCTGGTAACCCAAGTTGTTTGTCAAAGGAAGTGATGTTTGTTTGAAGGAAATTGTTTCTGGTCCTGTTTGTGTTGCCATCTTGCTCTATCAGACACACACAATAACATAAAAGAAGTACAATGCACTCAGAGGCTCCAGAGAACAGACTCATAGTAGTGATGGCTGTCTTGAGAACAGTCACACATTGAAACAGCTTCATGCTTGCAAGACAGTGAATGACTTGTTACAGTAGCCAACCACTGAAAAGGAAGAAGTGACCAGTTGCAGAAATACTGGTGCAAAGACAAGGAACTTCAAATGAAATTCCATGTTGTTGTGGGAAAAAAACCATTGAAATTGTAGCAAATGGGACGAAGTGTACATTCCGGAAATGTAAATATGAGGTTTCACTTTGTTTGAATTGTACCTTGATGACTAAAATTCAAGCACTTGCATGGCCAACTAACATGATGTTGGTTTTCTTCATCAGGTGACCCCACAGTGGATCAAGGGGAGAGTATTGGAGTTGGTAGCATTGCAGGAGGTGGACGGTACGACAACTTGGTGGGGATGTTTGACCCAAAGCACAAAAATGTGCCATGTGTTGGGGTGAGCATTGGTGTGGAACGTGTGTTCTCTGTGCTAGAGGCACGCATAATCAGCAGCAAGACCAAGGTCCGAACGACAGAGGTGGAGGTGTACGTGGCATCTGCACAGAAGAACCTGCTGGAGGACAGGATGCAACTCTGCAAGGAGCTGTGGGATGCTGACATCAAGGTAACATAAGCACTCAAATGCTGGAAGAGACAGAAGAAGTTAAACTCAAGTTGTGTCTAATCTTAGAAAAAAGGTGGAAACAAGGCAGCTGGTTCAAGTAAACATGTTTTTTGTTTGTATTTTGGAGGTTCCATCTTTGAGTGTCAGCCAGGACACGTGAGTATTGTTGAGTGAGACATGCTTTTTGGTTTTACAAAGTCCCCTCATGCATCAGCATAATATGTTAAATGTGGCAATGACTGCTTCCTTTCAAATCCTTTTCCATTGTGTTCTTGACATTCATCCAGTCCTGTGACACTATACAAGGTTATTTACAACATTATGTCTTAAGTTAAGGTCTTATGTGTGAGGTCATTCCCAGGCAGAAATGTCATAAACCTAGGGCTGTTTCTGGAGAGCTGGGGATTTATATTTACATAAATGTTAAGGATATAAGGATAGGTGGGCACACACATGTTTTATTGGTGAATTTACAATAAACACTTAAAATGATTACCCTCGGCCTCAGTACAAAATGTGCCACACTTTGACAATGTATCGGTCATCACTGTACTGTGCATTGGTTTGGTTGTGGTGGTCCACATTATTGGATAGCTGAACCTGCAAACCCCATCCTTCTTAGATTTTTGTCAGTAGTAGTACCTGGGAGAGTTGCATTACTGTGTTACATTTTGGACACAACCTTGGTGGCCTCTCGTGGAGGCTTCTACTTTGATTTGTAGCAGTGGCTGGTTTGTGAAGAGCTTCTTACAGTAAAGTGCTCAGGTCTGCTGTGTTCCATGCTAGCACCAGAAATAATAAGGCCATAGCAGCATGTAGTTACTAGACTAGCCCAGTAACGTTGCACAATGTCACAGTGTGTCCTTTCTGTTATTCACACAATGCCTGTTAGTGTTTCTGTTTATTTATCACACAGTGTGTTGGTGTTTATTTTTGTTCTTCAGTGATCTGGGCTTCACATCCCAACAAAGGCAAGGAATAGTCTCTTCTCTATGATGTCCAGCGTGCCCCTGGTTCCCTCCTATTCAATGGGTACGGGCAGCTCTTTCATGAGGGGTAAAGGGGCTGGGGCAGGAGGCTGACTACGTACCTCCACCTAGTGCCAAGGTTGAGGATGAAGGGAGCTATACCTCCACTCCCCCTGTATTCCTTCATGGTGCATACAGGGCTACTTTACCTTCATACCTTTTGTGTTCTTCACACATTGTGTGTTAGTGTGCCCTTTTATTTCTTGCGTAGTGTGTTGTTATATCCTTTTATTCTTGTATGTTGTGTGTCAGTGTATCATCCTATTCTTCACAGTGTGTGTTAATGTGTATATTTGTTGAGAGTTCAGATCTTCTGTGTTCTTAAGCTTGGTCACACGATTAGTGTTTTCCTGATATTTCAAAGGAATGCACTGCCTTTATCTTCAAGGGTTGCAGGGTCCAAGATGTCTAGGCACTACGTTTCTTCAGAACATTGTGAACACTAACCTAGCAACACAGATTCATGTGTCATGACACCAAATCCTCAGCATCACCACTGTATAACCCTGAAATCTGGTACATACATTTGCTTGTTACACTGTATGTTGTCATCATCTTCACACTGTGTGTTAGAGATATGTGTAGATATAGTGTACCCAGGATATGTTACAAAATATAGTGACCATAGAGATCTGAAGTCAGAGAGCATTTCTTCCAAACAAAAGAACCTGTAGTACTCTACACTGATGTTTCCACCAAGACCTTACAAGTATTTCATAAAGTTAATTTAGATCCATGTGTATCATAGTCATATTGGACATAAGACCGACTGGTTCAGCACAAGTGACGTCGTATCGGTGTTGTGCTGCAAAGACATGGAGGTGGAGGGAAGGTACAGGTCTGCGTATTTTTCACTTCAGAAGTACGGGAACGTAGATTATGTACCTCTTTGGAATGTGCAAAACATGAGACAAGGATTTAATAGGTGATAGTTTGTGTCAGTGTTAAAACAAAGAAATAATGTTTGTAAGTGTGTTTTGTCTAGTGTGATAGCAGTGCACAAATTCTGGGTGCCAGGTCACTGTGGCAAGAAAATTTTGTACAGTGATACCTAATATTCGTGGGTCCTCAGTATGGACCTTGCTTCATTTCACCCTTCTGGCACCTAGGATGTTGAGATGTCTCCTAGATTTTTGGAAAATTTGTGTACCCACATATTAGGATATTCTTTTGAGTCTCTTCTAGTTTCGTAGGTAACATGAATGCCAGCTTCATTTCTTTTGAGAAGGAAAATTACTTATAGTTAAAGATTTAATCACTCACAAATCATCTGTTTAGGTTCATGACATTGTCACAGAAAGGTACTGATATGTTCATAGAGAAGTTCAAATTTGAGCCAAGATCATGATAATACTCCATGGTTCTTGTCATTTCAGGCAGAGCATTCATACAAACACAACCCCAAGTTGCTGGCACAGCTACAGTACTGTGAAGAAATGGGCATTCCTCTGGCAGCCATCTTAGGCGAATCAGAACTGGCGAGGGGAGTTGTGAAGCTCCGTCAGGTTGCGACTCGTCAGGAAATAGAGGTGCAGAGAGAGACAGTGGCTGAGGCTGTGCGGGACCTGCTGAATAAAATAAATGAACAGAGCTGAGTCTCCTAAAGATTGCAGTTCGCTTGCATAACTTTGTACTGTGGGGTGTCGTTGACAGTTGTGATTTTTGTGGTGGGGTTCGTTTCTTATACTTCTGTGATATGATTCGAAATACATCTCTGTGGAGGGGGTGATAAGTCACATTGCCCTACTGATACGCTGCGACTGATGTCAGATGTGACGCAGGCAGCAGCGTAGCTGTTCTAGGCCCCCCCCCCCCCCACCCGCACCCAACCCAGCGCGCCGTTGGGAGTGGGGGGGGGGCCGGGAGTAGTAGTGTTGCAGGTGTGGGAGACATATTATTTATTTAACTGAACAAGGAATGGTTGCTGGCATATGTGTTTAGAAGTCATAGTGGGAGTGATGTTGCAGCATATAGGGAACAGTTTCAGAAAGAACTTTGACTCTAAAACACATTGTTGCAGTGAGAAAAATGTGTTGACCTTGGTATACCAAGTTCAAATGATCTTTTCCTCGTCATTTTCTTCAGCTAGCACTACACCATTCTGTGTACATTCTTGTGACAGATTTTCCAGTGTGTCATGTCCTTCCCATATCTTTGAAATGCACTTTCCTGATGTTTTTAGTTCCTTTCTCATTTCATTACAAAGATTGGAATGTTACTGCTGGTTAGGAAAATAAACACTGTATTTTATGAATAATAGAAGACCTATAAATACACTTTGTAGGCAAAATACAAAACTTTTGAATGTTAATGATGCTTAAAAATAAAGTGTCTCTGTGAAATATCAATGCATCAGAGTTTCTTGAGGGTGTTATTTAATGATTCTGTCAATTGCTAAGATTATGTAGTCATATACTGATTATATAGCGGTATATATTGATTATATAGTGTCTTCCCTTCAGCTTTGTTCTCCTTCCATGGGCTGTCTGTATTTCCCATCTTCAGTAATGTCCATGCAAGAAATGTTTCTTGCCTCATCCATCACCACGCCTTTTCAACTCCTTCTTCTGATTGCCATGGTATCTCCTCCCTTTTTGACTGGCCTAGCATGCTTTGTAACTTCACTGTGACACCAGAAGGTACACACACCACACCATCCATTGCGGTAGTTCCAATCCCCGAGCCTCTCTCCTCCTCCCTGAGATCCCTCAAGTATCCACCGTCCCTCGAGCTACAGTGTCCACCCACAGTGGAGAGAACTTTACTTGTGAGAGCGAACGAGCTTTTCATCCTTATCTCGCCTCCCATTGCAAGGGGGTGAGAGAAACATCACACGTGGCACTCCCTGCTGGTCTGCTACAAGCAGTGCAAATTTAGTAGAAGTAGGTTTGTAATGAACGGCACTTTAATCCAGAGGCCAATAGAATTTTTCGTCCCTACCTCGCCACAAATTGCGGTGGGGTGAATGAACATCACACATTGGACACCCTGCCCATGCGCTACAAGATGTGCAAGAGTGGAAGAAATCGGTCGGTATGAGGGCCAATTTTCGTGTGAGGCCAAAAGAATTTTTCATCTCCATCTCACCTCGCATTCAAGCAGGGTGAATGAAAATTAACATGTGGCACTCCTTGCCCATGCACTACAAGCAGTGCAAGTGTGGTGGGAATCAACCAATAATGAAGGGCACTTTACTCCAGATACTGAAGGAGTTTCTCGTCCCTTTCTTGCCTCGCATTACAGTGGAGTGACTGAAACATCACGCATGGCACTGCCCTGCCTGTGTGCTACAGAACGTGCAGTTTTGGCTGTAATCAGTCAGTAATGAAGGGCACTTCGTTCATGAGGTCGAAACAGTTTATGTTCGTATCTGTCCTAGTATTGCAGTGGAATGACTGAAACATCAAAATTGGCACTCCCTGCCCAAGTGCTGCAAGCAGTGGACACTTGGCCGAAATCGGACAGTAATGAAGGGCACTTTACTCGCAAGGCCGAAACAGTTATTGGTCCCTATGTCGGCTCGCAAGGCAGCGGAGTGACTGAAACAATATATCTGGTACTCCCTGCCCATGCGCTACAAGAGCTTCAAGTTTGGTCGAAATCTGTAATGAAGGGCACATTACTCTTGCAGCGGCAACAGTTCTTCGCCCCTCTCTCACCTCGCATATCAGCGGGGGGAGACTGAAACATCATGCATGGCACTCCCTGCCCATTCCCTACACGCACAGGAAATTTGGTCGAAATCGGTCAGTAATTAAGGGCACTTTACTCATGAGACCAAAACAGTTTTTCGTCCCTTTCTCGCCTCGCATTGCAGCGGGGTGTCTGAAACATCATATATGACACTCCCTGCGCATGTACTAAAAGCTTGGCAAGTTTGGTTGAAATCGGACAGTAATGAAGGTAACTCTACTCTTGAGGTCGTCCCTATGTCTTCTAGCATTGCAGCGGAGTGACTGAAACATTACAATTGGCACTCGCGGCCGACGCGCTGCAAACAGTGGGCGTTTGGTCGAAATCGGGCAGTAATGAAGGTAACTTTATTCTTGAGTCCGAAACATTTTTTTGTCCCGATCTCGCCACGCATTGCAGCGGGGTTACTGAAACAGCACAAGTGGCACTCCTTGCCCAGTCGTTACAAGGAGTGCAAGTGTGGTCGAAATCGGTCTGCAATGAAAGGCACTTTACCCTTGAGGCCGAAAGAGTTTTTTGTCCCTATCGTGCCTCGCTTTGCAGCCGGGTGACTGAAATATCACACGTGGCACTCCCTGCCGATGCACTGGAATGGCACGTGTAAGTGCTGACGCGAAGGAACTTTGTGAGACATGATATCAACTGGATGGTCAGGCTCAACCTCGTTGGTAGAGATTGCAGCCATATTCCACAATTTATATTTTACCTTAATGTTAAGCAACATGGTAATTTATGAGGATTAATCTACACAACACACACTATTACGAATACACAAAAGATTTTAATGCCTTTTCAGATCGCACATTTTCCTTTCAAGACTCCGTATATTTATGCAGGGCCTTTTGTCTGTGGCAGTGTGGCATGCAGGCTCCTCTTCGAGTACCGAAATCTTTAAATTATGAATGAAAAATGTGTGGGTTTTATTTTGTTGTTACCATCTCTGCATAGTCGCAGAGACATATCCATGAAGATACTGCTGTCTTTAAGTACAGCAATCCTGAATTTTTGTCAAACAGAGGAGCTTATCGACTTTGTAGTCAGAAGGGAGTGCCCAGTTGATCCATTATACTCATTACACTATCTAATGCAGTCCAGCTGAACGGTTCAAAATTCTAACTGCCAACTGCAATGGTTGTTTTGAGTGTGTGATTCTCCTTGTGGCAGCATTGTAGTACATCTTTTGAAATTCGTCACATTTGATCTTGACCTCAAAATGTGTATTTATACTGGTGACATCTCTGATCAGGAGGTATTCCAGATTTCGTTTCCTCAGTTTTTTGGGGGAAGAAGTACATAATTTTAAATACTGTGTTTGTAGGAAACATACTGCTCTTCTGCAATCCAGTTTTCCTCGTGCGACCTTTCCTTCTACACATAAGATATTCCAAATAACCCTTAACACATGATTTGATATACTGAAGGTTTTGAGGATTCATAATGTGGTGTGGGTTAGGACACCGTATAGTCTGGTAGATGGCTATGAATGTTTTGGAGGAGCAGTCTGGGTGTGTCTGTACAGGCCATCAAAAGGCGGAGCCAGTATGTTGTGGCCATAACCCTGGCACCCACCATCCAGTCTCCCTCGTCACATAACCAAGCAGACTATACTTTTGAATCATGATATTCTGCATTTTCCAAGCTTTGTATCACCACTATCTTTATTACAAACGAAATAAATACATCGTATCGGTAATAAATATGCTTTATAGTGTGCATACCGTTGTAGCAGACTGTATTTTTTGGTTTATATAATAAATATACCGTTTTATTTTACGGTATTTTTTGATCTGATCATAATTATGTCGCAGAAATAGAATATTAATGAATAAGACGTATCGCCCCAAAAGTTTATTTGGTTGGTTTGTAACAATTTCGAAAGTTGCTAATTTTTCGTCGCGATTACGGTCCGAGTGGTTGGAACAGGCAGCTTCTTGCGTGACGAGCACAAAACATAAATGACAGTGACGGGTCAGTTTTACCGCTGTAATGGCTTTATATTTCCACAAGTTACCAATAGGGGGAACTGAGCTACGCCGGATAAGGGAAGGAGACGATTTCGCCGGTGGCACTGTAATTTTACATTTCGACGGAGTTCCCATCTGTAGTAGGTTATAACCTCTGGTCAGGGATATGTAATTTAGACGACAGAGAATCGGTGGTAGGAGATCCAAGGGGGTGTCGTATATGATCCATGCCGCTTTGGAGAAAGTCCATCGTATCAACGCCAATGAGGCTGTTAAATAATCTGTGGTGCGATCCTTCCTCTACCTTCAACCCATGGTTTCCACCACAGGGCGTACAGTTGCCACCTGGGGTTAACCAAGAGCTATACTAATTTATCTGTGACGAAGAGGGTCGCCATCCGTTGCGAGTGTGATGGCGTGGTTGGAAGGATTGTGTGTGGGTGTAAGGCGGTGTAGGTATGTTTTAAGCCATTTCATAGCCTAAAGTTTAATATGTTGACTTTCTGGCAGTATGAGTGACGTTAACGGATTGTGTGTTTGAAAATTGTGTTCAAATAAGACAAGGACAAGCAGGTCTCTAAGAAAACAAGTCATTGCGTGAAGGGTATAAAACATTTGAGGGAGCCTGCTAGTTGTGGCAATAGGACCATTCTCAATACCGCACAATAAAAACCATTTCTCTTGCTTGGATTCACATGTTCAAAATCACTTAGAGATATCAGTGTAACAAGTGGCAAATAAGAGATTGCTAGGAGGGCAGGCAGGAGAACACTGATAACAGAAGATAGCGTGGAGTTTGTTTCCTTATGCTGGCCGTGGTTTGTATAAGCTTCTGATTCACATGGCTCCTTAAACATAATGGCTTATCATACAAGAAGTGCTTCATGTTGGTGAATTGTTCAAATAATGGTCATCTTTTGGTTGTTACAGTAGTGGTGATGGTCATCTTTTGGTTTTTACACTAGTGGTGGTTGTGGTTTATTCTGATGTTTGGGAGGAACATGCTGGCACAAACTTCATTGTGACTTATAGTTTACATGACTATCATTTTAACAACTACCATTAAGGCCTGAAAGTGATACACTTTCTATTTGCAGGCAGCTGTGACAGGATGCCATTATAAGTGACGAAGAATGAGACTGTGGTCATTGCCCAGCACATTGTCTTCTGGGAGCCCACTGCGATCAGAGTCAGGAAGAAAGATGCACAGAGATGATTATGTTGCAGAGTGTAACATTGGGCTCTTCTTAAGAAGATGGTACGGTAGTTCAGCAGTCTGCCGCCTGTGGCGCTGATATGTTCCGCACCTTCTTTCCTAACTCTGCCGGCAGCAGCGCTGCTGTACCTCACTTCCCCTCTATGACTTCTCCTACATTCTCCTACATTCTTGCCACCACCTGGGTCCTCCGCGAGACTGACAATGGTTAGTCGTGTGCAATATTCCTATCGTTCACCACTTTCCGCCCCTTCTACCCCAACATCTTTTGTCGACAGTGACTTCGGTTAGCCGTTGAAGTTATTCCTATAGATAGTGACTTCAGTTAGCCGTTCAAGTTATTCCTATACATAGTGACTTCGGTTAGTCGTTCAAGTTATTCCTATACATAGTGACTTCGGTTGGCCGTTCAAGTTATTCCTATACATATTGACTTCGGTTAGCCGTTCAAGTTATTCTTATAGATATGCCTTACTCCTTTCCTTCCAGCCACCCACGCTCCCTCCTAACCCCGGTTCAGCTCTTCGCGTCTTTGTCCGGCTGCCTTGCCCACCACCTCAATGCACTTAGTACTTCGAAATATTCCTATCATCGTCTTTTCTCCCTCCGTTCTTCCCCTACTATCACTCTCTATACTGACTTTGGTTGGTCAGATATGTTCTTCCTAACGAATGAAACTTTGTCACGCTCCCTCATTTCCCTCCCTCCTATTTGAATTCTCTGTCTGTTTTCGCGGGACCCCAGTCTTACTTTGTGTGGCTGTGTAAGTGATTTCTGTTGTGCTGCTTCACCTACATTTAACCGTTCATTACAACTGTTCCTTCAATTTGCACATCAATGGCTTCTCGACATCTAACTGCAATCATTTATGAATATCAACGGCGGCTAGGTGGAATGCCTTATGTTCCACCCGCCAAAACCTTCATGGCTGTTATTTGTGACTGGATCTAACAGGGCACAACGGTCATCAGTGACTGCTGGGCGGTGTATCGGGACATCACGGCCCACGGATACACACACCATACCGTAAATCATTCCATCTCCATCGTCGATCACCGTACTGGAGCTCACACAAACACCATACAAGGAACGTGGGGTCATGTGAAGGCTTTTCTCAACCCATATAACCGGGTTGGGACTACATTTACCATCTGGCGCATTACATGTTCGCGGCGCGGTGTGGGCATGAAAACGAGGGCGATTTCACGAAGGTCATCGACCTCGTCGCCAGCACCGACTGGAGTGCTTCACCTCACCTCCCAATGGCAGCATCCGCCAAGCCACTTCCTACTGCCCCACGTGCAGCGTCATAGTCACCGCCCACCACAGGTAAGCATCATCTCCCCCTCCACTTACATGCCTTATTCCGTGCTCTACACACGCTACGGAATAACACACCACCGAACCATCTTCTTAAGGAGTTCCTAACGTGTAGTCTGGCAGAGAGTTATCGTTAGATGGGAGCTTGCTGCTTTTATCTTCTACTCTGATGGTGACAGGAAGTGTCTCTGGAACACTGATACCTTTCTGCCAGACTACCCGGCGTCACACACCAGAAGGCTGTGATCTTCATTAAATTGCCAGATCTCACAGGATGCAGGAAGTCCACCTTCATTGTGCACTTCGTCGATAATGGGTGGACCACCTAATGAAGGTGTATGTCATGTCAGGAGTTAGGATGTGTGTTGTTAGGAAACTGAAACTCAGTGCATCATCAACCTTGTCATTAATTTGGACATCACAGAAATATACTTACAAACAAGGTGATAATGAGTTGTTGGTATCTCAGTAACCAGTACTATTCAGTGAGCTTTGGTTGGGGGGAGGGGGGAAGAGTTGGCTTGCAGTGGTAATGGAGATTTTGTAATTGTTTTGTAAGACTTGTACTTTATTGTAAATGCTTTAAAGCATGGTATTGGGACAAAATTGAACTGACATTTTGGGGGGGTGGCATGCTGTGTCCTCCTCCAGGGTTGTAAAGATGGAATTATGAATGTCAGATTGTATGCTTTATTGCCTGCAGTCATAGAGACACATCAGAGAATAATGTTTATTTTAAATGTGTTAGAATCTTGTGCTTTTGGCTAACCGACTGGCAGGAGCATCCAGAAAATCCTAGTGTACACCTGTTTTGAGAAACTTATCATCTTAAAACCAGGAAGAGTGCCCAGTGGACACACTGCCACATCCAATGCAATGTGACTGACAGATGTTAGGTGCTGTTGTCTGGGTGCATGGATCATTGCCCTGGTTTGTCTGTGTAACCATTAATGAGGAATCTGTATCAGAGGTGTGTATCATCTGGCAGAGTTGCCAGTTGTATGACACGTTGCTTGGAAATTCGGAATCAAGTGGTTTTTCTTCAGTTTTGCATTTTACATTCCATAGATTATTGGGAATAGTCATAGCTATAGAAGAGCATCCAGACAGGCTCTGAGGCTCAGCCACTTTCCTATTCAGTCAGTACATGAAGTAAAGCAGCAGGGGCATGAAGGCACCCACTTGTTTCTGGTGCCAATATTAAGAATATGTTGAACCCTATCCTGTGCCTCGCCCTTATACATTCATGGCTTGATGCTTCATTCAGGACAGGGATAACCTTATTTACAAATAGTGCAGGTTGTTCAGATGCTTATAACCTTCTGGTTTTTATGCTGCATAGCTGCCATTTGAGAGACATAGTCACCATCTTCAGAGTGACTTAGTTTTGTTCAGGTGACCATCATTTTATCAACAACTGCCATTAAGAGCTGAAAATAATGTACGGTATTTTTACAGGCAGCAGGGACAGGATGCCATTCCAAGTGATGACGAATGAGACTGCGTTTGTGGCCTCTGCACATCCTCTTCTGGGAGCCCACTGGGATTGGAGTGGGGAAGAAACATGCATGAAGATGATTATGTTGTGTAACGTGACACTGTGTGGTCCCACAGAGAGGTATCACCTGCTGCCTTCATCTCGTACCCTGATGGCGGCAGAAAGTGTCTCTTGAACACTGATACCTGTCTGCCAGACTACACGGTGTCACACCTGAAGGCTGTGATCTTCATTAGACTGTCAGATCTCACAATACGCAGGAAGTTCACCTCCATCGTGCACGTCGTCTATAATGGATGGACCGTCCAGTCAAGGTGTGTGTTATGTGAGGAGTTGCGATGTGTGTTGTTAGGAAACTGAAACTCAGTCTATCATCAGCTTCGTCATTAATTTGCACATTATAGGAATACACTTACAAACAAGGCGATCATGATTTGTTGCCACTTCAGTAGCCAGTACTATCCTGTGAGCTTCTGGGTGGGGGGTAAGTTGGCTTGCAGCAATAGTGGTTGTTCTTTGCCTGACCTGCTAGTGACTGTTGATGCAGACACACAGTGGGTTCAGATATGATTGCAGATTGTATAATTTTGTTTGTAAGACTTTTACTTCATTGTAAAAGCTTTTAAGCATGGCATTGGGACAAAACTGAATAGACATTTTGGCATTTTGGGGGTGGCATGCTGCATCCACCTCAAGGGTTGAAAAGATTGAATTATGAATGTGAAATATGTATGCTGTATTGCCTACAGTCGTGGACACCCATCAGTGAAACTATGTCTGTTTTAAATGTTTTAGAATCTCGTGGATTGGGCTGACTGGGGAGTATCCAGGACATCCCAGAGTGCACCTATCTTGAGGAGCTTATCTTAAAAACAAGACGGGAGTGCCCGGTGGACCTGCTGCCCTATCTAGTGCAGTCTGACTGAAGGATGTTAGATGGGTGCGTGGATCATTGCCTTCATCTGTGTAACCACTAATGAGGAGTCTCGGTATCATGGGTGTGTATCGTGTGACTGAGTTGCCAGTTGTGTGACACATTGCTTCAAATTTCAGAATCAGGTGGTTTTTCTTGAGTTTTGCATTTCACATTCCATAGAATATTGGCAACAGCAGTAGCTAGGGACGAGCATCCAGACAGGCACAGAGACTCATCAAATTTGCTATTCAGTCAGTACATGGAGTGAAGCGGCAGGGGTGTGAAGGCACCCACTTGTGTCTGGCGGAAGTATAAACAATATGTTGAGCCCTACGCTGCTACTCCCCCTTGTACCTTCATGGCTTGATACTTCATTTAGCACAGGGATAGCCTTACTTATAAATGATGCTTGATGCTAGCAGGTTGTTCACATGATTGTAACATCCTGGTTTTTACATTGCATGGCTGCCATTGGAGAGGAATATACTGTCACCATCTTGCGAGTGACTTAGTTGTGCTCAGGTCACTATAATTTTAAGGACTGCCATTAAGACTTGGAAGTAATGTATGTTATTTTTACAGGCAACAGTGACAAGAGGCCATTCCAAGTGATGACAAATCAGACTGCGGTTGTGACTTCTGCACATCCTCTTCTGGCCTCTGCAGATCCTCTTCTGGGAGCCCACTGTGTTTGAAGTCGGGAAGAAAGATGCATGATGATGATTATCTTGTGGACTGGAATGCCATGTAATCTGGGAGAGAGCGGCAGCGTCACCAAGAGCAGGTTCGGGCACCAGTGGACAATTTTTTCAGATCCCTCCCCCCCTCCCTCCCCTCCATCAGGGGTCGGCTGGCTAAAATTCATTGACGCTAAATCAGAAAGACTGACACTCAGTTGTAGGGTTACTTGGACTTGGTTGGAAAGTGTTAATTTGTACAGGTGTCAAATGATGACAGTAGCAAGAACTACAAGAACATACACAACACAGTTAGGGTTTGAGACCCTTTCTGAACCACCAGACCCACTTATTTGTACTGGCTTAGGCCCAGGTCATTGGTACTAGAGAGAGGTATCATTGCATAGCAGCATGCTGTCTTCATCTTTCACCTTGATGGTAGCAGGAAATGTCTCTCGAACACTGATACTTCTCTGCCAGACTGCATGGCATCACACACCAGAAGACTGTCATCTTCATTAGACTGTCAGATCTCACAAGATGCAGGAAGCTCACCTGCACCGTGCATGTCATCTATAATGGAAGGACCATACAGTCAAGGTGTGTGTCATGGAAGTAGTTGGGTTGTGTGTTTTTAGGAAACTGAAACTCAGTGTATCGTCAGCTTTGTCATTAATTTGGACACTACAGACATATATACAAACAAGATGATCAAAAGTTGTTGCCATTTTTTAGCCACTACAAATGTTTGAGCCTGGGGGTGGGGTGTTAGGAAATGCCTTGCAGCGATAATGGTTGTTCATTGCTACACGTGCTAGTGAGTGTTCAAAGCCCTGCTTATTAAATGGAAGTTCCACATAGTGTTGCTGGCCTGATGTTTTTGGGTTTATATCAAGCCCTATGCGTAGCACACATGATTGTAGAGACATAGTAGATACAAATATTGTTGGACATTGTGTAATTCTCTTTGTAAGACTTTCACTTCATTGTAAATGCTTTTAACTGTGGCATTTCGACAAAACTGAACTTAAAACTTGGGCGCGGGGGGGGGGGGGCATGCTGCATCCACCTCCAGGGTTGAAAAGATTGAATTATGAATGATTTATTGCCTACGATCATGGAGACACATCAGTGAGATTGTGTCTATTCTAAATGTTTTAGAGTCTTGTGGTTTTTGCTGACTGAGGTGCATCCAGGAAGCCCCAGTGGACCCACTGCCCCATCCAATGCAGTTTGACTGAAGGATGTTAGGTGCTGTTGTCTGGGTACACAAATTATTTCCTTCTCTGTGTAACCACTAATGAGGAGTTCCTGAATCAGAGGTGTGTATTGTGTGACAGAATTGCCAATTGTGTGACACATTGCGTGGAAATTCAGAATCAGGTGGTTTTGATTGAATCTTGCATGTTCACTGGCTAATACACTTGGTACAAAATTTTCTTTGTAAGTAATTGCATTGGACATTCCACAGGTGATTAGCAACAGCCGGATGTAAACAGAGTTGAAAATTCTGTAAGCTTGCAGGTAATTGTTATTCTGATCTCTACAGAGCCTTTTATTCAGGATGTGTGTAAAATGACCAGTGCTCCTTACTCACCTCTATCTTGTGCCAAGGTTAAGAATATGTAAAGTGTAAAGAAATAAACTATCAATCACAGCAAAACATTTTATTTTTTCAGAGATTTATTATGTTTTGCAACATGTTTTGGCTAACTTGGCCATCTTCAGATAATACAACTGTGTACAGAATATGTGGGAGGTGCTGCTATTTTACGTGAAAAATGAGATCTCATTTCCTTTTTGTAATACTTTATGTTGATAATTATCTCCCACTTATTACGTACAAAGTTGTATTCCATGAAGATAGCTAAGTTGGCCAAAACATGTTATAAAGTGCGCTAAATCTCTGAAAAAATGAAAAGTGTTGGCATGATTGACGGTTTATTTCTTTACAATTTGTATATTATCACAATGGAATGTTTTATGGCGTGGAACAGAATTCGGCACAGGAACAGTTTTAACTCAGGCAGTAGAATGACAATTGGCTGTAGCTAAATGCTGTGGAAACTCTTCTGTTACAATCTTTCCCACCTGTGGAGAGTCTTGATCCCCAAAAGATTCAGCTGTGTAATTCACAGCGTGACTGTATCAGTGAAGTGTTACATAGTATCAGACTGTCATCCATCAGTTGACAATATAAATGTCAGGCCATAATGCCTCATGTGGACCTTTGTGGTTTGAATACAGTATGGCAACAGATCTTGTAGTCTCCCACCAAAGAATAATATAGTTAAATTCTGTAATATGTGTTTTGTAATGGTACAGTCACACACAACACCACGATACAATCAATCAGGCGATAAGTTTCAGTTTATTCCAAGCCTTCGTCAGGCATGAAATCTCATCACTTACAAAAAACGGTCATAAAATATTAATAAAGTACAATACACTTGCATTTATTTAAAAACAGTAATAGTAGCTCAAGAAAAGTTGCCCAACACCTGTTGGAGAGTGGCCACTCGTTCGGAAAAATCAATAATGTTACGGAAGTTTCACATTTTATTAACCCTTTAAAGACGAAGCATATCTCTTTTATATGTAAGGAGCTAGTTCGCACTGCGCAGTAAACACTCTCCATCTCGGTTATAGAAACCAATCTGTTAATGCTGTATAGGAAAGTAATTGCTGCTTGCTCAGAGATCCATACAAAACACATAGACGCAATGTGAGCACCACGTAGGATTTTTTAATGTTAAACCTGGTCGTATGTAGTTACCGCTAGGCTTTAAAAGGTTAAAAGCAGGGCGTACGTGTATACTATAGAAAAAGTTTTGTATTTACGCGGAAACAGTAAGGGGAAAGCAGCTAAATGATAAGTAAGCATACAATGACTCAAGTATCATTTTTGAGATCACAGATAGAAAAGAAAGTCATTTGACTAGTTCTTCCTTCCATGTTCCTCTCATGTAGATGTGTTTACGTCACAGTAGGCAGCTGTGCTTGACAAAGTACACAGCAGCTTTCATATGCATTGTGATGATAACATTGACCTGCAGCAGCACCAGGCATGTAAAAATTAGGCGTTTTTTTTTCTGCTATTGCAGACTAAGAGTAAGCTAGTAAAATGGTAATACATATAGTGGCTAAAATTTTTTTTTGCAAAACATTGTAAAGTTTAATTAAGCCTTTTTTAATTCACAGATATTATGATAAAAACCATCAATGCAGAGGCGAATTTTCACTAGGAATCACTCAGAATACACCAGTATTAGAAGCCTTAATATTCATCAATTTTTTAAAAAGTAATCAGTACTTTGCATTTAAAAAATACTCTTGTGCATCATAGATTATGACCTGGGTGTGCACCACTGGAAAAAAATTTTTTTGCTCCCTTCAGGGCGTGACATATATTAAATTTTATACACTTGTAACATTCCTACTAATTTTGTGTTTTAATATCTCTTGTTTTATTAATATTTTATGACGATTTTTTGTAAAGATGCCTACTTGCAGTCCAAAAGTTTTTCTGTATAGTTTGTGAAGAGAGAAGGCCTAATGATGGCTGCGAATAAGCTGAACCTCGTCACGTGATAGATTGTATCATGATGTTTTGTGTGACTATCATTACGAAATACATACTTGATTAATAACACAATTTGGATAAATCGCCTAAAAATTTCATAATGTTACAGTTCTTATTTTCTGATTTTTTAATATCACCCTTCTTTTTTACAATATAAGTGCAATATGAATTGCAAACACGTCTGTTTCAACCACCAGGATCTTTGAAACTGATGATACGTGTTTTCTGTTTGCAGATTGTGGGGAGCAGTGCATCATAACAAATGGCCAGCAGAGTTCCAGTCTCCAAGCACCAAGGACAGCACACGGTGAGTCTTCATCAGTCATGTATAACTTTTAATGTGCTTCTTCTGTCCAGGCATTACAAATATCATGTGGGTGGACACAATGAACAAAATAACACTGAAAATTTCAGTTGTATCGTTAAGTTGCGTGTTGTGTGTATGTATACAGTCGTAAGAGCAATAAGAAATGTTACAGTAAAAGTTTCTGTATAGCAGTTGAATCGTGAAGTGAATGCGAAAAACAGGAACACTGACTAAAGAATAGCAGAGCATCAAGGAAGTAGAATATAGGTTATGGGCGTAGTAAATAATGAGCAGAAGTAGACTGCAGGGTAGTGGTAGTGCCTGGGAAGGAACACAGAGGCCACAGTGAATACTGAACACAAGTAGACTGCAGTGTAGTGGCAGTGCCTGGGAAGGAACACAGAGGGCATGGTAAATACTGAACACAAGTAGACTGCCATGTAGTGGCAGTGCCTGGGAAGGAAAACAGAGGGCAGGGTAAACACTGAACATAAGTAGACTGAAGTGTGGTGGCAGTGCCTGGGAAGGACACAAGAGGGCGCAGTAAGTGCTGAACACAAGTAGACTGCAGTGTAGTGGCAGTGCCTGGGAAGGAAAATAGAGGGCAGGGTAAACACTGAACATAAGTAGACTGAAGTGTGGTGGCAGTGCCTGGGAAGGACACAAGAGGGCGCAGTAAGTGCTGAACACAAGTAGAGTGCAGTGTACTGGCAGTGCCTGGGAAGGACACAAGAGGGCGCAGTAAGTGCTGAACACAAGTAGAGTGCAGTGTAATGGTAGTGCCTGGGAAGGAACACAGACGCCACAGTGAATACTGAACACAAGTAGAGTGCAGTGTACTGGCAGTGCCTGGGAAGGAACACAGAGGCCACAGTGAATACTGAACACAAATAGAGTGCAGTGTAATGGTAGTGCCTGGGAAGAAACAGAGCGCTTAAGAAATCATGAATGCAAAGACTGTGGTGGGAAAAGTGCATCGGAAAAAACAGGACACAGTAAATACTGAGCACAAATAGACTGCAGTGTAATGATACTGCCTAAGCAGAAGGATTCTTTTTTTAATTGTGTAAGAAATGGAATTTAAAACAGAGTTTGTTGTTGTAATGTTTTGCGTTGATAGTGTATTTTGACTGTTTATTAAAATCCACATAAGTTCACTTAATATGATACATACACGTTGCAATTATATATCACAGCATCTTTGATATGTTTTGAATCACACCAAGCCATCATCAGGTATACAACTATAAGAGAACAGGCAGGCAGTTGAGGATGCCAGTGTGTTAGCGTTAGGTAGAATCATTCTAGCCAGAGGGAGAGAGGCAGGCAGATTCAGGCAATCAGCAGGCAGACAAGTGGCAGGGAGCCAGGCAGGTAAGCCAGAAGGTATGCACAGGCAGTGGTAGGCAGGAGAGGCCTACAGCAAGGCTGGGCCAGAGGCAGGCTGAGGCAGCGATGTATACAGAGGCATGGTGGCAGAGGTAGCAACTGAAATGCTGGGAGACAGGCAGCCAGACTGAGGGGAGTGGGTAAGCAGAAGCAGGCACATAGAGGTAGGCAGGAGGTCAGGTATGCAAGCAATCATCGACGCTGGCATGTGGGCAGGATGAAGGCAGTGGCTGGTAGTGGCAGGGCCAAAGAGGGAGGCAGGAAGGCAAAAGTCAAAAAGCAGAGACAGGTGGGCAGAAACTTGCAGGCAGGGAGGAAATGGGTGGTGGGCAGGGAAGCAGGTACAGAGCAGCCATGCAGACAAAGCACAGAAGCCAGTTGGAAGAGGCAGGCAGAAGCAGGCAGGTAGACAGCAGGTGCACTTACACAGGAGTGTAGGCAGATGAGCAGGGAGGGAATAAGGTAAAAAGGTATGCACATAGGAATGCAGAGAAGCAAGCAGGGTGATAGGTAGTAGGAAGTAATGGGAGGCAGGCAGACACAGGTAGGTTCAGGCATGCAGAGGCTCAGGAAGCAGGGAGAGGCAGAATAGCACAGGAAGGAAGGCAGAGAGAGGAAAGCAGCTGCAGGATGACAGGACAGCAGGCAGATGCAAGTTGGTCGAGCCATGCAGGCTGAAAAGCAGAGACCTGTGGGTAGTGAGGGAGGAGGATGTAGGTAAGAAGGCATGTAGACATAGAGGCAGGTGGGAGGGAGGTGGAAGGAGGCATGAACAGGCAGGGATGGTAGTAGGAGGGCAGAAACAAGGAGGCAGACAGAGGCAGTTAGGCTGGCAAAAAAGATAGGGTAGGACAGCCAGGGAGGGAAGTGCACACAGTCAGGTGAAGAAGGCTCACAGAGAGGAGCAGGAGCTTAGAGGCTTGCAAGTAGACAGAGAGGCAGGCAGAAGCAAGCAGGGAGTGGTAAGACAGGCAGGAATTCATGCAGACAAAGAAGCAGACCTTGGCTGGGTGGAGGAGACTGGAAAAGGCAGGCAGTGAAGGAGGGGCAGGTAAAAGCAGCAGGCCCGTGGAGGTAGTTGTGTAAAATTTCACAGGCAAAGACAAGAAGTAACACCAAGGAAGACAGGAGGACGCATATATTTTAATTGTATCTTTAGTTGGATTTTAATAAACAGTTGTGTTTTTAAATGTACTCTTGTTTGTGTGTATATTTCGGGACAACTTGCTGCTAACCATCATCAGAAACTCCCTATGCAGGAGGTACAAGTCATATCCTCTCCTCAAGACGATATGACTTGTACCTCCTGCACAGGGAGTTCCTGATGATAGTCAGCAGCAAGTCACTGCTATTAATAGGGGTGTAAATTACAAATTTCGGAAATGTTCTTGCATTTGGGGAGAACACTCAGTGAAGCATGTAAAGTCTTCGCACTGGGGAGGATATGGCTGGGTGCCACGAAATTTTTAATGTTTCGAGATAGTGCGCAACACAAACTTCAAATTCCAGCAAAGAAAAAAAGAAAATACCACAACACACTAATTTCATTCTTCATTCTTTGCTTACCTTTTTACAGTCTTCTTTAATTACTCATTTACTTTACTTACTTCTTTAATTGAACAACATCCTCATCCTCCTTTCACATATAACCTGACTTCTCTCTTCACGTCATCCTTTCCTTTTGTATGCCCATCACTAATATTACCTGCACTATGCCACTTCACTCAAACACTATATGTTTGAGTTAAGTGACACAATGGTACTTCACCAACACTTCTCTCCTTGTGAGTCCTTCAGTGCACCCTGCACCATTTGCCACTAATATGTTGGATGAACTATTTTCCATTGGTCCATTTCACTGAGCGTGCCTGAAGTGAGTGGGACAATGGAAAAATAATTCACCAACATATTAGTGATAACAATTTCTATTTCTTGCAGTGTAAGTCCTCTTCACATGCCCTACATGGTTCATCAGCTGCTGTCCTGAAACATACATAAAATGTAGGAATGTTTGTTGTTGCAGGAGGAGTGTAGAAGAGGTGGAAGTACTATCACTAATGTGTTGGTGAAGTGGCATAAAAGTGGAGGTAATTACTGGTGAGTAATAGTAAAGAAGAGTGTAAAGAAGTAAGCAAAGAATAAAGAAGTAAATTAATATGTTGTATTTTCTTTTTTGTTATAATTTGAAGTTCGTGCTGCGCACTATCTCGAAACGTTAAAAAATTTCGCGGCACCCAGCCATATCCTCCCCAGTGCGAAGACTTTACATGCTTCACTGAGTGTTCTCCCCAAATGCAAGAACATTTCTGAAATTTGTAATTTACACCCCTACTAATAGCAGTGACTTCCTGCTGACCATCACCAGGAACTCCCTGTGTTGGAGGTACAAGTCATATCCTCTTGAGGAGAGGATGCGACATGTACCTCCACCATAGGGAGCTCCTGGTGGTGGCTAGCAGCAGGTTGCTAATAGCCATGACTTGCTGCTCACCATCATCATGAACTCCCTATGCCAGAGATACAAATCACATCCTCTCCTTCAGAGGAAATGACTTGTACATCCAGCATAGGGAGTTCCTGATGATGGTTAGCAGCAAGTTGCCCTGAAATGTGCACAGAAACAACAGTACTTTCAAAAACACAAATTAAACTCGTACTAAATACACAACTAGGGTACATATACCCTCCTACTTTATATCACTTTATCTCCAACATGTTTCGCCTCATACACAGCTTTGCTTCTAGTTTTTCCTGCCTACCTCCGTGACCCCTGCTTGTCTGCCTTCACCTGTTGGCCTGTGCCTGCTACTGCATGTCAGCCCCCCCCCCCGCATGAATCCGGCCAGCCAGGTGCTACCTGGGTTCCCGCCTCTTGAGTGTGTCTGCCTTGCAGCCTGTTTTCCAGCCTGACTAAAGGCTGTCTCATTGCATGCCAAGCTGCCAGGTTCTCTTGGCCTAACAAGCTCTCTCAGGCTGCCTGCCTGCTTGTAGCACTGCCTGCCACCTCTTTTTGCCAGGCTGCGCCCCCCCCCCCTCTCCTATGCCCCATGTCTCCTCCCAGGCACTACCATTACCCTGCAGTGGACTTCCGCGCATTATTTACTATGCCCTCTGTGTTTCTTCCTAGGCACTACCAGTACACTGCAGTCTATTTCTGCTCACTATTTCCTATGCCCTATGTGTTTCTTCCTAGGCACTACCAGTACACTGCAGTCTATTCATGTTCACTATTTCCTATGCCCCGTGCATTTCCTCGCAGGCACTACCATTAAAACCTTTCACTACCAATCTATACTACAGGAAGCACAAAACCAGTATCATGTTTACATATCACTAACATTACCCAGTGCTTGACTAATATTTTATGATTCGCCCCAGGCACTTGCCTGCCTAATTGTCTGCTGCCTGCATCAGCCGCATGGCTGTCCCTCTGCTTTTCTACCCTGCTTACCTGCCAGCATCCAAGCCTGCCCTTGCCTGTCTCTCTTTGCTGCCTTTACCTGCCTGCCACTGTCTGCATGGCAGCATGCCTGTCTCCCTACATGTGCCTTGTTGTTTTTATCTGCGAAATTTTACACAAGTGCCTCTGCTTGCTTTTCTGCTTGCCTAGATGCCTTTTCTGGTCTGTTCTAGCCTGTGTCTCTGCCAGCCAGGCTCTGCTTCTTTGCTTGTTTTTGCCTGCATGCATTCCTGCCTTCTTCTCTGCCAGCCTGCTGTGTGTGCCTGTATGCTTGCCTACCTCCCATGCCCACCTCTCCTCCTGCATGCCTGTCCCTGCCACCCCCACACTTTCCTGCCTGCCTGCATAATGTTACCTGCGTGTGTCTGTCTCTGCCTGACTGACTGCCTGCCTTTATGCCTACCTACCTGCCTGTCTGCCTACCTGTCCCTCCTTTGCTGCCATGTTCCTGCATGTAAGCCATGTCTGCTTCTCCATTCCTGCATGCCTCTTGACTGCTTCTGCATGCCTGCTTGCATCCCCCTGCCTGCTTGCATCTGCTTCAGCCTATGTGTCTCAACCTGCTTGCCTACCTGCGTCTGTGTGGCTGCCTGCCACTGCTTTCCTCCGCATGCCTGCTTGTCTGCCTCTACCCTCATACCTGCTTGCCTGTGGGCTGTCTGCAAGCCTGCCTCTTTCTCCCTGCTACTGCCAGCCTGTCTGTCTCCTGCCTGGCAGCTTCTGCCTGCCGGTCACTGCTCTCATCCATGCCCACCTGCTTGCTAGCCTACCTGCCTGCCTCAGCCTTCCTGCTTATGAATGCCTGTCTCTGCCTGCCTGCCTGCCTGCTTGCTTGCCCCTGTTTGGCTGCCTGTCTCCCTACCTTTGCCTGTCTACCTGTCTCTCCCTGCCTCCCCCAGCATGAATGCCTCTGCCTAGAATGCATCTGCTTCCCTCCCTACATATACTTCTGCATCTGTGCTAGACTCTGCCTGCAAGCATAGCCTGCCTACCACTGCATGTGGTTTGCCTGTATTTTCTTGCAAGCCTCTAACTTACTTATCTCTGTGAGCCTCTGACTGTGCTACCCTGTCTTTTTTGCCTGCCTTTGTCTGCCTGTACTGCCTGCTTCTTTCTGCCCCTGCCTCAATCCTTGGCTGCATGCCTACCTGCCTCAGTTGGCTACACTTTCCTGACTGCCTGCCTGCATTCCTGCGTGTAAGACTCGCTGCCTGTGCCTCCCTCTGCCTGCCTCTGACTGACTGCTTCTGCATGACTGTTTGCATCCCCATGCCTGTGTCCTCATACCTGCCTGCCTGCCTGACTGGCAGTCTTCCTGTCTGACAGCCTGCCTCTTTGTCCCTGCCACTGCCAGCCTGCCTGGCAGCTTCTGCCTCCCAGCCACAGCCTTTGTCCATGCATGCTGGCATGTCAGCGTCAATGATTGCTTGCCTGCCTGCCTACCTTTCCCTGACTACCTCTATCTTTGCCTGCTTCTGTCTGTCGGCCTGCCTGTCTCTGCCTGCTTACCTTCCTACCTATTTCTGCTTACCTGCTTCAGTTGCCCACTTCCCTCTGCCTGCCTATATGTCTGCCTGCCTTCCTTTACCTTTGCCTCATTCTACGTGCCTGCTTGCTTGCCCCTGTTTGGCTGCCTTTGCCTGCCAGCTTCTGCTTCCATGCCTCCGTATGCATCCCTGCCTGAGTCTGTCTGCCTGTCCTTGCCTCCTCCAGCATGAATGCCTTTGCCTAGAATGCATCTGCTTCCCTCCCTGAATATACCTCTGCATGCCTGCTAGACTCTGCCTGCCTGTGACCCAGCCTGCCTATCTCCCTACCCATCAATCTGCCTATCACTGCCTCTGTACCACTTGTCTGTCCCTTCCTACATGCTGATTACCTGAATCTGCCTGCCTCCCTGCTTGACCGCTTACTTGACTATGCCTGAGAGCTTACCTTTGCCTGCCTGCCTCTGCATGTTTGCCTTTCCTGTCTGCCCCATAATCTGCCTGCCACTGCCTTTGCATCCCTGCATATGCTGTCTGCCTCAGTGTTACTGTGTTCACCATGCCAGAATGTTAGATTAGTAATAATGCCTGGACAATAACATGAGCTATCAGTATACAGTTGTGTGTCATATGTGAAGCAAGATAAGAAGGAACATTAACAATTACATATGACTCATGAGGACTCACCGAATGTTGTGCTTGGTGCTGGAAGAATGAAACTCTGCTGTCCATGTGTTATGATGCACTGCTCCTCGCAACCTGAAAAAAAAAAATTGGTTGAAAAAGATGACCTTGCATATTATATTGCTTTTATATTGTGACAAAGCTTTTCATTATTGACTGAGTTCGAAAAAACTTGCACTGTTACCAGCTCATGCACAGTGAGTGCTAGGTGTGATGTTTCAGTTATATCACGGCAATGGAAAGCAAGATGCAGACAAAAAACTACTTCGGCCTCCAAGTAAAGCGCCCTTCATTACTGACCAATTTCAACAAAATTTGCATTGTTTGTAATGTATTTGCCGTGAGTGCTAGGTGTGATGTTTTGCTTACATCATTGCAATGGACGGTGAGATACAGATGAAAAACTACTTCGGCCTCCACGTAAAGTGCCCTTCATTACTGACCGACTTGCAAACAAAATCGCACTGCTTGTAGCACATGCATGTGGAGACCTAGTTGCAATGTTTCGGTTATATCAGTGCAATGGAGGGTGAGATACAGGTGAAAAACTACACTGCAATTTATTTCTGCTCACTATTGACTATGACGTGTGTATTTCCTCCCAGGCACTACCATTATACTGGAGTCTGTTTCTCATCACTAATTACTCTGCCCTGTGTGTTTCCTCACAGGCATTACAGGGCTTACAGAATTTTAAATTCTGTCCAGATACTCCTGTTGCCACTAATCTGTGCAATGTGCAATACATTTCTTACAAAAAAAAATTTGTAGCAAGTGTATTAGCCAGTGAACATGCAAGATTCAAGAAAAACTATCCGATTCTTAATTCCAGGCACTGTGTCACACAACTGGCAATCTGTCTTATGCTACACACCTCTGATACACAGGCACCTCATTAGTGGTTACACAGAGATGACGGAAACGATCCGTGTACCCAGACAACAGACCCTTAACATCCATCAGTCAGATTGCACTGGAGGGGGCAGTGGGTCCACTGGGCACTCATCCTCGTCTTAAGATGATAAGCTCCTCAAGATAGGTGTACACTGGGATTTCCTGGATGCTCCTCAGTGTCAGTCAGCCAAAACCACAAGATTCTAAAACATTTAGAATAGACATTATTCACTGATGTGTCGCTATGACTGTAGGCAATAAAGCATACATATGACATTCACAATTCAATCTTTTCAACCCTGGAGATAGATGCAGCATGCCACACTCAGAAGCAGTTACAATGAAGTAAAAGTCTTACAAACAAAATTACAAAATCTGCAATCATATTTGAACCCGTGTGTGTGTACCAACAGTCACTAACGGGTCAGGCAATGGACACCCATTACCACTGCAAGCCAACTTACCCCCGACCCAAAAGCTCACTGGCTACTGAAGTGGCAACAAATCATGATTGCCGTGTTTGTAAGTGTATTCCTATAATGTGCAAATTAATGACGAAGCTGATGATAGACTGAGTTTCAGTTCCCTAACAACACACATCGCAACTCCTGACATGACACACACCTTGACTGGACGGTCCATCCATTATAGACGACGTGCACGATGGAGGTGAACTTCCTACATCTTGTGAGATCTGACAGTCTAATGAAGATCACAGCCTTCAGGTGTGACACCGTGTAGTCTGGCAGACAGGTATCAGTGTTCCAGAGACACTTTCTGCCACCCTCAGGGTACTAGATGAAGGCAGCAGGTGATACCTCTCTGTGGGACCACACAGTGTCATATTACACAACATAATCATCTTCATGCATGTTTCTTCCCCACTCCAATCCCAGTGGGCTCCCAGAAGAGGATGTGCAGAGGCCACGAACGCAGTCTCATTTGTCATCACTTGGAATGGCATCCTGTCACTGCTGCCTGTAAAAATACTGTACATTATTTTCAGCTCTTAATGGCAGTTGTTGTTAAAATGATGGTCACCTGAACAAAACTAAGTCACTCTGAAGATGGTGACTATGTGTTCCTCTCAAATGGCAGCTATGCAGCATAAAAACCAGAAGATTACAATCATCTGAACAACCTGCTAACATCAAACACTATTTGTAAATAAAGCTATCCGTGTGCTGAATGAAGCATTAAGCCATGAATGTACAAGGGGGAATAGCGGCGTAGGGCTGAACATATTCTTAATATTGGCACAAGACACAAGTGGTTGCCTTCATGCCCCTCCCACTTTACCCCATGTACTGACTCAACATGAAATTGGGTAACGTGTGGAGCCTGTCTCGATGCTCTTCTCTAGCTACTGCTGTGGCCAATAATCTAAGGAATGTGAAATGCAAAATTTAAGAAAAACCACCCGATTCTGAATTTCCACGCAATGTGTCACACAACTGGCAATTCTGTCTTATGATACACACCTCATTGGTGGTTACACACAGAGACGAAGGAATGATCTGCATACCCAGACAACAGGGTCTAACATCCTTCAAACTGGAATGGATGGGGCAGTGGGTCCACTGGGCACTCCTGTCCTGGTCTTAAGATGATATGCTCCTCGAGACAGATGCACACTGGGACTTCTTGGAAGCTCCTCACTCAGTCAGTCAGCCAAAACCACAAGAGTCTAAAACGTTTACAATAGACATTGTTCACTGATGTGTCTCCATGATTTTAGGCAATAAAGCATACATATCTGACATTCACAATTCAGTCTTTTCAACCCTGGAGACAGATGCAGCATGCCACCCCCCCAAAATGTCTATTCAATTTTGTCCCACTGTCATGCTTCAAAGCATTTACAATGAAATAACAGTCTTAACAAACAAATTACACAGTCTGCAATCATATTTTAACCCAGTGTGTACCTATATCAACAGTCACTAGCAGGTCAGGCAATGGACAGCCATTACTGCTGCAAGCCACCTTATCTCCTCACCCGAAAGCTCACAGGTTTTTACTAGCTACTGATGTGGCAACAAATAATGATTGCCTTGTTTGTAAGCGTATTTATATAGTGTCCAAATTAATGACAAACCTGATTATACACTGAGTTTCAGTTCCCTAGCATCACACATCACAACTCCTGCCATGACACACACCTTGACTGGACAGTCCATCCATTATAGACGACATGCACGATGGAGGTGAACTTCCTGCATCTTGTGAGATCTGACAGTCTAATGACGATCACAGCCTTCTGGTGTGACACCGTGTAGTCTGGCAGAGAGGTATCAGTGTTCAAGAGACACTTTCTGCCACCCTCAGGGTAAGAGATGAAGGCAGCAGGCTCCTATGTAATGACACCTCTCTGCCAGACTACACGGTGTTCCACGCTGCAAAATAATCATCTTCACGCATCTCTCGTCCTGACTCTGATCCCAGCGGGCTCCCAAGAAGATGATGTGCCGAGGCAACAACCACAGTCTCATTCTTCATCACTTGTAATGGCACCTTGTCACTGCCACCTGCAAACAGAAAGTATGTTACTTTCACATGTTAAGAGTAGTTGTTAAAAGGACGGTCACGTGAACTAAATTCAGTTGCCCTGAATATTGCAACAGTATGTTTCTCCCAAACATCAGAATAAACCATGCCCACCACCCATGTAAAAACCAAAAGATGAACACGACTTGAAGAACTTGCTGACACAAAGGGATCCATGTATGGTAAGCCATTATATTTAAAAGGTGAAGTTAATGAGGAACTTTTACAAATCATGATCATAAAGGAGATGCTGAAACTCCATGCTGCAGTCTCTTATCAGGTTTTCCTGACTGCACAACTTGTTACTTGCCACTTGTCACACTGACATCCCTATGTGATTTTGAACATGTGGAGCCAAACAAGAGAAATGGGTTTTTATTCTGTTGCCGCCATGTGATGTGGATGGTTCCTGCTGTGACAGCTACCAGGTTCCCTCAAATATCATTCACACCCTTCACACAGTGATGTGTTTTCTTAGAGACCTGCTTGTGTTTAAATGTCTCAAACTTTGACCCCAATGAACATAATGCCTGTAGCTGCAGCCTCTGCATCAGTTCAGACTCCTCATGTGCAGCCGTCTGCAAAGTTACAGTTCTCATTTTGAATGATACTTCATGCTCAGTTACTGACACTGTCTAAACTTGCGGTCTAAAACCGTAGCAATCATGCCTTCCTTTACGGTCTGTTACAAGAAATATGAAGAAAGACACACTTACACAAAATATGCAAATAAAACTCCAAACCTGCCCTTTCTGTTATTTCTGCATGATTCAAGCATGAATGCCTTTCCATGAGGATATGTATTTCAACTAAAACAGCATCTCACACTTCCTTTGGAACCTCCTCAGCAGTTTAAAGCATAAGCAGTCCATATGCAAACTTCAATCACTTATACTGAAGCAATCCACTGATGATCCATCTGGAGGAACAGATTCTACCCTGAAGATGGGGGTAGCATATTCCCCTGAAATATTGGTCACTATCTACCAGACTACACGGTCTCAAATACCATAGGACTGTAACCTTCACTGATACCTCGAAGAGAACTTCATATGTAACTGTTATCTCAAAACTCTCAAAGTTTAAAACTGAAGACGGAGTGTTTGGAGATCAAGAACACTTGAAATCTCACACGCCAAACGTTATGTGTGCGCCAGGTATGCTTTCAGGCCTCAGAAACTAGGTACAGGTCTAAAAATTGTTATATTTACAGTTTCTTTGTAGTAATATCTATGCCACAATATCACTGCTTTCTTTATACAGTACAAAGATAATGACATCCATTTTCACAGGCGACCACAATAACCACAAAGCTGAGTGCCATGTATCACCTCACTTGTAATTTGTATATAGAACATGTATCACTTTTGGCATGATTATAAGGCCACCCCATGTTCCACATGACGCAACAGGGCAACAACATTTTTCCATATACAAGTAAATACAGTATACAGCCTACACAGGTACATGTGTACTCACACCTAACTCCAGCTCGGCAGGATGTACCCCACACTGACTGTCATTTTATACCTACTTGGTACATCATACCTATACACAGTTTTCAAACGTAATATCCGTTAATGTCAATCATACCGCACAAAAGACAACATACTAAACTTTAGCCTATTAAATGGTTTAACCCACCTCACAACTTCCCCGACATAATTGCGATCCTTCGATTGATCTGCTATTGAGCGCGTGCTGCTGGTGTAAAAAAGGCAATGCCACAGGTTGTAGAACAGCGCGATAAAGTTGACAAGATGAACAAAACCGACATGGATCATATATGACGCTACATGAGAATCCTTACCACGGATTATCTCATCTGAAGTACATAACACTGACCAAAGTTTAAAGCCTAGTAAAGATTTTAACTCCGTGGAAACGTAAAATTACAGCGCCACAAACGGCTTCGCCTGCTTAAGTAGCCGGCGTAGCCCAGTTGCTTCTGGAGGTAACTTATGGAGCTATGGAACATGACGTCGTTAAAGCAAACTTGTCCAATAACATAACCTCTCGACCAATCACTTCTGTCATAATCATGATGAAAAGACAGCAATCTTCGAAATTACTATAAACCAGACTTACGGGGGAATACACCTTTGTGATTAACATTCTGTGTCTCCAACATATTTCTGCTCAGATCAAAATGTCATGTAAAATAAAAACGTGCATTTATTGCGTATAACATGTACATAGCTTGTACTAGAGACACTACTGATACAAAACATGGAAACTGCAGAATATTACGATTCAAAATTAGGCTCCCGGGTTATGGAACTATGTAGGCTCACTGATGAGTACCACGGTTACCGTCACGACACACTGCCTCCGTCCACTGCACAAGTTTGGTTCAGAACGGTCAATAATAAAGGACAGTTAATTGTTGAAGAAGTTCTCCGTATCTGCTTCTCCTTATGAAGTCCACTTTACTCTTGAGACCGAAAGAGTTGCTTGACCCTATCACACCTCGTGTTGCAGCGGGATGACTCAAAGATGATATGTGGCACTACCTCACCACGAGACACAACTAGTGTAAGCTTAGTCGAAATCGGGCTGTAAAGGAGGGCCCTTTACTCCAAAGACCGAAACGGATTTTTCTCCCTATCTCTCTTCTTATTGCAGCAGGGTAATTCAAGTATCACAAGTGGCACTACCTCCCCATGCTCCACAACCAGTGCAACTTTGGTCGAAATCGGGCGGTAATGAAAGTCACTTCACTCTTGAGACCGAAAAAGTAGCTTGACCCTATCATGCCTCGTACTGCAGAGGGGTGACTCAAACATGACATGTGGCACTACCTCCCCATGCGACACAACTAGGGGGAGTTTGGTCAAAATCGGGCTGCAACGGAGGGCCCTTTACTCATGAGGCCTAAAGAGTTTATCGTCCGTATCTCGCCTGTCATTGAAGGTGGAAGTCTTAATATTCATACGTGGCACTCCCTCCCCATACGCCACAACAAATGCAAGATTGGTCGAAATCAGGCAGTAAAGAAGGCCACTTTACTTGAGAGACCTAAACAACTTTATGTCCCTATCTCGCCTCTTATTGCAGCGTGGTGACTCAAATATCTCATACCGCATTATTTCACCATGAGCAATAATCAGGGCTACTTTTGTCAGAATCGGTCGTTATCGAAGGGCACTTACTCGAGAGGCCCAAACGGCTTTTCGTCCCTGCCTCGCCTCGTATTACAGCTGGGTATCTCAAACGGCACACGCGGCACTCCCTTACCATGCTCCACAACCAGTGCAAGTTTGGTCGAAATCGGGCAGTAATGGAGGTCATTTTACTCTTCAGAACGAAACTTTTTTTGTGCGTATCTCGCCTCATGATTCAGCGGTGTGACACAAACATCACATGTTCCACTATCTACCAATGTGCCTCAAGCAGTGCAAGTTTCGTCGAAATCGGGCAGAAAGGAAGGGCACATTACCCTTGAGGTTGAAAGACCTATTCGTCTGCACGTAGCCTCGCATTGCAGTGGGGTGAAACAAACATCACCCATGGCAGTCTCTCCCCATGTTCCAAAACCAGTGCATGTGCGGTCGAAATCGGGCAGTATCGAAGGGCACATTAAAATTGAGACCGAAAGAGCTTTTGTCCCAACCTCGTCTCGTCTTGCAGCGGGGTGATTCAAACATGACATGTGGCGCTGCTTCCCCATGTGCCAGAAACAGTGCATGTTTCGTCGAAATCGGGTAGTATGGAAGGGTACTTTACTCTTGAGTCCGAAACACCTTTTCGTCCCTATCTTGCATCGTATTACAGCGGGGTGACTCAAGGATCACATATACAACTCCCTCACCATTCTCCATAATGAGCATAAGTTTGGTCGAAATCGGGCAATATCGAAGGCCACTTTACTCTTGAGACCGAAACAGTTTTTGTCGTTATCTCGCTTCTTAATACAGCGGCGTGATTAGAATATTACATATGGTATTACATCCCCATGCCCCACAACCAGGGAAAGTAAGGTCAAATTTGGGCAGTATTGAAGGGCATTTTACTCTTGAAGTCGAAACAGTTTTTTGTTCCAGTCACTCCTCTTATTACAGCGGGGTGACTCAAATATAAGACATGGAAATCCCTCACCATGCTCCACAACCAGTGACAGTTTGGTCGAATTCGGGCGGTAACGAAGGCCACTTTCTTCTTGAGACCGGAACCGTTTTTGTTCTTATCTCGCCTCGGATTGCAGCGGGATGACTCAGATATGACATGTGGTACTACCTCCCCATGCGACACAACCAGGGCAGGTTTGGCCAAAGTCGAGCCGTTAAGAAGAGCACTTTACTCATGAGGACTTACCCATTTTTCGTCCCTATCTCGCCTCGCATTGCAGGAGAAAGACTTAAACTTCGTACGTACACTCCCTCCCCATGCGCGTGAGTTGGTCGAAATCGGACAGTAGCGAAGGGCACTTTACTCTTGAGACTGAACGGGTTTGACTTCCCTATCTCACCTCGTGTTACAGCGGGGTAACTCAAGCATCACAAGTGGCACTAGCTCACCATGCTCCACAAGTGCAAGTTTGGTCGAAATCTCGCAGTAATGAAGTCCACTTTACTCTTGAGACCGGAAAAGTTGCTTGACTCTATCACGCCTAGTATTGCAGAGGGGTGGCACGTGCCACTATCTCCCCAGAAGACACAACTGGGGTTTATTTGGTCAAAGTCGTGCTGTAAGGGAGGGCCCTTTACTCATGAGGCCTGAAGAGTTTCTCGTCCCTATCTCGCCTCGCATTGAAGGGGAAGTCTTAATATTCATACGTGGCACTCCCTTCCCATGCTCCACAACCAATACATAATTGGTCTAAATCGGGCAATAAAGAAGGCCGCTTTACTCTTGAAACCTAAACAGCTTTATGTCTCTATCTCGCCTCGTGTTGCAGCGGGGTGACTCGAACATGCCATGTGGCACTACATCCCCATGCGACACAACCAGGGCAGGTTTGGCCAAAGTCGGGCTGTAAAGAAGGGCACTTTATTGTTGAGGCCTAAACAGTTTTCCTTCTCCATCACGCCTAGGATTTCAGGGTGATGATTTAAACTTCATACGTGGCGCTCACTCCCGATCCGCCACAACCAGTGCAAGTTTGGTCGAAATCGGGCAGTAAAGGCCACTTTACTCTTGAGACCTGAACAGATTTTTGTGCGTCTCGCCTCGTATTACAGAGGAGTGTCTCAAACTTCACACGTGTCACTCCCTATCCGTGCTCCATGACCAGTGTAAGTTTGGTCGAAATCGTGTAGTAATGAAGGCCACGTTACATTTAAGACCAAAATATTTATTCGTCCCTGTCTCGTCTCGCATTGCAGCGCGCAGATACAAACATCACACTTCGCAGTCACTCCCCATGCTCCCCAAAACGATGCAACATAGGTAGAAATCGGGCAGTAATAAAGGGCACTTTTCTGTTGAGATCGATACAGTTTTCGTCTCTATGTCGCCTCGTATTTCATCGAAGTGATTCAAACATCACATGTGGCATTCCCACACCATGCTCCGTAATCAGTGCATGTTTGGTCGAAATCGGGAAGTACCGAAGGCCACTTTACTCTTGAGGCCGAAACAGTTCTTCGTCCCTGTCTCTCCTCGCACTGAAGTCGGCTAACTCAAAATCACAAGTGACACTCCTTCCCTCCTTGCCACAACCTGTTCAAGTTTGGTGGAAATCGGGCAGTAACAAAGGGCACTTTACTTACCCGCCGAAACTGTTCTTCGTCCCTATCTCGCCTCGCATTGCAGCGAGGTGACTCAAACATTCCACGTGCACTACCTTCCGATGCTCCACAGCCAGCGCCAAGTTTCGTCAAAATCGCGCAGTAACGAAGGGCACTTTACTCTAGAGGCTGAAAGAGGTTTTCGTCCCTATCTCGCCTCGCATTGAAGCTGGTTGACTCAGACATCACACGTGGCATCCCCTCCCTTTGCGAGACAACCGTTGCAAGTGTGGCCGAAATCGTGCAATAACAAAGTGCATTTTACTCTTGAGGCGAAACAGTTTTTCGTCCCTATCTATCCTCCCGTTGCAGCGGGATGAATCAAACATCACAGGTGGCACTCTCTCCCCATGGTCCACAAGCAGTTCACGTCTGGTCGCTAATCTGCTGTAATGAAGGGCACTTTACTCTTGTGGCGTAATCAGTTTTTTCGTCCCTGTCACGCCTCACATTGCAGCGGGTGACTCAAATTTCACAAGTGGGACTCGTGCCTCACCCGCCACAACCACTGCAAGTTTTGTCCAGCTCGGCGGTAACGTAAGGCACATTGCTATTGAGGCGAAAGAGGTTCTCGTCCTTATCTGCGATGCACAGGCACCCATCACGGAGGCATCTTCCATACCTGTGCTTGATGCTATTTCCCACCGGCGAGTCCCGTCCAAACTTGGTCCAAAAACGTCCCTGAACAGCCACAATCAACTGTGTTTGTTCATACTCCAGCAAGCACAAAGCCTTCTCTGCTCCCCTGGCGGCCACTGATGAAACTAAGCGTCTATGGCACGTACACATAAAGTTGGAGACTTTCTTTCTATATGTGTGTCCCATGTTGAAGTCCTTGCTGCCACTCAAGTGCAACGATCTTGTGGAATGTGTCAGGGAATTATGACTAAGAATGAACAAGTTGCATGCAGCTTTGATGCAAATTTTATTAATGATATGTTTACATAATTATCTGAAACAAAATAAAACTCTTCATGTAATGGTGTTTCCTTTTTTGGAAAGTAAATTTACAACATACATTTTAATACTGATGTGTGAACGTGTACAGTCACAAAAATGTTACATAGAAGGCTCCATGCTGGTACTGCTAATGTATTGCTTCTCTCAGGTTATCTGTAGCATGAAGCACAAATCTCTAATATCACCTTTATTATATACATCCTTAACAACACATTCCAATATTTCTTGAGAGTTCTGAAGTTTTTATTGTAATTCTGATAAGCAGAAAATTAAGTAACTGAACTGACATTACAGGGGAACATACTGCCCCCATGTTCTGGGTAGAAGAGGTTAATGTGTGTAAAATCACTCTCTCTCTCTCTCTCTCACACACAAACTGTTAATAATACATAGATACAGCAGGCAGCCCTTGTTTAACATTGCCCCCAACAGAGTTTTGCTTTAACATTGACAAATGTCCACAACCAATGATTTGATGAACATTGCTCAGATTTGGATTAACACCGTCTCCTCTGGCAGCTGGCATGGATCTTCAATGGGTAGACTGGGAGGAATTTTAATTATTACATGAAGAAATGCTCTGTGCTGCTCTGCTCTCTGTGATGTCCATAGTACTCCACCAACTGCCTGTTCATTTCTCTTCTTTGGCTCAAAATATAGTTTACATATGGACAGGATTGATAGTGCCATAAAAATAAATTTGGGCATATGATTCTTCTGTGTTTACAGCACACCAGACAAAAACTTTCTGGACTTGTACAGTGGTTGGTGAATACCAGGCTGACTTTCATCAGTCCAATGGCAGGTGCTCTGTCACAGACCACAGAGATGAAACTGGGCTTATCAATCGCCACATACATTTCTACACACGTCTCTACACCTGTTCACGACCACCGAATTTATAAAGATTTATCACAAAACATTTTTTAATATTCAGAACAAGAAAAATACCTTTTTCATTACCACACCTAACCATTGCTGTGCAAAGAGAATATATATAACAACTGTACTTCATACACACCTGTACCCTGAAGCAAGAGGCAGTAAGTTCTTCCTAAACTCAAATTATTAGAACACATACAATACATAATTTGCATTATTTGCATGCACATAACACTAACAAACATCCAATTAAATAAAGGTCCAAGGAATATCACATCACCACGTTCACTGTACCATGAGTGCTGCATTTTACAAAAATTATTTTAATTTTATGGAAAATTAGTTTTAAAATTCATATATACATATATTTGCACTGAAAATGAGACATCAGGTTCTCATGGGGGTGTAAATTAAGATTATAGAGTTCTGTCACGTGACACACAACAAAATTAGGCAGACATCCGCCAGAGTTGCAAAGCAATCTGCGCCTTCCATCTTCTTCAAAGGTTAAGAAAGAAGCAGCAGATTTCTCTGGAAGGAGGGCAATAGTAGAAGAGGCCAAGGTTCACAACAGACTGTAGCCTCAGTAGAAGAAGACTGTGAATAGTGTGCATAGTAAGTGCTGAACAAAGCAGCACTGGAATAGGTTTTCCTCCAACCTTCGTAAGTTTTCCCCTACTAATCGAACCTTCTCTACTACTTCAGACCCGTCTGTCCCTACCCCTTGAACTGTAGCACAGCTGTGATCCGACATCACTCTATCACATGGTAATTCAAGTTTTCTGAGATGTCACGCTACATCACTCAGTAAGTGCTGAGTGAACACAAAGGCAATACAATTGTCCAAAACCCCAGGTACCACTCACCCAACAACACAGCGTCATATCACAGAAGACTTGAGTTCTCAGAAATACCACTGTGAGAATCTCAAATGCTGCAACTTCATCACATTTTACCTTGAATAATGGGGCTTCCTCTGCCTAATCTTTCATCTTCTGATTATGTAGTAAGGAAGTCTGTATAAAAAACAATGTTTTGAGTGGAATTAGTCAAAACAATTTTTTGACTTGAATTAGTAAGTATGTGTCAGCACCCCAAAAACACAGCAATCAGTTCCATATAATGCCATGACAATATGATTAAATGCCTGGACATAATTAGTAGCCTTTGCTCCAGTTGTAGGTTAAATACTAGCACAGAAATTTCAAACAGTAACTTGTGTTATTTTTGGAACATTTATACTGATTTGGTGAGCAATGAAGAAGTACTGGGCCCCAAGTGTTAAGTTGGGGATAACAATATTTTTACACTCTTTGGCAATGTACTCAGATGGAAGGGTTGGATGCTGATCCTGCTGAGATTGGTTTACCCATAACACATTAAGTTTGCTACACAGCTGCACATTCTATAAATCTCACTGCATAAGACACATTATTTCCAGTAACAAAATTCTGACTTTAACACTCATTTTTCACAGCAAAAATTAAATAATGGACATGTGGTACTACAAAACTTCCACATGCTGTCGTTATTATTATTTACAGTGTTTCTCTAGCACACAAGTCTATTTTGATCTAGAGGCACAGAGTAATTTTAATGTCAAACTGATCAGCAGAAATTTCAAAATTGAGTATGTACAACCAATTGGTAAGAGAGTAACTGTATGTATCCACATAAATACAGGTCACAGCAACTAATTATATAAAACCTCTATTGTTCACAACAGTTCTATTGCTTGGAAATTTCAGAGTAATGTGTTTCTGCAACCAATGTTTCAGGCTGTCCGCCACACTACACTCTATCAAACTTAACAACCTTAACCTGCTTTAAGAGAGTGATATTCATCCTGTAAAGACCAAGTGCCAGTACAGAAAAAAAAAATTATAACAATCATCACCGCCGCCACCATCACCATCACCATCACCACCACCACCACCACCACCACCACCACCACCACCACCACCACGCTTCCACACCTTAGGAATGACGATGATGATGATGATTAAACAATGACAATAACAACAGTTACAACAACAACATTAATAACAGGTAACATTTTTGGGAATCATAGCTCGATATAACACTTCCTGCCATAAAAGAATCTACTCTACTGGCTAAATGCACAACCACAAGATGGTTTTATACTGTACGTTAAATAACCGCCATAATCACAGTAATACCAATATAAAGCCTGTTAAAATTTTAAACAGGAAAATTTGACTAATCCCACCTCTAGCTCCATTGCCTCAGACAGCCCTTTGAGTGACACACTTTTATACAATACAATTACTGCATATGCAGGCCATGAACTTATACAGGCACCTTTAAGCTACTTCATAATAGGAGGTGTCTGGACAACCACTGCCACCTGGCATATGTATCAGTAACTATAAGAATGCCTTGCTATAAGGGGATAGAATAATGTATTTGTACTTACAAGAAAAGTATTATTGAACTAAAGCAGCAGTACAAAATAAATAATTAATTCTTCCACAACTTGGAAAAACAAGATCGACAGTGGCCTCTGATAGTGTAAAGCACATTCAAATTTCATGAAACTCCATCCTGTAGTTTTTGAGTTGAAATATGTGGATGGGATGAGGATGATGATGATGATGATGATGATGATGATGGTGGCGGTGGTGGTGATTATTGTCATTATTATTATTATTGTGATTATGATCATAATGATGGTGATAATATTAGTGGTGGTGGTCGTCGTCGTCATCATCATCATCACCACCACCATCAATACAAGATATGAGCATGGTGTAAAGGAAAACATACACAAATTTAATAAATTGTCATCCAGCTGTAACATATTCAAAGAAATAATTTTGGAGCTAAACCGTGGCCCCTGAAACTTTCAACATAAAGAGAATACTCATCAGTTAAACAATGAGGCCTGCACCCTCAGCTCTTCAAATATCTATGGCCCAACATACCTCTTACATTTCCCCATCCTCATAAACTATCAACTGAGACACAACATACCCATCGCTGCTGAAATGCAACATGACGCCTGAGTCATCCTAGTACAAAACAAGAACACATCATTAGTTTATGAGATTCTAATTTCTCATGTTGGTAAATATCAAGACTGCAGTTTTCATACATGTGATATGATGCAGTTTTCATACATGTGATATGATGCAGTTTGACAGCTAGCAAACATCTTGAAGTCACACCTTAGAACACTGCAGTACCAAAACACATGTGTAGTACTGCAGTCTTTTGCCACAAGTTTGATGGATTAAAAATCACAAAAAAAAACACAGAACCAATATTTCATAACCTCAGAAAGTCCTGTGAATACAAATTTCTAATGTTATCAGTAATCAGATACTTTTATGGCCACTCCCTCCTCAATACACACATTACAACAAACAATTTCAAAGCATCAGGAATCCTGCCAAGGCTTTAAAACATCCACACTAAGCTGCAGCCTGCAATAGGAACCTTCAGTCTAGCCTTGGTATAAAACATCACACTGTGTTAGCTTGCACTCATGAAGAATTAATTCAGCTGACACAACTTCGGTACAGTTTATTAGGAACAGCTATATGATTTGGCTCACAAAGTACTTTAAATTATCAAGCAAGTATTTACTTTGAATTCCTTTGTACTTTATTTGCACATCTAGGCCCAAAGATGGCTTAATTTGCACGCTGAAACAACATAGCTGATACCAACAAATTGTAACAAATACAGCTGTGTTAGCTGAAGTAGTTCTTTATGATTTTATTCCAGCCATCTGCAGGGATAATTTCGACAGGCAAAGGTCATCTAAAATGCACTGTGTGATTCCTCATAACATTCCTAATTAGAAGGGAATTCATAGTTTTTGTTTTCAATATGAAGTCCAAAGCATTTCCTTCCAATCATCATGACTGCACAGTGAAGTTCATACTGCTGCAAAATGAATGCCTGAATTGAGGTTACCTCTGTCCGTACTACTTCGATTTTGTATCACCTTCAAAGGATCTCATGAAAGAAATATACACTAAAAATCTATTATATGACCGTATTCACACAGATACTGGTTCAGCAGAACCACCACTGCGCTTAATATGTGCACTGCCATGTCCACTGCAAACCTTGTGCCATGATGGTCACTGGTGTCCACTACAAACGTTGTGCCATTATGGTCACTGGTGTCCACTACAAACCTTGTGCCATGATGGTCACTGGTGTCCACTGCAAACCTTTTGCCATGATGGTCACTGGTGTCCACTGCAAACTTTTGCCATGATGGTCACTGGTGTCCACTGCAAACCTTTTGCCATGATGGTCACTGCTGTCCAATGCAGACCCTGCTTATCTTGTGCCATGATGGTCAATGCTGTCCAATGCAGATCTTTACCTTGTGACATGGCAGCCACCAGTGTATGCTCTGCAGTGTTTTAGACATACAAATTTTGATTCCATTGCCAAGTGTTGACTGGTGGCATGAAGTCCAAGGGCATGTGTATACTATGTCTTGTAGGCACTACAGCATGTTACTGTTGGAGGAAACAAACAGCAGCATGAAAACAACATATCGTTATCAAACGGCAGGAATCAAAAAATATTACGGGTGCAATGAACGTGTTGGCAACATGAATATTCTTTGGCCAGCAGCCAGTGTCATGTATATCAAACATACGTCAAACAACGGACAGTATTCCAACATGACACTCACATATACATCTACCCTTTCCCATGATGAGTCCTGAACCATCTGACAAGCTTTCATGAACTTGATGGACCCTGAAATTTTGTTTACATCACGTTAGCTGAAGGTAAAAGTAAAGCTGCACCTGTGCAGGCCTGGACAGGCCCTTAGGGCTCCACAAGTTGGAGGCTGTCAGAATTTCTAGACAATCAGCACATGGAAGTGGTAAGGTTGTCAGCCCTAAGCACCAGCCACCTTTACCCCCCCAGGAAATACTCCCGGTACTCGCTTCTGTCAGACACTGAGTCGACCCCAGGACCATAGTGTGGCTGGAAGAATTACATCACTGAAAAATTCCAGTAACACCATCGAGAATAAAACCCATGACCTTCCGGCCTGTAGTGCGGTGCCTCAACCAACTGCACCACTGCGTACCCTGAGGTCACGTTAGTGTAGAATGAAAGATAACTACATGACCCCTGTGTAAAATATTTAGATTAGAGTTTACTCATAAACTCTTGAAGCTATGCATCTGGAAATTGGTAAGGGCATTAGGTCCTACACATGGCATACGAAATGTTTTTTGAACATTAAGAATGAACTGCTGAAACCCTGAGGTTATTTCTATAATGTCAGTAAGTCCATTGACCAGAGGAACTAAGATGATGATAAATGTTTGGCAGAGAGATAGCAATGTTAAGTTTCACATCTGCATTGTTGTTAATTTTTCATAATGTAAAAAAAAATACAAAAGTGAAATATGTAAAAACAGATAATGCCATACCGGCATGACATTATACTTTTATTTAAGAAAAACCAGTATGACACCTGGCCTGCAAGTAAGAAAATCACAACATCCTGCTATAGCAATCGGAGATTCACATGTAGAGAGTAGTGCATATACCACACTCAACACAGAAATGTGTAAAAAAATAATTTACATTCACATCTGTTGGCCCAGCTGGTTGCAACAGAAATTGTACAGTGCTTGGTCATGAACAGCACCTACTGTAAAGCACAAATATCTGGCAACCATCCTGAAAGGGACAGCAGAGACAGCACAGTATTTAGTAATGTAGGTTTAATCAAGATAACCCAAGTTTAAAAAATGTAAATTAAATAAACATATATGACAGCAAGTGATAATTTTAATTATCCATGCAGGGTTGTGTTGAAGAAGTGGCCCAGACAGGGACATGTTTGTGTTTCAGAGGCAGCATTAACAGGGTTCATACAAGTTTAAGCTCCTTCACAAAGTGCGACTCAGTGTTAACCTACGAAACTTGGCTCATATCACAACCTCCAATTATCAGCAGAAAATGAATGCGGCTTTTACATCACTTCAGATTCTCATGTCAGTTATCATTTACGCTCTGGTCTGCTGTTTAGTTTGGTAGGTGAATACTTGGTTCAAAGTGATTTCAACCCTGAAGATGAAGGTAGCCAATTAAGACTACACAATCTGAACAGGGACTTTTCTTAATACAACTCACTGCTCAATCTGCATGTCATGTAACACACTCAAAATGAACCATCAAAGTACACACCAGGATTAACAGCAGTACCTACTTTATTGAACTCCCACATGCCAGAATAATGCCCCTACACTGTAAAAATACACTTTGGATTAAAAATGTGGCAACCTTTCAAAATATATTTCCTACATTACAGATTAATTCAACCAGCATATTCTCACACCGATGCAAGGCACAAACTCAACAAATGCATTAAACTATGTGAGCACAGAACTATCCAATATATGATGCCAAAAACTCGAATACATCATACATGTAAATATCGGTAACAAAAAATGGAATAAAATGATCTAAGGATGCACAGAAAAGTAAAACTGGGGCATCTGCAACAAGGCTAATTGTACAACTTTGCGCTTTCTGAGGTGTTAATTAGCAATATTTTAACTGATTAAATAAGAGAATTTTAATCACACAATAACCTATACCCTATAGATCCCCCCCCCCCCTCACACACACACACACATGGTGTGGCTGTTAAATAAATACATAATTCCAACAGAAGGTTGGAGTTTGAAAAAACAATCCTTGTGTATACATTGATGGTCCATGCTGAGAACATAAGGACCTCTCCCCATTTCCACCTGCATCCTTCCCAAGCAACCAGTTACAACTGTCCAGCCAAAGAAACTATGCATTTAATACAGAATAGGTGAGGAAACCAATAAAGAGTTAAAACAGCAGATATGTTTTTGAAACTATTACAAACAGCATGTGCCACGCTTTGAAATTCTCAATATCCCATGCCAGAATTTGTTTGCAAGGGTTACGTGAAGGAATATGAAATGCAGGTTACAACAACATGCACAGGTACAGCCACAAAGGCCAATAAACTACACAGCTTGTCAGTACTTGCCACAGGGAACTGACCATGCAGCTACGTGGGTCAGTGGTACTGGGTGACAGGTACCTGAACAGCACTGTATTCGTGTAGGTATTGCTGTACCAGGCCTGCCAGGATGTATGAAAATGAGCAGGGCTACACCCATGGTAGACAATAAACTGTACACACATCATCAGTGCTTGCCACAGCAAACTCCAGATACTGCTATGAGGGTCAATGGCGTCGGGCAGCAGTGAGCTCAGATGCAGTGTTTTGCTGCTGACGCTGCTGCTCTTGGCCAGCCGCAATATATGAGAAGACACACAGCACTGCATAGCAGATCTGGTCTGACTGCAAGAAGACATTAACAAGTCACACTATAGAATGCTCCTGTAAACTGCCTTCACTACAACAAAGTAAACAAGTAGTCAGAGTACCAACTAACCAGCTCATTGAAAATTCCCACTGTAGTCTTCTGTGAGCATCCAGGCATTCACGGAATTTCACCTTTCAGTGCCCGAGTTCAATGACCAGTATCACAAATACGGATCCAAGAATTTCATAGCATACAATCTTAACAATACCATCTTCTGGGATGAAATGCCATGTAGTTGGGTATTTAGGCACCCACTTTTAGGAGGGAGCCACTGCCTCCACCTTGCGGTATAAAAAAGCAGTCTAATCCAGACCAGTGCCCTCATTTCTTCCTCATCTCAGATTTAACATTTTACAAACCACTCACCGACACCTCTACATAATTTATATTATCCAAGACAATATAGTCCAATGATGATGATGATAATACACATACAGTACAGTACATATTGTGACTCTCACCATCATCAATAACTCATCAGTTTTATGCATCTGAAGCGAGATGGCAAAACAGATGCCGATAAAAGTCACAGAATGTCAACCCATGGTACCCAGGATAAAGACACATACACTACAACATTATGTTTTCATATGACATTTGTTGTTGACATATGTTATTTATTGATCCTGTCAAATGCTAAGGTCATATAGCATAGGTGGCAGACTAATAAAAATATTAATTGGTGTAATAATACTGACAAGACAATACAGAATTATTTGGAGACAAACCAGTCCCAGTGCTATTTATCCACCACATATCTCATGTGGACAGGCCTGGATTCAAACCTGGGCCTCCACGGTGATAGACTGATGACTGACAGCCAGAGCCAAGGCATGGCAACTAAGCTGCCATGTATCATACCATAATAAAGAAACAGACCCCAAGGTTCACATTTTTATTACAATGACAGAAAATTAGAATTTTAATCCACAGAACTTAGGGTATACATTTTCAAAGTTCTCAGAGCACTTTAGGATTCTGTCATCCCAGAAGAAATGTCAACCTAATGAAGCCTTAACCACATGGGGCAGGATTTCTATTTATGAGGGCACTTGAAACTAGATTCCAAGAAACAGTGCCTTCAAAATGTTTTCCCACATTCCGGAGGAATGCACTGCCCCCCATCTTCAGGGTGGCTATGTTCCAGGTGAACAGGGAGGTAATCTGAATTAGACAAATCAGGTACCAAATCACATACCCACACACACGCGCGCGCGCGCACATGCACACGCGCGCGCGCACACATGCACACGCGCGCGCGCGCGCACACACACACACACACTCTCTCTGTCTCTCTCTCTCTCTCTTTTCAGCTGTTCTTCTGAACTGTCAGTACATTCATTCTGAGGGCTGCTACTACTTAATTTGCTGATATTTATATGTGCAGTATTGAGATCCCATTTTTGTAATTACTGGTATGAAAACCTTCATTTCCACACATGACACTTTCTTCTATGACCACTAATAATTTATTTTACCTATATTTTGTCTCACAATTTTACCAGTTATCAAACACAATGCAGGCATGCTATGCAATCCTCTTTCCACACAAGCAGTATGTGTTATTGCAATGATGCATTTGCACTGTCAACTGGTCTAGCTTAGCACATTTTTGATAAAATATGGCCACCAGTGCTTTAGAAGTGCAACACATCAAACTTCTGGATAATCAAGTTTACAGTTCAACAAGCAACCTGAACAGAACACCTCAATCTGACATGAGGATGACGGAACGGGACGTCCTGTACAGAATATATCATAACTTTGTAGACACGTGCCAGCATTTTGGAGTAACCTTCTACCTCCATCTTCAGGCACCCAGCAAGTTCCTCTCAAATGATGACACCTACTCACCACACTACACAGCCTCACATCCCAGACAATTACAGGCTTAAAGCAATGACTATATCTGAACTTATGAATCACAGAGTTACAACAGGAATGGAAAAAATCACAGAATGAATTCTACTGCTGTACGTACTACATCAATATACATGAGAGGGACAAGACACATAAGCTTGAATGGGAAACAAAACATGCATAAACACATCTGCTGTGAAACCTGCTGGGACAAAGAAATAAATGATAGTAAGGTAATGTGATGGATTTTAGGAATGTAGAATACAAAGTGGCTGGTAACACAATTTTATGGAGGGTTTCTGTGGTGACGGTCACATAATCAGGCCCACAAGAACAGGTGATACCACTATTTATTGAAACAGTCTGTAATAAATACATGAACTGGACACAAACAAATCAAAAAAGAAACAAAATGAAAGTAGAACAAACTACAAACCAAAAACAACACAACATCTCATGCATTCAGGCGGGAGGGCGCTGTATCATCCACTGCGTGACTCGAATGGAAATGACTCGATGCAGAGTGAGACCAAGTCCATCAGCCTGGACAAACAACAGCAAGACATCATGCCATAAGTTCTGTAACCTTTTGGGTTCTATGTTAGATTCAGCCTAACATTTGGGGATTTTAAGGCTCTCACAATAATGTGCATTACTGGTAAAGTCTTTGCGGACATGACATGAATACCACTACTTCAAAAGCATATACTGCCTTCCTCTTCCTCTGTAAAGGTGGCTACCATCTGCTAGACTACAGAATGTCATGTCCCAGAAGACCCAAGTCTAAATTTCAGAAACATGTTCCACGTCTTTTTGTTTTCAAACTGCAAAAAAAGTAAACTGAACCTGGTTGTTTCACATTTTAATTACATACGCCTCAACAGACACCACCTATAATAGCCTCTAATTTCAAAAATGATTCATTTGTGAAGTACTGACATCAATACCTACAATTTTAATATTTAAAAATTAAACTTAAATCAGGGCCATCCCCATTTGTCTAGAGAAGCCCCGAGTTGAACTCTGTTCAACATAAACGAACCAAATTTGTAGCAATATCACTAAAACAAACTGAATCTGTCATTTCAAAACACAAGGCTCTTAAAGATTCAACTGCTTCAGTTCACACTGAGGAAAGAAGAAGTGTAGCTATGAATCAGCAGAGAAGAGATATACACTTCATATGAAATACAGGGAAATTTTTTTAATCCCATACAATAAATATACATAAGGATCAAATCCTACTCTTAAACCATGCCAGGAAGTTCCTGTATGCATTATGGTTGAAACTGCTTTTTTGGAAACATATGGCAATGGAAGAACTTCTTGGATGTACCACTGGTTATATGGCAAACAATGTGGTATAGTCATGATGGAGAGTCTGAAAACATTACTCTGACTACCCAGAATGAGGGATAGCACAAGACAGCCCAGTCCTGTGGCCTCTGTGATCACCCAGCCTCACTCCTGCTGACTTCTATGTATAGGGCCATCTGCAGGACATAGGGCTACTTTACTCAAAAAAATGGACTCAAAAACACATGGAATTAGCTCAAGTATTAGTCTGAAGTGGCTGTGGCAATGTACAGACATTGGCCTGGAATATTTTAGTGTACCACACATTATTGGCACCTCAATACTCAGTTATGCATCCAAATTATGTGAAAGCGTTTCCAGAAGCATTTGTAAGCATTCTGTCAACAGTACGACACAGTTATGATATACAGTATACCTAATAAACACAAGCCCTCCTAACATATGTTAATTGTCACACATGATTTCCTAATGCTCTCTATTTTCATTAATACAACAATTGCAGCTGTATGTTTACAGGCACTTCTTGGCATCATTCTAGGAGTAGAACATGGTCCTTACATTTATTGTATGTACTGGTAATGAACCAAGGAAAAGTAAAGTTGCTTATTATTTGGATCATACAAGGTCTGACAATCGATTTGACTCGTAACTTTAGAGCACAAGTTGCACACATTGCATCAAACAACTGTTAAAACAAATGGGATTCAATTCAGTCAATTTTATGGTTGCAGCATGTTAAAGGCACCTTGTTTTGTCACATGTGCGAAACATGTGTGACAACCTGTTATAAAACTGAATAAACATTAGTTTCTGATAACACATGTATTAAGCTCTACATTCATTCCTCAGCACTGAGTGTCTTTACTGTCAATACTTTGATCCTCCTTGCAGCACTTAGTAATATCAGTATTAAAACTTGTATGGTAATATGGTGCCAATTTCAATATCACAGGAAGTATCCATTATCCACTTATTCCTCAAAAATGAAATGTCAATCTCCAAGAGCCCAGAGGTTCTCAGAGAAGTCAGTATTAAAGTTATGTATTGGAATATGATGCCATGTAGTGTAGTCTGGTAGACAGATACCAGTGTTTCAGAGGAATGTTCTACTTCCATCTTCATGACAATAGAAGTGAGAGCTCCTCTGAAATATTAGTATCACTTTACCAGACCAGCTGGCATCAAAACCCAGACAAAATAACATTGTGTCACTTCAGGTTCTCACACTAGTGTCACTGAAAATTCAAGTCTTCTGTGATGTGTTACTGTATCACTGAGTGAGCAGTTCCCAGTGTTTGGATGTATCACTGTGTTCAAAAATCAGACACTACTCACCCATGTTACAGCATCCCAGAAGAACTGATTCTTCGAACATAAGCTTAGCCAACCTACCAACAGAACTTCAAAGTCTGAATGCTTATGACAGTGCATTTGTACAATGGACCAATTCCCTTGAAGTAGAAGCGGATTTTACATCTTCACAATGCAAATTCCCACAGCATATTTCTTAGCACAGTGTTTTGGCCAAACAACACACATCAACGCTAGAATATACATCATACTTGAAAGAACTGTGCTGTATGACTCTTTCTATCTCCAGAAACTAATACGTTTCTTTAAACAGTCTCATTTTGAATAAACTAGATATGTTCTAAGAAGCGCAATGGAAAGGAGTGAAAGGCTATGAGAGAATATGTCCAGCCTTGTCAAAGGGCTTTGTATGAAGTTATATGTCAAGTGCTTTGCAGTTGACCCATATTCATTAAGGTTAATTATAATATGTCTAACACACATAAAAATTTCACTGTATTGTTTCTACTTTTTTCTACTAATTGTTATTATCACAACAGTATAAATCAAGTTATGATTTCTTCCACAAGACTGATCAATTTTTGTGTAGAATGCCGACCAGACATATCACCTTGCAAGGGTACCTGAATGCTGATAGTTCCACTTATCATGCAGACCTCTAGCAATTGTAACGATAACAGAGCCCTTGATGCTGGTGAGTTAGTAACAGCCACTCCACCATCTCCTGAACTCTTAGAGGAAATATATGGACAACAACACATCCAACCAAGCAAGCAACAGAACAAACCACTGCACCACACTCATTTTTATAGAAGCAGAGATATACAGCTATGCTAACAAGGAAAATGACCACATCCCCAGTGATGAATGGTACTTCTGCCTGTATTCTGTCTTTACAGATTTGATTTGGTTCTTTTAACTGTCAGACCTTATATATACATCCAGTGCAATCTAAGCAACATCACTGTTCAACAGTAACTGTTCAAATCTAACAACAACTACACTTCAACAGCAGAGTAATATATGATGATGTATTACATTATCTGTTACCAACAGGCAAAAGGCCAAGTCATACCAGAAAACTCCACTGGACAACTCACCATCGAGGATTTGTACTTGCGTTGTATCATCTGCCTCGTCTTTGGATCTGTGGGAGAACACACACCATTATAATAATGGAATCTGAAGAGGTCAATAATATCTGCCTTCATTACATTCAGTATCTACTAAGTATTTTCTTCTCTTGTGTAAGAGGTAGGGTAAGTTTATTTAATGTTGTACGTGTCCCATGCAATATATTTATAATATATTACATGTGACATCAGGCTTCCGCCACGATGTAAATGAAATCTATGCTCCTTTTGGATTTTACACAGTGTAGAACTACTGTTCCACAATGCATAAATCCCAAAACAGAGCAGCTCTCAACAATATATTATATTTATTCCAATGAAATGCACATATATTCATAAATAATTACTTACTAAGTCACAGTACTTTCTCATATATGTTTTGGCCTACAGAGGTGCACTGCCAGTGGACAGAAAAGAGCAAGACTCTGCCAAAACAAATATCGGAACCATCACATACAATAATAACCAGCATACATATCATTATACATCATGCTAATTTGCTGGAAAATGTCACTATAATAACCACTACCCAATATAACAACAATCAGAACCTACAATATGCAAATACACAGCATATGCATGTCACACAACAGTACTGATTAAACCATGCCTCCGCAGAGTCTAATTTGGACCATGACGTTTATCAAAATTTTTCTGTAGACCACCCACTACTAAAACATCAACAGTCAGCTTCAGTAAAAAATTTTAACTAATTTTAATACTTATATATTTAAGCAGTACTTACAATTGATTCTCTTTTATATAATATACGCATGATTCAGATCTCAATCATATGGTAATAATATACAGTAATAATTTTGTACACACATATGATGTTACAGCTATTCTCTTCTATCTTGCGCCATTATTATTAAATTTCCCCCCTCATAAGGCACCAAAAATGATAGGATCCACCCTATACTCAGGAAGATATTTTTTTCAAATTTAATGTCTTGTGAGTTTTGATATTTTCACAGCACAGTGGCTCATGATTCCATTCTTGTGGGATATATTACATTGTGTTGCTGGGTAATAAGCACCTGACATGTTGAAGGAATGTAGTTCCTTCATCTTCATGAGTCTAAAGCTCAAAACTCTAGACGCACAGAGATGAAGGCAGCACATACCTTTCAAACATCAGTAACTGATTACCCACTGACATAGTGTCATCTCCCAGAACACAATTCCCAGTAAGTACTGTTTGTTTTATTTATATATATATATTTATTTATTTACTATTAATCCGCAGACAGGGTTGGCAGGCCAGAACAGTGTAGTCAGTATAGTGATTCACTATGGGTTGAATGGTCTGGGGATCGAATCCTGGTGGGGGTGAGACTTTCCACACCCATCCAGAGCGGCCCTGGGGCCCACCCAGCCTCCTGCACAATGGGTACTGGGTGATTCCTGGGGGTAAAGTGGCCAGGACGTGGTGTTAAACAGCAACTCCCATGTAGCACCAAGTTCAAAGAAAGAGTACAGCTATACCTCTGCTTCCCCTCTGTGCCTTCACAAACTTTACTTTTTTACCTTTACCTAAAGATGCTGTTGACGGCCGAGTCTACAGAACATCAATACAGTCCACACAGCCGTATCATACTCACTATATTCCTCCAAGACAAAAATGCCACCCTTCTGCGTGAAGCACTTCCGAATATGATCCAGGCGCACGAAAAACTGTGAGAACAGAGAACACATTACATGAAATGAAGTGTTCAGAATGGTTAGTATTAAGATTATGGTCTTCTGGGATGTGAGACTGTGTAGTCTTGTAGTCACCAATATTTCAGAGAACCTAGGTGCCTCCATCTTCTTCCTCCAAGGAGCAGGCAACTGGTCGTTCCTAACTGCTGGAACCTCTCTGCCAAACTCCACAGTGTCACATGCCAGAAAACCAGAATCTTAATACATTAGGTGTCACTCACATCTGTGAGAAATACAGTTGTAATTATTCAACAACTATAAATACATGCTTCAGGTTATACTACAGGATGAAATATCAGCACCATGCAATGGTAAGCTCATTGACTGTTATGATTATAACATTATCTGTCAAAACAAATGACTAGTGTATATGGGTTTTCATGATGGCTGTTGTCTTTCAGGTTTCTGCACTGCGCAGTGCTTAGGAATGCCAAAACATCTAACCACTAAATGGTGCAGCAACCCCAAAGAAGGCTGCCATTTGAAGTGACTAATATTTCTTACAAAACCTGCCCTTCCACACAGAATGCAAGGCTACATTTAAAATAATCAGTGAGGCTGACATCACAATCACACACGCTTCCCTGCGGAGCTACAGTCATCTCACTTCACAACAATGTGATAGTAAGTCTGTGCTCCATACCACAGTGTCCAGTTTCCACATGCTTTCTTTATGCTTTGACACTGAAGTTCTAATATTCATTACTATAGTTAATACTCTTCCTACTGTCACTGTCATTGAGGTTACCACATGCAGCAGTTGTGGTAATGTTACTCCCACCTTACAAACCCTTACATTAAAACACACAAATTTGGGATAGCCTTCAATGGCATAACATTCATATAATACTTTGTCACAGCAGATCTCAAGTTGCAACACGCACGCAGCTGCACAGCCATGAGTAGCCCTATATGCCTTTCCTTGCATGCCGTTCAAAGTACACATAAGAAGGGCAGGATAAAAACGGTTGTTATGTAACAATAAACATTTTTATCACAAACAACATTTTCCACATAAGCGCTAAAACACATCAATGCTAACATGCATCAGCACAGCAAAACACACCAGAAGATTGCCAGCATCAGAGTGTTTACATTACTGCAGCAGATGTGGCCATGGGTGGACAGACCTCACGGTAAGTACAAGATGTATAAGAGGTGGCAGATACTAGATAACTAAATCCATGGAGCAGAGTCCTTCCTGAGAAGCTAACAGGTCCTCAGCTAGTCAAGAAAGTCCCCACATTTTACGGAACAAGAAGGTTCATTACTGCATTCACCAGTGCCCACCACCTGTCCCTCTCCTGAGCCAGACAAATCCAGTCCATGCCTCCCATCCCACGTCTTCAAGATCCATTTTAATATAATCCTCCCATCTATGCCTAGGACTTCCAAGTGGTCTGTTTCACTCAGGTCTCCCCACCAAAACTCTGTATCCAACTCTCCTGTTTCCTATACATGCCACATGCCCCACCCATCTCATTCTTCTTGTTTGGCTGTATGTGAGTGGTGGGAAACAGACAGACACAAACAAAAAATTACATTTTTTGGTGAGTTCACAAGTCAAATAGCAAATATTAGTTCTGCCACTCAGTTCATGTCTGCCCACATGCAAACATGGAACAACCTCGCTCCCACTGAACAGGTTTTTGAGAAATTTGACATAGAGAATTTTTAGTAAAAATATTTGCTAGAACACTCAAGTTTTTGTTAAAATCAGACAAAAATACCAGACACTTGACATGACCACCTATGTACACTTATGGCTACTGTGGTTAGTTACGTTGTGATGGTTATCATAGGTACTGGTTAGCAGCCCTCCTATGATTCTGCTACAACACCAGAATTTTTCCCACTCTGCAGAAATTTTCTAACTTGTTAAAGGTAACATTACAGGTACAGTTGTCCCTCTGCCTGCCATGAAGAAACATGGTGGGAGTGCAGGTGTGGCTCCACTCATTCTTAACCTCGACACTAGATGGAGGTGAGTGGTCAGCTTCATACCCTCGGGCACTTTACCCTCAATGAAGGCACTTCTGCTACCCACTGAACAGGAGGCTGGGTGGGCCCCAGAGCGTTGAGGACACATGCCTCTTGTCCCCGTCAAGAATTGAACTAAGCCCTTGTTGTCCACCCTGTAGCCTAGTCACTAAACCACCTGCACTACACCAGCTCCCCATCCTGAGTCAGCTACAGCCAACTGACATTCTTCTGTCCTGTTTCTCTAAGACACATCATCATATCTATTCAATTTACATTTACATCTCTCAAGTGTCTTTTCCCTTTAGGCTTTTGGCTAAAATTTTGTGTATATCTTCTCAGATACTTGTGCTAAACGCCCTACCCAATGCATCCTCTTGCATTTTATCAACATACCAATAGAACACAAACTATGAAGCTGCTCATAATGCAGTTTTATCCAGGTTCCTGTTACATCTGCCCTCTTAGGTCGAAATACTCTTATTAGCACCCTCCATTTGATTCCTTCATTTAATGTGACACAAACTTTCATACCATACAGAACAGCAGCAAAATTATGTTGATTTCAACATGTTTAGGTATCAGTCTGCAACACAAACCACCTGGCCATCTGAAGTAGCCTGGCATCTTCATCACTACACACAAGTGAAACACTGACTGCTATGCACACAACTTCACAGATTCTCTTGCAATACATAACTTTGTATTAAAAGTCGAAAATTATTTAAGGCAAAAGGTAATGATAAAATTGCCTTTGTGCATGCTTTGAGAGCATATGGGGGAGCGGAGTTATAGGTCCACTCATTCTTAACCTCAGCACTAGACGGACATGAGTGGTCAGCTTCACATCCTGGCCAGTTTACCTTCAAGGATACGGACCGCAATACGGACTGAATATGGGGCTGGGTGGGCCCCAGAACAGTCCGGATGACTGGAAGTATAAATATTTCTCTTGGCCTTGCTGGGTATCAAAGCAGGATTCCTCACTTATAACACCCCCTGTCTAGTCACCACTGTGCAGTCCCTGTCATAAAGCTGCTTGTACCCTGATATTTTCCATGCCATTGTTTGCCTTCACTTAGTACTACATGACCCATTAGTGCTGTAACGTTGACAGTCTGTCTCAGCAAACCTCAACATCAAACTACTTTAATTATTTTGATCTTCATTCCTTTAACACTTTCAGTACAAGGTTACTTACTACAAGAAAGGTGAAGAAGTTTATGCATGAAGGACAGAGCCTGAGCTCTATTAAGAATGTACAGCAGATGAAAATGTTTGCCAACAGACCGCTCAAATAAAAGATGTATAAAGGGTAAAGTTCTCACTATAACCTGCCACGAAGGTACAGAGTGGGAGTAGAGGTACAGCTCTACCCTTTCCTTAACCTCAGCGCTAGATTATTGGGGATGGGAGTCAATGCCACGCCTTGGTCACCTCACCCCCAGAAAACAGACCCAGTACCCTTTGTAAAAAAATGTTTAGATGTCATAATAAATACGAAATGTGAATGATGCACCTGGATCCAGACAGGGACCAATGGTAGGCTCTTCTGAACACAGAAATAAACCTTTTGGTTACATAAAATGCAGGGGGCTTGCTGCGGTTGAGACCCTACTAGTTTCTCAAAGAGCACTGTGGTCCACAGAGTGCATTGCGCTATGACATAATTGTTATGATACAATGACACTACAGCAATATATTACACACAGCCTTATCATTTCTCCACATTTAATTCTTCACCAACTTTCTTACAGAGCTTATGTCTTCTTCATGTTTTTGTCCAGTAATCTAACATCAACAGACAGACACTGATGTGTCCCATTCAATTCCAGTCCCTTCCGGTTCTAATGGACCTTCCTTACAACACAGTATAAAGCAAAGTTAAAAGCAATGGGGATAAAGTACCTTCTTGTTTCAGACCCTTGTGCCTAGGCACTCCACCTGACAAATATCTACCTACATGAACATAAGTACCGGTTTCATTTAAAAATTTTCTTTTGTTCACCTAACATGTTTGCTCAGTACACTGAACTCAATGAGAAAGCTGCACATAATTTCCCCAACTGACTGACTGCCTGATGTACTGTCCCACTGGACACCAGTACCAGATGAACGTATGGTAATGATCAGGAGTTTAACCTACATCCACCCACACCGATCACACACAAACATTCCAGCTATGTTGGACTGGTATCTGATAATTGCTACAGTTTAATCAACTATTTATAAAATGCTACAATATCACATTCACTCCACTGGTGTGGCAGTCTTACTTGAGAGGTAGTTGGTAAGTCTGCAGATCTTAGGATAAATTCTTCCAGAATTTTATCTACAACTTGTGGCCTGTAAAGAGATGCCAGTTACTATGCAAAATGATTGGAAGCAGCAGAAATAATTAAATGATTTGCAGAGAGCTGCTGTCTGTTCACAATGTCAGGCATTTGAGGTCCATATCAAGTACTATCATACTTGTAGTACATTGACCTTCTCCCAAATCTATCAGACTTTGCAGTCCATATCAAGTGCCAATATGCCCAAAGTAAACAGACCTTGCCCTCAACCCACCAAGACTTGCTCCAACATTGGAGTCCAATGTGACTGAGTCATATAAAGAACCCCTTTTGGGGCACATTTATGTGTATGGAATCTAAAAGAAACCAATTAATTTTGTTTAACCCCTTGAGACCACCTTTCAATGACACAGTTCATAGCCTTACTATCCTGTTTAAATATGCAAACCACCAGTTCAAAGCTGCAGGCAAACTCGTGACGTAGATCTTTGGCCTTTCAATGTGCCCACAAGTCAAGGTCATTATAGTTCTCTGAAGTGCAAAATTCATTGTAGGACTGGGAGTGAATGTTGGACACATCTGACAGTGGAATTGGAAGAGCAGAGAGCAGTACTAGCCCTAACATCTGAAGCACAGAGCAACAGAAGGCAGCAAGATGACTACTGACCATCAGGACATGCAACAATTACATGCAGAAGTCGGCAACTACAGACTAGTGTGGCATAGGAAACTTGAGAGATGGTCTGTTCTGAAATAAAACTTCCCCACTGTAACGTGGATTGGGAGTGCATGTCATGCTACCAGAGGTGAGAATTCTAAATTTCACAGCAGTCACTTCTACGTGGAGGAGGAGAACTACGGGACTAAGCAGACCAAACAGCTCTCAGTACCTCAAAATCCTGGTACATCCACCCGATCAATTGGATGCATGAAAACATGAAAATAAATATCATTAAAGAAATACTGAAGCGAGAGAAAAACACAATGTAATTCTAGATTGCAGTTATGTTAGTATGTGTGGCATCTATTTTTTTTTCATTTTACTCCTTTACGCTCACATACCTCAAAGTACATAAATATGCATCCAAGGACCATCTCAAAAGTTCCTAAGCTTTTGATTTGTTATATAATAAGAGTCTGTGTAAAAAATATATTTCACTTTGTTTTGTATTTCCCACTCACAAGATATAGAAAGAAAGAGAGATAAAGGGCATACGACATTCAAAGAAAGTAAATAAAAACAGAATGTAAAGTAACAGAGCAAGTTAATTGTTAAAGAGCATGACATGGAGCGGAACGTAGAGCATTCATGCAGAATGAAAACACCGAATTGAAAGGAAACAAAACATAACCTAGAAAAGGAACACTACTACCTTCCCATCTAAATTGAGGGAGGGTTGGAGGGGATGACACTGTTCCACGAGAGGGATAAAAAATTATCACTGCAAAACGTTTTAATATAAGTTACAGAAAACAAACCAAAGAATGATCAATAATGGAAAATGACAAAAAAAGCATAAGAATGATGATTTACGACTATAGGGTGAGGGCATGTCTCTCGATCAATACAAATAGTAGTAGGAAAGTTTTGAGAGGTCCTTGCAGTTAGTCATAATAATAACCACACCAGTATCATTGGTACATACAGACAGAAGAGCTGGCAGTGGCTGCACTCATGCAGGGCACAGCAGCACACACTGACTTTAGAGGGTTATTGTGGTATGGCAGACCGACTCGGTACGCAACCATCTGCTGCTGTTTTTTCACAAACCATTGTTATGTCCATGTTGTACTGACAGAGCTGTCAGTGCACTGTGGACACACGGCGCTAGCAACAGCGCGATGCAAACACAACATGGCACTAGTAACAGTTTAGAGGGTGTAACAATATCTGCCGGTAATAACACAAATTTTGTAGGTCTCTACACTGCAACAAATACACAGGAAGTACAGTTATCTGGGAGCTGACCACAACTGGGAAGAGATAATTACAAGCAGAATGCACCCAGTTCAGAGTGCAGCCAGCTACACAGTAATGTGGCAGGCAGTCTGTGGCACAGTACAACACAACTTCCAACCCTAACTTATAAATCAGTATCAAGATATGATCTTCAGGAATGTGATACCATGTATAGGGTCATTATTTCATCTGACAACTATCAGTTGATACTTCCTGTTGGCTCATTTTTCATATTAATGTAGCTCACTCAGCTGACCAACTACATCTGCAGCAGAAAGTGACATCAATATTTGTCACATAAAATAAGGACCCTGCTGCCTCATCCCAAATTTATCACTCAGCGTATTCAGCCATAATTTTCATGAAAGGCATTACATTGTGTGATATGCTACAAATAAAGATTGAGAACTCTGTTCTCCTTACCATTCAAAAACTTGTGTTCTTCCTACCGTCTGCTCTCCAAAGGCTACTTCCAACATTTCAAAAGCTTCTATAGCATTTTTCCACAGTTTAAAGCAGAATTTGCTGCAGATATGCCATTCTTTCAAGCCATTTTCTGTGTACACCAAAATTGCCAGTGGAACGTACACGTGTACTTAAACAAGAGATTGCTCAACAATCTGATGTGCTATGGCCTTCCATCAAGTAGGAAATAACTTGGCAGGCTCTACTCCATCTAGACCCACCCGTAGAACTTTGTGCTAGCTGCAGTAGTGTCATCTTGTAGTCAGTTCAGAAACTGTGCTAGCTGCAGTAGTGTCATCTTGTAGTCAGTTCAGAAACTATCTGATCACACCATGTACGTACCACATCCATTATCACTCAGAACTGAAGGAAATATGAAGAAAAAACACGTAGCTTACACATCCACAGAGACGGTATTCCAAGCCTGGCCACTATGTACCTTGAAAATGTACCAAAAGATGGCAATAGTGATCTGGGAAAATTCATGTGTAAAAGCATAAATGAATACGGCCTGTCAATTACACACAGCTGTCAATCTGTGTTAAACTCTGCTGACCATAAGCAATGTGTTAAGGGTTAAACTGACATATGACAGGATGCTCTGACTTCAAATGCTGACCACAAATGACTAAAACAATAAAGGCACCTGGACATACAGCAATACAGCAAGACACATTCACTGCAGCTGCATTCCTGCACAGTGTAAGTCATATAAGGTATGAATTCAGCCTCAATACTGTTTGGTCAGACTAATAACAGACAGTAAATGCCTGATTTTCATAAGAAACAGTGTAACCACTATTTTACTGGAGGCCAGTGCATCTTAGTACATTCTCTGGTGTGTTCACAATGAGAAATTCTACAAATGCACCCATTCCTTCAATGCCTCTGTCTATCTGCATGTAACAGTTCAGAAATCAGGGAATAATGGACTTCCATTAGTTGTGAAGCAGGACAGCATGTTGCATTTTGTAAATCAATGCAATCTACACCAACACATTCCATGACAGTTAATATAACGTCACTGCTGTTGCATTAACACTGATGGAATCATTTCTGTAGAATTTCCGGGACTTCCATTAGGCTTGATGCTGGACAGTTTTACTAATAGTTGTCATCACATGCCAAGTGTAGTTAAAATCACGCAACAATAGTGAATGCTTTACATGCACATCCTCATCCATGTCCACGTGCATCAAAAGATATTTACTGGAGTAAAGAATGTTACAAAAATTTAAGAAATTATGACCAGCACAGCTTTTCTGCATGTGTTAGAGTTGTCAATATACTGATACTTGGACACAATGGAGCAAAGACATCACATTTACTGTATGAAGCACATATTTTCCCAACTTCTTTTAACTCCTTGTCATAAAAACAATGGAATGCAAACTTTTGAAATGGTACCAAGATCAGTACCATTCACTGGAAGGTCTTAAAAAGTTTTGTATAATAACAGAAGCAATGATTATTATGGTCTCCTTTTCAAGAACATTATGCTTAACCTGGAAACTGTGCACAATACGGTTATGGGATAGACTACTGTAACTTTTCTTCACGCCTGGGTTTGCTACAAAAACATAAAAATGCAAAGTTGATTTAAGTGTTGACATGTCATTGTGCTCTTTAAATCCCAAAAAGTTCTTTGTAAAGAATAAAGATTTTGATAAAGAATAATGATAATTGGAACTACATTATAAAAAATTTATAACAGTTTTTTAAACTTAGTGAATCTTAAAATGAACACTGCAACAGCAACTGACAGCATTAAAATTTAAAAGAAAGAGGACCACAGGATGACCAAGAACAAGAAGGTTCATCCATGTAGTAGTAGACAACATCATGAAGGGAAGAAAGAGCTAGAAAGAAACGGAAAAGGAAAGACTGTGGGAAAATACAAGAAACTTGAGACTTTTTTGACCATTATACTGTATAAAGCAGAAACAATGCAAAAAGAGGAAGAAGTGCTGAAACTTGTTCAAAAAGTACATAATTTATAATGTGCTTAACAATGTCTAGGCCTGTTAAGTTCACTCACACAGGTTATGCAGACTGTATGCAAATACAGTGCCTGTAGACACATTTCGATATTAGTCTCAATGGACAGCACTTAAATTATGCAGTGTACTTAAATGACCCACAACATCTCTACAGTATTTATAGTTTATCACCACAGACATGCTCTGCCACATGTCCTGTCATCATGCCAACTCTCATGTCATGACCCTATGCTGCAAGGAAACATAAGTTTAAAATGCTGCCAGGCTTGCACTGCAATCGTCAAACAACTGCCGACCTCTATGTCAAATGCTCAGTTTTTAAAAATAAACATCCACAAGTTATGTAAAGTAATCAGGCATCAAGTACATTTCTGATTCATCTCATCTGCTCAGTAACAAGCAACTTGGGCTCTACTGACTGAAGAAATATGAGCTGTTACACACAGTTTACTTGTAAGTTCCTCTTTCTAACACATTAATGTATGTTGGGGATGTCCATTCTGGGATTTATGTGACATTATGTTTATGCAGGAGCTGGCACTGCTACAGTTTTCAGATGACTGTCTCCATACTGACAAATACTTCGTATCAACAACATTACCAACACCACCAGCACCATCACTGTAATTGATTAATTAATTATCAGCCACTCGGATCTTGACTTATCATATTAATAAACAAGATCTGAATTAAACTGTATTATTATTATCATTTTTATTATTATATCATAGTCATCATCGTAATCATCATCATCGTCGTCATCGTCGTCGTCATCATCATCATCATCATCATCATCACCATCATCATCTCCTTTATGCAGGGTATTCACACTTATATACCTGACACAAACCATGTTTCTAGGGTACACAGTGTCGCAGCTATTCTGCGCATACTGTTAATGGTGCATATAATGCTGTCTTCAATATGAAACTCTTTTGTGTTTCTACATTAGCACTTTCCGAAGTTTATTATTATTATTATTATTATTATTATTATTATTATTATTATTATTATTATTATTATTATTANTATTATTATTATTATTATTATTATTATTATTATTATTATTATTATTATTATTATTAGTGACAAGAGCTGGGATTAATGCTTTTGACAAATGCAGAGCCACTAGCTATGGCAAACATATGCAGCCACCCTAATGGTGTCACTCTCACAAATTTCATACAAACATATATTATGAAACACTGCTAACAGAACCTGGTATTCAACACACAGCACTACAAATCACCTTAAGTTTGTTTAGGTTATGACAACTGTATGATTAGAGTGGTCAAAATTCAGCCACTGGATCCATAACACTACACAGTGTGCCTGTTAAATAATGAGTCTGGTTTTTCCTGAGCGCCCCGCAAACAGATCAGCAAAATAATATATGGTTGTGACCGCTAGAGTATGCTCTCCTCAATGAGCACACACTCATCTCCACAGCATCAGTAGCTGTCATTTTATCACCACAGAAGTAAGTGCGTGTTTGTTTCGAGTGTCAAAACTTTTGACATGGAGCAACGTGCCATGATTAAATTTTACTTTAAATCAGGGAAAACTGCCACGGAAGTGTAACAAGACCTGAAAAATGTGTACAGTGATGACTGAGTTGTGTATGAGACTTCAGATGGTTCGCGCGTTTTCAGGAAGGCAGGGAGTCGCTGGAGCATGATCCTTGTCCAGGCCAGCCAGTTTCCGCTCAGTCCAATGAAAATGTGGAGAAAGCTTGTGCCATTGTGATGCAGGACAGGCGACTAACCATTAGGCTACTCGCTGAATGTCTTGGAGTTGGTAAAGAAGCGGCCACGCAAATTTTGAAAAGAGATTTGCAGAAAAGGAAGATGTGTTCGAGGTTTGTGCCACATTCCTTAACGGATGAACAGAGAGAGCATCGGGTTGAATGCTGTTGCCGTTTCATTGAGTTTGTTGACCAAGATCGTGATGTGTTGCAAAGAATTGTTACTGCTGTTGAAAGTTGGTTTCAATTCGATCCTGAAACGAAACGACAAAGCATGGAATGGTGTGGAACGAATTCTCCCCGGCAGAAGAAAATCAGGTTGAAAAAATCGCGTGTCAAGACAATGCTGATCGTTTCTTTTATGCTGCCGGAATTATCTACCGTGAGTTTTTTCCTGAAGGCACCACAGTCACCAGTCACTATTATTTAGGAGTTATGGAACACTTGTACGCGTGCATGCACTGTGTCACAAACGAGCAGTTCCGAAACAACAGCTGGCTGGCATTGCATTACAAGGCACCTGCTCACTGCACGTTGAATGTGAAGCACTTTTTTGCTTCCAAATCAATCTGTGTGATCCAACAAACCCCCTACTGGCCACATTTGGCACCAGCAGACTTTTCTTTCTTTTTTAAGATGAAACTGGCCCTAAAAGGAATGCGTTTCAGCAACATTAATGACATCCAACATGGTGTGACCGAGCAACTGAAAGGGGTTTCATTGCAGGACTTCCAGCACACTTTGAAGGACCTGTATAAACAATCTCAGTGTTACATGAAGTGGGGGGGGGGGGGGGTGGATTATATTGCAAGTTTGTAATAAAAACTTTTAAATATATTCATTTTTTTCATAACAAATGCAGTCTCTTTATTTTATAGGCACACTGCGTATTAAAGCTTACCTGGAATTGATTCATCTCAACCATGCACTTAATAAGCAATATTCAAATACACACCACCAAAACCCACTTTTCAATGTGTAACAACACCTATTTATTCGCTCCACCTACATGCAATCAGAGAGACATACAAGTCTACTAAACATTTCTGTACGCAGACTTGTATGTACCCCAGTGACTGTTAAATGATTAACTGAAACATGCAGACTGAATCAACTGGCACTGTTACACATTTCAAAGTGTGCTTTTATAGTTTATAGTTAAACGAAGTTCAACACCGGTCAACTGACTGCTCAAATTGATCATGCTGATACTCACATTTGTGTACATAAATGCATGAAAAACCTGGAAGCTCAATCTCTGCTCTGCTAAATTAACATTTGTTCAGATATATGAAAATGACTGTTATGGGGCCCACATAGTCTGGCATTCCCACTCCCTCAAACAAATCAAAGCAATTAGAATAAATGTGAATAACAATGTCTTGACAACTTGGAGAAAGCACACAAAGCAAAGTCCCCAAAAACCAAGCCCTGTAGCAAGTGAACACTGAGCCCAAGTTCAAGAAACAAATCACTCTGGTACAACATCTGAAGGGTTCTTTCAGAGGTCAGCAGTTTGACAACACAGTGCTGACACAAACAACGTGCTATACACCATTACCTTGCTGTTTGCGAAGAGAAGACCAACACCTTCCATGCACACCTGGAGTAGACCACCTTCTCCTGTGCGCATGTCCTGAACAGGAAATTCCCCACCAAGTTCCAGACCTGGCAACACACCACTCCCACGAGCTGCAGCTTGCCCCATTGCTTCTTTGATGGCATAATATAGCTCCTTACACTGCAAACAATATAACAACACTAACAGAAAGCACTATTAGCAGTTAACTTTGTAACACACACTATTTACAGCTTATTACAGCTCTATGTTGCTTTAGAGTTACATGTCATTTCATAGAGTTTTATGTCACTTCAAAGTAAGGTCTCACCAAGAAACCCAAAGAAACAGCATCTGCCTTCAGCAACTGATAGTTATTCACCAAAGCAAAATGTTCCCTATCCTTATGAACACAATTATTACCACCATCTTGCCACAATCCCTACTTAAATGTAGTCCACATTCATACAAAATTAACCTCTCACATAAGCCTATGTACCTTGAATAGTTGCATACATTAAGCATCTCTGATTACAACAGCTTAGTAACAGTAACAATGACAAAAGTGCTTTATGCACAGGACAAAAATGCTGTCACACTTGCTCTCTTTTGTGTAAGGTACAGTAAAGCCATCCCATTTACACGCCTGGACAGGCCCTTAGGGTTCCCTAGGAGGTTGAGGCACATGAAGGTGGTAGGGTTGTCAGCCCTACACACCAGTTGCCTTTAGCCCCCAGAAAATATTCCCGGTACTCATTTCTGTTAAAAGGCTGAGTCGACACCACGGCCAAAGGGCAGCTGGAAGGATTACGTCAATTAAAAATTCCCATAACACCACTGGGAATCAAACCTGCAACCTTCCAGCTTGTAATGTTGTGCCTCAACCAACTGCGCCACTGCGTACCCCCTCTTTTGTGTAATTATCTGAAAATGAACACAGAAGAAAAACAACATTTTTTTTCTACAACTCATTTTATAGAGTTTGCAATCTGCTAAATATTTAGTGAGTTATGCTCAAGTGGCCATTACTGTTGACAATTTTAACCAAAACTGCAGTGTGTCAAAACATGTCACCAAATTCACCACACAAATTTCTATGAAAAGGGTCATCAGTCTTCAAAGTGTTACAAACGAACACAGGTCCAAAGCAGAGCTAATATTTGAATTTTCACAGGCACCCATTTTACATGTGCTGGGATAGCTCAGTCAGTAAAGTGACTAAGCTCAGTGCTGGACAGTTCAGGAAATGTGGTTTCATCCCCAGCAGGGCCAAAGAATTTCTCTCATCTCCGAGGTGTCCAAACTGGGTCTGCAGCTCACCCAGCCTCCTATTCAGTGGGTACCGGGAGCATCTGATACATGAAAAAGTAGATAGGGCATGAAGATACCACTCAACTCCATATATTGCTGAGGTTAAGAATCAGTAGAAGTGTATCTCCAATCTCTCCTGTACCTTCATGGCATGCACAAGGACATCCTTACCTTTTACCATTTTAAACATACGTGATTTCAGGCTTCCACCATAATGTAGTCAAGGCCTTTGCTCTTCTGGGATGTTACATGGTGTAAATTGGTAGCTGCTTACCAATGTTTCAGGACAGCCTATGAGTCCCATATTCAAGGGTCACGGATCACGAGTCGTATTATACTGCTTGATTCTTTAAGACGGGACCAATAGGCTTTCATAAAACGTCAATCACCAACTCCCAACCTACATGGCGTAACATCTGAGAAGACCAAAGGCCTCATTTACATACTTGTTTGGAGTGAGAAGCAATTTTACACCACAATATTTATACAGAACACTGGTGGGCTTTTATGAACATGGCAATGAGCATTGGGTTCCATAAGAGGATAGGAATTTGTTGAATAGATGGGCGACTGTCAGCTTCTCAGAGAAGCTGCTCCAAAGACTCATTTGCTTAATGAATTTTTCCTATCACGTGATATTACTGCACCTTGAGATCTGTGCTCTTCTGGGATATTAAGCAGTGCCGTGTGGTAATTGTTTACTGACATTTCAGGACAATGTATTGGTCCCATCTTCAAGTGTCAAGAAGTCCAAGAAGAACAGGAAAAACAATTACCACATGAGGTCATGTTATATCCCAGCAGGGCACAGATCTCATCAACATCGCGGCTGAAGCCTGAGATCAAGATTACCCTACCCTCCTCGTGTAGTATTTGTGGAGCTGCGTCTGTCCTCCATTGCGTCTCCACAGGCAAAGAACCCTGTTTTTTGGGCTGTATGTCATATTAACAAGGCGCTCGAACCACCAGCGTTCAACAATTGTGCCATTAACAGAACGTAACACCAGGCCATCTTCTCGCACTTCGAGGAACAATAGATCCCCTGATGCATCAACACCAGCATGAACTGTGAAACTCTGATGATGTACCTGGCGTGAACCCAAGGGCTTCAGATCGATGTCATTACCATGCTGTAACCGACAACAGCATATGCTAAGTTCCTGGTGCCAAACATTAAAACTAACAGGCATCAGGTACTAAATTCAACTTGTGACATAACAGTCTTCAATCAGCCTCAACTTTAGTCCAACAAATCCTACTCTCATCCTCATCTTCATACTGCAAGTGTCAACTTTCCAAGAGACTTTTCCCTATCAAAATATTTACATGTTTCTCGTTTCAGCCAATTTCCATCAGTGATATTTAAGATATGTCAGATGCGGAAACAGGTTCTTACCAAATTGTTGATCTGGTCCAGCAGTTCATTCAACTCCTGGCTGTAAACCAGTCCTATGTGACTTTTGCCCAGAAGTCGCCGCACCTTGCGCTTGAGGTCCACCTTGTTTACATTCACCATCACCATTATCGCCACCAGATTATAAAGCATTGTCGATAGCAATCGATCCTCATCATGCTCCAGCCTCTTGCGCTCCGTATCACTAAGGGAGTTGTATCTGAGGAATACATAACACAACATGGTTCAATAGGTGAACACATTTTCTTCAGTATGGGAACACTCACAGAAACAAGACAACATTGCTCAACAGATGTATGCAGTTCCCTCAACAAGGGACAACTTGCAGAAACAAGTCAGAGGCATACAAATGGAACAGTAACATCTTTATATATAACAGACATGCTTATCTACAAACAGCTATGCTTATTTAATCTGAGAAGCACACTACTGACGCAATAAACCACTCCTTCAAACCCACACTCAATGCTACCAACCTCTCCATCATTTCTCCAGGGCCCTGGTCCATGCCAACCATGTCTCGCTCCTGTGACACTGCATCTAGGAATGTATCTTCCCAAAACTGCATCTGGTCCCACAGCATTGAGCGTTCCTTCCCTACAAGTCCTGCCACAAAAAGCACACAATTCCACGTTTATGCTCAACAGTTGTCCGATCCAGTGTTCTGATGACAAATACATTTTATATTCTGCAAAAATTTACACATTTTTGTCAGCCACTAAGACTGGCCATTTATAAATTCATGGTGTAAACATTCCATGGAATTTTGAGTCACAACTGAGAAAACAGACTTGACATTTGTATGAGTAAGTGATCCTTTTTGTTTGAATCATGACACATACCAGGCTTCACTATTACATAATGGAACTGCCTGCACAGCCATTTATAAATGGCTTTTTAAGTTGCTGCAATCATGCTTGATCAGAAAACTTTGTGAAACTGAAGAAACCTGCCAATGAAACCTTCAATTTGTCACATGAGGTATATGGAGAAGATGCTGTATCAAGAGATAAGTTTGTTTGAGTGGCACAAGATGCTATCAGACATAACAGAAGATATGGAAGGCAATGAACAACCTGGCTACTTGGTAACGATGAAAAGTGATAACAATGTGAGGAATGTTGTGAGAACAGATGGTTGTTTAGGCATCAGAATGATATCAGTGGAGGTGGATGTTAGGAAATAAATGGTGAGACAAATCTTAACAACAACTATCAGAATTAAAAAAATGTGTGCAAAAATATGTGCAACAATGGTCCCAAAGAATGTGAATCTGCCACTTTTTACCTAAGAAAAAAATACCTATGTTCAGAAACAGTCTGTAATCCCAAGGCCTTGCCCTGTGTGCCTTTTGACTTTTCAAAAAATTGAAGAGTTTGCTCAAAGGGGCTTACTTTCAGACAATCAAAGAAATTCATTGAAAAAAATGACACAGATACTTAAAACAGTCTCACAAAATGCCCTCAAAGGTGCTTAAAACCCTAGAATGCTTGAACGGAACAGCGGGTAGCATCCAGTGGAAATTACTTTGAAGACAACAAAATGTAGATACAATCATTTTTTAAAACAGGGTCATTTTCAAACTATTCTCATTACTTGCTAGCCACACCTCGTATTTGTCATACACATTGTACCCAGCACTGTCAATCTTCTCCACTCTCACATTTTGCACTTTAAAATGAAAAGTAACGCTTATGTCAACACTAGTGCAATGCCCCTTGGCAATTCAATGGAAAGTCTTCTTTCTCTATGACCAGGCATGTTATACTTGTTGGTACATGCCAACCACAGCGAAATAAGACATTTGAGGTTGGGCGACAAAATTTAAAAAATTTACAGAAAGATGCAATACTCTAAGAGCAGTCGGGATGGCAACTTGCCGGATGGTCTGGGTTTAGACCCTGGTGGGGATGAGATTTTCCATACTTGTCCATACCAACCACCTCCTGCACAGTGGGTACCTCCTTCCCAGCGCTGAAGAAGCCAGGGCATTACACAGAGCAGCCACCCCCTTCTAGCACCGAGGTTGTGTATGGGTAGAACTATACCTCTAACACGCCTCTGAGACTTCATGGCACGCTATAGTGTGACCTTTACCTTTACAGTACTGTAAGAATACCACAATACCCTAAATACCATAAATAAAATAATGTTTTGTTAGGCCCAGATCTAAATCCAACAAGAGTCTAATTCATTTCTCCAAATGTGTGCTACTCTAACACCTCACATCTAATCTACTCTGACAGGATACAGTGCTAATGCACCAGACAGAATAGACAGAAAAGAAAAGATATCCTGACTGAAATTTTTAGTTTTCCCCGTTCTTCTACATCCATGTGGGAACAGTACCGTAACACAGACCATGAGAATTATTCTACACATCTTCATGACTTATCATCTGTCATTATATTCCATCACTTAATGCCAATAACTTCCATACCTGAGAGTTATCATAAAATAACTGAATAACAATCATTAACGTATCACCTTTTAAATTTTCCTTATCCATATGCATATGCATACACATATTTTACTGACCAAAGAAAAGATATGGAGTGTTAATGAAATAAACACACCTTCAAACAGATATGTCCGCCCAGTGTCAGGACTAGGTGTAGTGGCAGTGTTGATCATGCTGCCACCATGGTAACGGAAGCCTGTGCTGAGAGATGATTTGCTGGACCACACACTGGGTGTGCGCTGCTTTGCCTGGCGAGGGAACTAAACAACATTAAGCATCAAAGCATCAGTCTACGAGTACAGACAGAAACCAGCAATGCGCCCATTGGGTTACAGCATTGTGTAACTTTAGAAAGTTGACAGGCAGCATATGAGGTTTAACTTGAGAATTAAAATTACCATGTTCAATACAAGAAACCCTTAACTGTTCCACTAAAAACCAGGGCTGTGGAGTCAGTACACAAAAGCTCTGACTCTGACTCCTCGATTTTTAAAACTTCCAACTCCGACTCCTCCATTTTTAAAACCCCGACTCGACTCCTTCATAAAAGCTCAATACGTATCAATAATGCTAAGCCTATAAGACACTTCATCATCACCATGTGAATCATCAGGCTACTTTTTTGACTTCTAACCTACATTTAAGTATAAATCTATTGGTTACTGTAGCTATCAGGGCCCTGGAGTTTGAGTATCTAGTTAAGATTTTAGACTGAGGTCAGAGTCGGAGTTGGTACATTTTTACCAACTCTGACTCCACCTAAAATTCCTTCCGACTCTGACTCTACAGCCCTGCTAAAAACTCAATGTCAAACTAATGTGTCTGATGCTCTTACACACTTCTCGTAAACATATGACATAGTTCCATATTCAGTGTAATCAGATAATGCTTCCTAAGTTATTCATGTACTACATAAATACAAGAAACTTTCTGCCAGCACAACTACATTACAGGTACTCTCACTTACTATAGGTTTCAACTGTAACAACCATCATCGATACAACAGATTTATAACAAGTCCTTGTTATACTGCTGATTCAAGCACGGGTTTTGCATGACAATACCTGGGAATCATCTTATAAGATTTCAGTCTTGGATGTAAACTTGGGATCCTCAAATCTGAAAGGATTACTATGAGGAACAAATTATTAATCAAAATAAATGGGCATAGAAGTTCATATTCCATTGTATTTTCAACTTATTTCCAATTTTTCATATCCTGTTCTCCGTCATCTGCTTTTCCACAATGGCATAATTGATACAAGCAGTGTAATGCAACATTTCTTATTTCTGCAAGTACAAGACAAATGGTTACTGTGTCTGCTAGTATCTACAATCAGGTAGTTGTAGAATACAAGAATACAATGGCTTGCACGTAATGACACAAGGGATTTGAGGTTAGAGTTTTTGACAGTGGTATAGCTGAGGATGACATTCTTCTGCGATATGATGTTGCATCAGAGCACAATCAGATGCTAGCATTTTGAAAGCAGTACACACCTACAAGATAAGTCCAGACTTATTGAATCTTGGTGATGAAGGCACTGCATTCCTTTAAAAAATTTGAATCCCATTATCTTGTGAAATAGCATCATACCCCAGAAGAATGGTACCAACACACAGAATACCCCAGATTTAAAGACCTCACAGCAGTGTTGCTGAGGATTCAGGTCTTCTGGGACGTGATGCCATGTCTTTAGTGAGTGGTTCCTGACGTTCTGAAGGCACTAAAATCCTACGGAACATGGAGAACCACTCGTCCACTGGCGTAGCATCACATACAAGATAACCTGACGTCTACCCACTGCGCCATAGCTTACTTTGTGGTATGACAGCTTGATCAGGTATGCGCTGAGCTGTTAATTTCATCATTTCTTTGCAGAACACATACTAATTTCCTGCCAAATTTTAGGTGTTGTGCCACAAAATAAAGCTGTCACCACAGTGGTTAAGAGATCAGTCAAAACTACACACACGTCTTACTGCCAATACAAATGATTATGCTGGTAACCACATGCAGAGCACTTCTACAAGAGAAGTGCAACACAAGTGTCTTAGTATAACATCACAAATCAATAACAATCTAATGTTCATATGGTCCCTTGGGTCCTGCAAAATGACCCTGAATTGTGGAGAGCTTCATGAGAAATCGTGGTTGTGAACAACACCCGTCCAGCATTGCCAATTTCACAACCACCAATCAAAATACAGAATTTTCCTACCATTTAATGATCTGTGCCATAAATATGAGAACTATTTCTTGGTTGTTGTAGCAGTAGAATCAGTCACATGGTACTGTGATTTCAATTGCACCTACTGCACAAGCCATGATGACAGACTAAAACCTGCCGCAGTGACTGTCTGCCCACAACAAATCTCACACAGGGCCAAAACCAAGTCAGTGACTGACCACCAAAACTATGGCACAGCCACAATCAAAATCTGCCGTGAGTCACTTTGTCCAGAACATCACGACTACATCACAACACAGTAACATGATACACAAGTCTATGTTACTTTCTTCTCATAATCATGCAATAAGCAAACAACAATACAGCCTCATAACACCATGCAACACACAGCACACTGCCCAGTGTCTTGACTAGCAGGCTTCCACATCTGGCACACAAGCGCCACTGTCACCGAACCAGCAGGACCTGACAGTTCCATTCACAAGGAACTTCTAACTGACTTGACATCTGTACAGACTGGGACATATTAAATATGTGACAATAATTTTATACGTACAAGAATGGTCACACGTCTACAGCAGAAGAAACTGCAAACTGCATGCATACTTAGATTTGTCTATGTTTGGAAACACTGTGCTGAGGAGAATAAGTTGACCTAAGGGACATGAAGTAACAGGATGACGAAAACAATGAGGAACTTCTCAAGCTGTACACTTCATCTGATTTTACAAGGATGGCAAAATTAAAAGAAGACAGACAGGGTATGTAGAATGCAAGGAAAAATACATACAGAAATGTATCAGCAAACCCAAAGGGAAGACACCACAAGACAACCTAAGCACAGATGGAGAGATAATATACATCTGGCTATTTAAAGAAGCAGGGCTGAAGCGAGTGAATCAGAGTCAACTATGCCAGGATATGGACCAGTGGTGGGTTCACGTGAACACAGTGATGAACCTGCAGGTTCAATTAAAAGCAGAGAATTTCTTGTAAGATCTGAGGTTCCCAGTACAGTGACAATAAGATTACAATCCACAGGATATGATGCCATGTAATACCAACATTTTGGGGGAATGTGGTGCCTCCAAAATGTTGGAAACCAGAAACAAAACTAATGACATCACATACCAGATGAAGGGTATATCCTGAGCAGCTAAGCAACTATTAACTTCTGAAGGAGCTCAAAAGGGATTGTTGACAGTCCTGTACATTTAACATTGTTACTATATGCAGGACACAACATAATTACCACTTACCAGAATTGCAGTTATACAGGTACATATGTTCTTGAAATACATTCTAACAAAATTACTATATGACTGTCAGTTGTAAGTTTTTAGGTTTTCACAGTGGTGTAATTGAGAACGTTCATCTTCTGGTACATGACACTATGCCATTTTTCCCAGTGTTTCGAATGCATTTACTGCCCTTGAAGATGCAGGCAGTATGTTCCTTTTAAATGTTCGAAACCATTCATCCAATGATACAGCATCATATCCCAGATGACTTGAATCCTCACAGTGACATTTGTTCAAAACCAAAATGAATGCAACTCCATAATTGGGCCAGCCACTTACATTGCCTTGCTCTATCTCGCTATCAGACACAGTACTGCGGAACGAGGCCTGGTGCCCAGTCATTCTTTGCCTGGTAAATGCAGGATTGGTAATGATGCTGCCTGCATCTGAAGCATTGCAAGACGCAACACCCTCGGTTGAGCCGCGTAAAGTGCTCTCAGTCCCACCCTATAAGAAACAAAATTCAAAATAAAAACTATAAACTGCAGTGGAAGATGCAAAGCATGCAAATCAAATTTTCTTCACCACCTTCTTTTCTGTGAATCTTCGAGAAGAAGAGGACAAAGACCTTCCTCCGCTCAAGACAGGAGTGTAACAAAAGGGGCTGTTACAAGGGCATCACTTCAACTAAGAATGGCTATAGGTAACTGGAGGTGTGGGGGCATAAAAAAATATTAACTGAAATTTTGCCTTAAGCTTCTAATGACCAACACTTAAACTGCCAGTATCACCCAAGGACCAAAGGTAAATGCCAAGATGACTGCCACTAGTGCATGTTTATGGCAATTTTCAGCAAAGCTGAGCCACTCACCATTACATTCAGTAGTGAACTGGGCCTTAAAAGGTTAAATAAGTCCTCAACCTACATACCAACCATACTTCTGCATACTACCCCAGGAAGGAATACACAAAACAACACACAGGTGACACGTTTCCTATTACAGCCACTAAAATGATACCAAAAAGCCTTACAGCAGCGGGGTGAGGATGAGTCCCCTGGTGCTGTGGCCCCAATAGAACCATGCCAGTCACTGATAACATACAAATACGAAGCACTGCTGAAATGAAGCTGGCAGGATAGGAATAAATGTTCTGAGAAAACCTGCCACAGTGCCACTTTATTCACCATGAATTCCATGTGTACTACCCTGGGAATGAACCTGAGCCTCCATGGCAAGAAACTGGTAAATAATTGCCAGAGGTATGGCCAAGTCTTAGCCTGACCAGTATGTTAAATTATGGAAACCAACTAATTATGTAAAAGTAACACAGAGATCATGAAATGTCTGCAACACTGAGTTCTGTAAATTTGGTGAAAATCAAATCAACTGTCCTTCAGAAATTATTTTGGTCACAAAGAGTTAACTGGCCAATACTGTCATCTGTCTGGTGCCAGGTAACAATTTCTAATACTGAAGTGCATCAAAATATGAAGGCATTTCAAGGTCTATTGTTTACTGTTAAGCCCACGGCTAGGTTTCATCAATGTCTCCTCACCGTGACTGACATAAAACATGCACTCCCAACCACATTTACTTACATCTTCCACTGTTAACAAACAAAACAGAAATGAAAACAAAGTGCTGCCCAATGATACATAAAAGAAAGATAAATGAAGGAAGTAAACTAAAGAAGAGCAGGAAGGTTCTGCCCCTGGTGATATGCCACCAACATTGTATTGCTGTAACATGTGTTGTACCAGTGACAGAAACTGCAGCAGTAGCAGTAGTGGTGGTGGTGGTGGTGGTGGTGGTGGTGGTGGTGGTGGTGGTGGTGGTAGGAGGAGGAGGAGGAGCAAAGGGAGGTTTCGAGGCACATCAACTGCCCAAGCTACTTGTGCCTATAAGCCAATTTAAGCACATACAGTAAGCTGATATATTTATGTTGTGACAGCGACAAGTTAATGTCAAATTGTGCCACCAGAGACGACCCTAGTAAATGTGCTTGCATCAAGAACAAAATCTTCAAAAAAGGATGAACAGCCGCAGCATCACTGCCACAATGAGGCCAACTGCTGAAAGTCTTAAGAACTTCTAGTCAAGCAATGCCACATGAAAGTAGCTAATGAAAGGCATCATGAATCACAATTTCTTGTATTTACTGTTCTTTCACTGAGCAATGCTTTTCAACAGTTTGAAATATACAGCGCCTAATGACAGAAGCATCAGTCAATAATGACACACAAACTGAACTGGTGCAGTTACACCATTTAGCACAATGCAAAGCCATGCCCCAGGGCACTTACACCATTTAGCACTCTGTAGAGCCAGCCCTGTCTGTGCCCCAGTGCAGTTACACCATGTAGCACCCTGTAGGGCCAGCCCTGACTATGTCCCAGTGCAGTTATATTATTTAGCACCCTGCAGTGCCAGTCTTGAACACACCACTCCTCTCTACCATTCTGGAGTTTCCTCATATTATTGTACATCAGCCTGTCTGTGCCATCTCACTAACGGTCTGCTGGCACATGGAGACTCAGTGACAACAGTGCAATGTGTCACACAGCTTCTGTGTTAGCATTACCCTCTTCATCATTTATTTTATGATGGTGTCAGCACAGTAGACTACATAGCACTGATGGCAGGATAACTTGTTAATGACGAATTCAAAAGAATTTGGAAGTGGTCATGACCTGTGGTATTACCTCAAAATTCAGCTACAGATACCGAGGAAAATCATGTAAAACCTGTGACAATAGCCACTGTCCCTGTCAATATATGAAATGGGCACCTAGTGAATACAAGCTTACAGGGCTACCATTACATGAACCTACCATGTTTCAGAAATATTGTGACATATAATATGTAATTTTGAATACAGAATGTTTCAAGACATTACTCCCACTGGGAAAAATGCAAAACACAACTAATAAAATTCACTCCTATCCACAATGGCGATGCAGCACTAGACTATACAGCTGCCATGTTTTTCAATGCTGAGTGCCATTCATACATTGACAATTCCCACTGTCATCAGCATTTAAGATCAAGACCTTCACTGTTCATAAAACCACATTACTTCAATTTTTCTATGGTGTGCTGATACTGAATTTTACAATATGATTGACATACAGTTTACATATTAGAAAATAACTCTTAATAATTCCATTATAATCTCCATAATTTTCATAAATAAATTTATTTACCGATTAAGTGCACATATCCAAATACTGTACACATGAGATCATTCCAACTTGTTTCTCCTATAACCTATAGCCATCTGCTAGCAGTACTAAATACAAAACGACACATGCAGTTAAAATTTAACTTCATCAACAGCAAGTTGTAAAAAATATTATAATAATAATAATAATAATAATAATAATAATAATAATAATAATAAGTATGCTGTTACATTATAAATGTATGATGTCTCCAAATACTGTTAACAGCATACTCATATGTGTTTCTTTTTACCATTTACTGTCAACTAAGTTACATTTTAACTCCACATATCTTTGTATATTTAGTACTCCCTGAATATGGCTATAGGTTACAGCCCAACATGTTCAAGTAGTCTCATATACAGAGTGTCCCAGGAGGAAAGGTCAATATTCCGGGAGGTCATAGTATCGCTCATTCTAAGCAAAAAAGTGTATGTGAACATGTGTCCTATTCTGAACGGTTTCTGAGACAGAGCTACTGGAATATATAATTGCAAAATTGTTGATAACAAGGGGATATTACATACTGTTTCTAATACCAGTAATTATTGTTCAATTGACGAAGTTGGTACAGTTTACCTAGTATAATAAATGTTCAAAACTTCCACCGTCAACATCAAAGCACTTTGCAACTCGTGTGAGGACATGGCGTGTTGCTCATCCAAGTGCATTATGACGTTCCTTTATGCGGGTGATAACATCCATTATCGAGCAGTCTGTCTCGTGTATTCACTTTTCTTCTGTACACTTCACTGTTCATCCAACCCCATAAACAAAAATCTAATGGGGTTAGGTCTGGAGATCTTGGTGGCCAGGTAATGGTACTGCCATGACTGGTCCACCAATAGGGAAAGTGTCACTGAGATGTTGCATCACAATGCAGGTATAACGAGAAGGGTATCCTTCATGCTGCAAGCACATAGCAATCCGTGTATCTGAAGGAACATCCTCTAGTTGTTCTGGTAATCAATTTTGCAGAAAGTCTAGGTAATTTTGACCTGTCACACGATCGTCTAAAATAACAGGACCAATCAACATGTCATTGATCATACCGCACCACACATTGATAGAGAAACAACGCTGAAAATTTGTTTCTGCAGTACCATATGGATTTTCGTGAGATCATCAATGCGAGTTACGTGAGTTGTTAATTCTGTTATCAGCGAAAGTAGCTTTATCAGTGAACAGTATTAATGAAAGCAATTGGCAATTACTATGCAGCCAATGAAAAAATTCTAGACACATGGCACTGTCCCCTGGGTGTTGATTTTGCACACACTGTGGGTGAAATGGGTACAAGCCATCTTCATTCAATGTTCACCATACACGTGTTCATGAAACACCGAGACGTCTAGAAAGTCTTTGTGTGCTAATAGCAGGGCTACACTGTACCATTTCAAGAATGTTTTCCTTGTTTCTCCACATTTTGTTGATGTGCTCATTCAGATGAAACATGAGCACTGGGAAGCATACCACATTCACGCAACGTATTGAACATCCTGGAAAACACTCTATGATCAGGAATTCTGCGCATAGGAAACCACTGATGGTATTCTTCAACAGCAGCAGTCACACTACCATCACAGGAGCCATAAACATACATCATATCTGCATATTTGACAATTGTGATGATGTGCAGCACTTTTCACAACACTCCTATGTCACTATCAACAGTCACAACAGCCAACTGACGCTTCGCACTGACTGACATGCTTCAGACAGTAATGCAGTACGGCAGGAGGGAAGGACAATATTGGGTGCCAAAGCCAAACTACTGTACATTCCACCAGCTCTACCTTGGAAACCGTTCGGAATAGGACACATGTTCATACACACTTTTTTACTTAGAATGACCAATACTATGACCTTCCGGAACATTGACCCTTCCTCCTGGGACACCTGGTATATTTAGATATGTGCAGTTAGTTGGTAAATAATTTTATTTATGTATGCCCATTGCACACAAGATGTATAGTACGAAGTTTCCCTCATTATTTTTCATTCTTTTCTGATTTTGGAAGCAATTTACACATTTTATGATTTCAAACTGCATATAATGAGCACTAGTTACAGCTGTTATAAACAATCATTACAACAGCCTTCCACCTTATATGTGAGTTTCAACACTTGCCACAACTTCAACACATCTGTTTTGCCACACCTCATTTTACTGTGTTTTATTACATATTTTCATCCAATTGAAAATATAAGGTAACCTCATATCATTTAATTAAAATAAAAGCACCGAAGTCTCAGCTTAAAATAACACGAATAAGGTACAGTCCAGTTCTTTGCAATACTATGACAAAAAAAGAGTTGTTTTGCCTCTTTGCCCTGTTGCTACCCCATGCACACACAAACAGCAACAACAACAACAACAAAAGCAAACATGTCAACATACCAAAGAGCAGCTGCCATTCCCAGAATCAAATAACCTTACTGTCAACCCCACTGTCAATCTGTCAACCTCTCAACCCTACTGTCAACCATACAGTAAACCCTAATGTCAACATGTCAAACTTACTGTCATCCCTACTGTCAACATCACTACCAACATCAATGTTAACCTTACTGTCAACCTGTGAACCATATGGTCAATATTACCATCATTCTTACTGTCAACCCTAATGTCAATATTAGCATCATCCCTCTAAGAAACATTACTGTCAAACCCCACTGTCAACATTACCATCATTCTTACTGTCAACATTACTGTCAACTTTTCTATATATTCTTCACATTGTGTATAGTTATTAATCAAATATAATATTGGTCCAACTAATGCACTGTTACTGCCCTAGATGTTTCTATATTACAATACTTATACGCTCATCTGACATGTTTTGTTCTGACCGAGATTATCTTCAAGGATTCACTCAAAAAATAAAATATAAGTTACACAGTCAGAGCTAAGAATACTTGTACGTGTTACAAAGTATAAAATATATAAAAGATGGCCAGTTAACATGTAGGTCAACTTGAAGTGGATCTTTGTTTTACTGAAAAATATTAAATGCACTAAATTAATTAAAATACATGTGTGAACAGGTACAGTAAAATTTACGTGTAACTTTTACTATATCTGAACTGACAAGGTGGTACTGGAGGGTGCCTACTGGGAACAATACATAGCAAGCATCTGTTAGAATGGTGAAGGAAGTGCTGAAGGCGCACAGCCACAGTTCAAGCGCCCCTCATGTTTGGCTCATATATGCTGCAGTGGACGATGGAATACTGCACCATCAAGGGTGATGGCAATGTGTTGCCACCTTCACCTCATAATGACAAAGAAGATGCCATCACAAGGAAAGCAGAGCTGCTGCTGATTCCACACATTAACTCTGTACAGAGCTGGTGCAGAGAAGGCACCAGTGAAAACTTAAATCCTGGTGTTGTGGATAGGGTATATGACAGTTTGGGTTTTGGAGTCATATGCAAACTAGCTCTCTCCCATCTTGTGCCAAAAACTACCACACAAAACCTGTGTGACAATTAAAATTTACATGGAGCCCTCTCAAGTGATTCAAGTTTGCCATCAACACAAAAGGCCCACAAACTTTAAAGATGAAGCAAATGGTTAGATGCTGTAATTGAGGCCCAGACTGGAGGAAGCATGCAAACCCCACCATTATGAGCTGTGTACACATGGTGACTGGCTGCACAGATGAAGACTCTGTTCTCCAGACCCCAATGTGAGCTGGTATTCAAATGTAACAATGTTCTAAAACCAAAGCAGACAGCAATGTCACTCTCACTGTGGAGGCCTGGGTTCAATACCAGGTCAGTCCATGTGGGATTTCTGGTGGATGAAGTAGCACTGGCAATTTTTCTATCTCCAAACTTTGGTTTTCCCCTATCAGCATCATTTTGCCGATGCTCCATACTCATTCATCACCCAAACTATATAATCTCAGCAATGACAGTGTCGTTAAACAACACTAAAAAACACACTGCCACCAGCGTATGAGATTATCAACAGAGGCGATCCAAACAGATTATCATGTGAAAGGTGACTGAAAACAAAGTGACATTAGTGTGTTGGCAATGTCCACCTGGGAAGTAACGATAGTACTGTGAAAAAAAATGGCAAGATTTTACGTGCTGTTGCATTTACCCGGCATCTGCCATAATTTGGTCTGCACTACATCAAAACATAAAAGCCAAGGCAGGCAACATATAAAAGTCTTCAATGACATATACTTGGTTTTGCACACTTCCCACCTTGTTACTGATACATCTGAATGAGATCATGTACCCTGTGGGATGGGAGTCAAAGCACATTTAACATATGGGAGGGCCACAGATGTGTGCCCTGAAGACAGATGATGGCTCAGCCATAGTCAAAGTGACAGCAGTAAGTCAGGAAACTGTATATGGAAAACAACGACATTCCACTGCAGCAAATCCATGTACGGTCAGTAACAAAAACTTTAGAGTATAGACTGTGGCACTTTAACGGACAATTATACAGTTTCCCTGTTTCCTTTAGGTGTGCCAGTACGATGTGCCAGTGTCATGTGATGGAAAGTATGATGCATCATAGTGTGACTGGCTGCAGTCAGGTACAGCTGTCAGCACTGTATTTGTCTGACCACTAGAATGAGACTATGAACAAAAGGAGGAGGGAGGAATACAGTACAGCAGGGAAGTCCCACCCCCAAAACAAGACTTTTCTTTTGACATGCTTCTGTGCTGCTATGTGCTGATCTGTGACTGGCTGCAAAATAGAACAGACTTCCTCTTACCTCAGAGTCAATGGACGTAAGTTTAGACAGCAGTATTTGTCTCTTCTGGTTAAGGATGTCACGCAACATGTCAGCTGCCGACTGACTGTCTGCCCCTTCTTCCACCCCAGGACCCTGCAGTGGATCATGAATGAGCTTCGCTGATGGTGGTGTATCTGCAACAACGGGTTTACAATAATGTATGATTCTATTTACCTTTTCAGAAGACTATTTTACTGCATTTATCTGTGCAATGTTCCAGAAATGAATATCTTTACTTAATTTGGATTGATCTTCCCTTTCACAGTTCATTTTACAACACCATCAGTATACGCAAACCCCTCCCCCACCACCAGGAATTGCACCACACAGTGATCCACCGAGAGGGGCTGAATGCAATGAATATTTCTTATAAGTCCTATTAACCTGGTGTATGTGGCACATATGACAGGAACAGACATAGCAACAGGGTCTTGCTGCAGAAACCTGCAGAAAACAGGCCATTTGGAACAGCCACGCATAGATGCCACATGATATTAAACTGCATCTTAAATAAATAAATAGGATGGCAGGGCATTCAATGGATTCCTCTGGCTTAAAACAGGGCCAAGTGGTGTGTTCTTGTGAACATGGTAATGAACACTCGGGATCCATGAAACTTCTAGACTAGCTGAGGAACTACCAGCTTCTCAAAACACACACAGCATACTTAGTTATACAGTTAAATTAATCTTAAGGAAAAGAACACTTTTGAAGCGTATTTCATTTTGATGGTTTATTTATTTATTAGGTTGGGTTGGGTTGGGTTGGGTTGGGTTGAATTGGGTTGGGCTGGGTTGAGTCAAGTTAGGTTAGGTAACTGATTTCTTTATTTATTTATTTAATGATTTATTTCATAATTTCCTTATCTACTACTTTACTTATTAGATACTAAATAAATAAATTAATGTACTTATTAATTCATTCATATATTATTAATAAATTAATCTATTTATTTATTTATTTATTTATTTATTTATTTATTTATTTATTTATTTATTTATTCGGGTGGTTTAGTTTCCACAGGGTTGAGTTCAGTTAGGTCAGTAATTTATACTTATTCATTTATTAATTATTATTCAATTATTTCATAATTTATTAATCCATTAACTTGGTTACTTATTAATTAATTAACTTATTTATATATATATTTATTAGTTAATTGATTTATCCATCTCTTTACTTACTTGTTTGTTATGTCTGGTTGTGTTTGGTTGGGTAGGGTTAGGTTGGGTTAGGTTAGGTTAGTTTTTGTTAGGGTAAGTTTGGTTAGGTTGGATTATGTTATGTTATGTTAGGATAGGTTACGTTATGTTGTGTTGGGTTGGGTTGGGTTACGTTAAGACAGGTTATGTTAGGTTATTATTTTATTTTACTTATTTATTAGTTTACTTATTTACACACTTCTTAATTAGCCCTTTAAAGATGAAGTGTGTCTGTTTTATATAAGGACTCAGTGCATACCGCGTTGTAAACACTTTCCACTTCGGTTATAAAAACCAATCTCTTAATGTTTCATAAGGCAAAAGTAGCTGTTTGTTCTGAGATCCGTACAAAACACATAAACACAATGTGGGCACCACGTAGAATTTTTTATGTTAAACCTCGTCGTATGTAAAGTTACCGCTAGGCTTTAAAAGGTTAATTAATTAATTAATTAATTAATTAATTCTATTATTAACTTATTAATTTATGTGTAAGGTTCAGCTGGTTGCGTTTGTGTTGTGTTGGCTTAGCTTAGCTTCAGTTTGGTTCAGTTCGGTTCAGTCACATTAGGTTATATTACGTTTCTTTATGGTAGGTCAGTAATTTATTTATTTAATACATTTACTTATTTAAGTAATTTACTTATTTATGTACTTATCAATCACTTTCACTATTATTTAACTTGTTAATGTATTTACTTATTTAATATTTATTTATTTAAAATGGCCTAAAATGGACCAGTTTTGTAGGAGGCCACAAAAATGACGGAGAACTGGGACTGCTTTTAGGCCATAAATGCCAAGTTATTGGACTGACTCTTACAAATCGCACTGAAAGGGACTAAAACTATGGGTGGCAAAAAATGACTAGAAGTTTGAAAGATTGCCACATAAAACAGAGCACCCACCATAGACGCCAGTCTGAGAAGACTTCCGGGAAGCAGAATCCTGTTGGTAGAAGTCCACATGTGGGAGGGGGGAGCCAGAAAGTGGACTGACAGGGGATTTGAGGTTTTCATGACTGCCATATGGACTGGAAGCCTGGGACATCATCGTTGTGCCTCCTGCTGCAAGATCAAGTCCCTGAGCCTCTGACAGGTCCTTTGTCCAATAATGGGTGTGTGCAATCTCCAGCACCTGGAATGCTGATGCCATGCCACCCAGGCCAAAGTTCAAGTACGTCTGCTCCAGCCCATGTGTCACTGCTTGCAGGATCTTCAGCATACCTTTCCACACCGCACGGCTCACACACTTTGAACAAGAGAAACCATGTCCATTGCCAGTCTACAGGTGGGATGCATTACAAAGTAAAAGCCCTTTATTTTTTAAGATTACAGTCTTCTGTGGAAACTACTAATATACACACATTTAAGGCCCTATGTAAAGAACAGTTTCCACTGCAGTATGTTTCACAACTCAGAATCATTCAATACATTTTTGTAGATATTCCATGTACCAAATTTCACCCAAATTTGAGGAAAAAAGTGTAAAAAGTACAGGAAAAAGCATGACTGCCACTAGGTCAATTGAAAGTCAAGGCTGACAACTTTTTGTTAAAACTGCTACACTGAATTTCAGGAAAATCAAAAAAATTGTAGTCACTGACACTAGGTCAAATATAGATGGACAGACTGATGTATGGTCAAACAGGGGACAGTAACTCTGCATAAGGCTTTTTTTACTCTGTAAGGAACACTTCATGATGAAAGGTATCAAATTAAATGATCACAACACAGCTTTTACACATAACACCACCCCTCTTTGAAGTGTCTAAGGCAAAGCATGAATATTACTCACACAATACCAAAATTCAAACACGGGTCACCTGAACAACAAACATGAGCACTAACTACAAAAATGCAATTTTTAGTTTAAGACCATTCACAGGAATCCAGCATCATTATACTCTGTCATCAGATTCTCCTGTCCAAAGGCTCCAGAAAGATACCTGTTTTCAAATACTTGTACCGAGAATCTACAATGTCACCAGGTGTACTCACCACATCATCAATGTGATCATCAGGGCTGATTTTCCTGTCCAGCGTACGATTCAGCTTGCTAACTACAAAGTTGCGATAACTTTCATCCTCCATCAGCTTCTTGAGGCGATTCAGCTTCAGCCAACCGATGCCTTCTCCTTCATGCACTTGATTCACAACCTGCTCACCCAAACAATACCAGACTCTCGTCAACAGAAACAGCTGGTAAATTATACCAAGTGTGTGAAGTAACAGCATAATTGAGAGGTCATACCCGTTTCTCAACACAGTTTATCCCTACAACTATCAGAGAGTTTTGATGCATTTGGTGCAGGCTGAATGGTCTGGGGATCAAATCCCAGCGGGGGTGACATTCTTCCACATCCGTCCAGACCAGTCCTGGGGCATGGCATTGACCGCCCACCCCCATTTAGCGCCAAGGTTAAAAAAAGAGTGGAGCTATATCGCTACTCCCCATTTGTGCCTTCATAGCAGGTTACAGGGTGAGACTTACCATCCTTACTTTTTTGCACCCAGAGCCTTGAACTGGAAGCTGTTAAGAACATTTAATTTCAGATGATTTTGCTAACATATAAATGCTAATTATCATAAAACTCAACCCAAACTTAATATGTTTTCTAAAAGAATGGCTCACTATAAAAAATGACTGCACAAAAAATACAAGTATCAGTATGATACTTGTATTTTTTGTGCAACATTTTATAAAATGGTGCAACTTTAATGATATAGAAGCCAAAGTCTAGGTATTATTCCTCTGTACTCAGGTCAGGGAAACAACATGGTAGTGTTCAAACTGACCACATACTGTCTACCAATTACAACAGCTCCACAGGCAGGAAGTACATTTTATATCCAATTTATGTTTATTAGGAGCTCACGCCTTTTATTAAAGAAGCAAATAACAAAGAAGATGTCAGTATGACTGGGACTCACATCTTTGAGGAATGCCTGGTTCTCTGAGTTGGTGGATGACCGCTCAGCGCTCTGCATGCGTTGCAGCTCCTCTTGCCTTGATTTGCTCGGACTATGACGGATCAAAGACGACTTCTCCACGAGACCTCTTCTGCCTTTTGGAAATGGTCCAAAGGGCTGGGCCTTTTCCTTAGGCTTTGGTACACATCCACCACTGGTGCCACTTGCTGTGCCTGTGCCACTGCGGTTAGGACTGACACTGCGTGTGGCTGAAGTGGTCTTGGAGCCTGCAAAAGAAGAAACATATCTAAAGTATACTTGTCTTTTCTTATCCTAGACATAAGAAATGTCACATTACAAGATGTGCACTGGTCACAGCAAGTGTGTTATAACCAAGCTACCAACCAACTAGTTCCATGAAGTAAAGTCCTTCTTGCCCAGTCAATGGTTACTCAACTAGTCAAAAAATTCCAGTAATTTCTGAAACCTGGAGTCTATTACTTGGGTCCACAAGAGTATTTCAACAGTCTCAGTACTGACCAACTCAAACCCAATCCACATCCTCTCACTCAGTTCTTTAAAGCAACTCAGGTTAGAAATGGCTTTTCAGATAACTATAAAAGACATACAAAGAAGAAAAATCTAAAAGGCATGAAGTTTCTGTTCTCCCATAATCACATCATTGTTAACCTACTACAATAATTTTCAGAAAAATAATTATGGAATTAAATAAAATATGTTACTTGTAAATTCCAGAAAATACTTTTCAGTTTTCACCTCTCATTTGTAAGAGAAATTTTTTTTCTGAATATATTTGATGCACAAAATTCATTAATGCCATGGATAAGTGCATCAACGTCATGCTGAAATTTCAGTTGGATTAAAGGTAGTGTTTATTAAAACTGTACACCTCCCTGAGGTTAAGAAAATGACAAGACATTTCATGAATCAATGGACAGTGATATGATAAAAAGTCATTGCAAATGCAGCTTTGCAGCCCTTCATGTGCACATGCACGCACTCTGGTGCTTACATACTTTACTTATGGCTTATTTAATAGTACTATCTGTAACTCCAACTATACAGCACTGGACAGTAAGGTGACTTGTGAAAAATGAATTGGAAAGGATAAGAAGGATGTAGGCATGGCCACATTTGAGCTACTACACCAACAGCCCAGAACAGTGCAGTCGATACTGTGACTACAGTATTGGCTGGATAATCCAGGGCTCAAATCCTGATGGGCAAGACATCCATAGAGGCTCATATTCAGTTGGTACCAGGGTTCCTTCCTGAATGTAAAGCAGCCAGGGCATGAAGTTTATCACTCACCCAACATTCAGAATGAGTGGCTCTATACCTCTACTCCACCTATAGGCCTTCATTGGGTTGACAGGGAAAACTTTACCTTTATCCCAGCATTTGCCTACAGGGACTCAGGAAAAGAATGTGCTAGTTACTCAACCATGACAGTGGGAACAACATTACTGTCCCCCCCCCAAACACACACACACAAATTAGCTTAACAGGGGTCACCACACAACACTGGCATAACTGTTTGTATAAATGTTAGAACATACCTAGGTCTCGCTTGCCAAAGATACCACTTAACACACTTGATGTCTGTGCGGCTATGCCATTCCACTCAGAACTCATGTTGGAGAAGAAATCTCTTCCACCCGCGCCCAGGAAATCGCGTCCTGCCGTTCTGCTCATGTCAGACTGAACAATCTCTCGGCTGGGGACAGGCGGTGTGGGTTGGTGGGGAGGAAGTGTAGATTTGTGTATGGGGTGCTGCTGGTAAGACAGTTGTGTCAGTGGCTGAACTGAACTTTGTGGCACCTCAGTGGAATCCCCAAGAGCCTGAAAAAATCCATCATCATCATCACCCTAGGTAATCAGTTCCACAATGAGAAACTGTGATCACTTCCAAGCGAAATACATCCATCACTTGAAGCTGTCCTGTCTCATTTCATGTCCTAAGAATCTGTTTCCCTGGAATCAATTCACTATCATTGTCTGCATTTCCTCAGCAGCCTACTGCCATATGTTGTTCTACAAGCATTTCATACAATCACAAAAGTGCCATGTGCCATTCACCTCCTCCTTCTCTACTCACAGTGTTAGACAAGTATGATACTGTATTTACAACCTTGTAAGCTGACCTATTTTCTGAGCTTTCACTGTCAAAAAATTCCCACCAGCTGAGAATTGGTGTCATTCTCAGGGGCTTGATACAGCAGGTAACACTGCTTACCGATTGAGTATTTACAGCATATTTTACTGTGAGACAGCAGTGCACATACAGTTCATACATGATATGAATACAGTTAGTTGAGTTTCTGTGATTCTTCACAGTACTGCCAAATACAGCTGTATGCAAATAAATGCAGCTGAATTTTAAGCCACGTAGTTCACAGTGCAGTGGTAGCAGCTGATAAAACCTCTATAGCCTTGTGGTTGTTACTTTATGTACCACCAGGTTTAACATTAAAAAATTCTAGGTTCTATCCACAGAGCGTATTTTTGTGCTTCATGTGGATCTCAGAACAAACAACGACTTTTGCCCTACATAACATTATCTGGGTAGCCTAGCAACAAATGATGCAAGATGTACACGTGAAATTAAATAAAGGATTGGCATGGCAAAAACAGCACTCAACAAGAAAACTCTTCTCACGAGTCAATTGGACTAAATTTAAGAAAGAAATGTGTGAGAAATGAAAAATTATTACATAGAGTCAAGGAGGGCAAGAATATCCTACATACAATAAAAAGAAAGAAGGTTAACTGGACTGATCACATCTTGCACAGGAACTGCCTTCAAAAACATGTTATTGAAAGAAAGATAGAAGCAGACAGGAATACGGGGAAGAAGACGTAAGCAGCTACTGGAAATTGAAAGAGGAAGCACTAGGTCGCACTCTGTGGAGAACCCACTTTGGAAGATGCTACGGACCTGTTGTAAGACAGACTACACAATCATCATCACCACCACCACCACCACCACCACCACCACCACCACCACCATAATCATCATAATCACCACCACCACCACCACCACCACCACCACCACCACATTAAATGACTTGTTTTTGTAACCAATATGGAAAACGTTTACTGCACGATACAAACTGGGTCTCTAAATAAAAAAGATCATGTTTATTCCTTAAACAATTAATAATAAATAATACTGTACACAACATCATTGTATCAAGTCTGCAGTTAGGCAAATTTTGCCCTCAGTAGCTAAATTTCAAAACATGTAGCAGGCCACTAATGTGTTGAAAACCTAACTTTCATTTTATTTTGTTCAGTGTACATAAAAATCCAGCATCAGTTTATGTTTGGTTCATCTTACAATCAAGTAAATGCAGCATTACATGAAACCTGCTATGCCATTTCTTTCCATTATCCTGCTACATGTATCTAAGTCCAAACTTTCTTCCAAGCACAAACACTTTCAATCTGTGTTACTCAGAGGTACCAACCACGTTTCATCTACTACAAGGTCTAGGTAAAATCACACTAGTTATGCTTCATTTAACCCCTTGCATGGGCATTTAAATTGTTCTACACTGTGTGTAACGTGCCCTCTTAAACCTGCATTATGGCTCTTACAACCATCATTTTCACTAACTTGTATCACATGGAGTTAGAAGTCACAGACTATAGACACAATGAAACTGTACAATCAGTACACAAGTGCCATAAGTCTGCTAATAATAAGGGAAGGCTACAACTATGCCACCTGTGAATGATGGGTAAAAAGAAAATGCCATGGATAACTGCAAACTGTTACACTTGAGACATGTGACCATCACCAAACTTAGGGTAATCAACCAGTCCCAATCACAAGCACCATTACTCCCCATTCACGTGCAATGCACAGATGGTCATCAACACAACTGTACCTTCAGAAGGCCCTTCTTTGCAGCCACCTCCTTTGCACTCTTGGTGAGATCTCCAAGAGTAGTTTTGCTGACATATGTCAAGTCCTCAAATGTGTTTTTGCTAACACCAGCTGCTGTTTTGCTGGCTTCTAGTGCTGACTTACTAGCTTCTTGCACAGACTTAGATGCTTCCCCTGCAGCTTTCTTGGCCTGTATTGTGAGCTAACAGAAAAAGAGCACGTAATATCACTAAGACACAATAGAGTATAATGTAAGTGTAACACAACTATAGTGTAATGTCACTATAACACAAGTACAGTGTAACATCAGTATAGCACAAGTACAGTGTAATGTTAGTATAACAAAAGCACAATGCAAGTACAGCGTAATATCAGTATAATAAAAGTACAGCAAAATATCAGTAAAATATAAGTACAGTGTAATGCCACTATGACAGAAGTATAGCATGTCAGTGTAACACAAATACACTACAATGTCAGTATAACACACACACAGCAAAATGTCACTATAACAGAAGTGCACCTAAATGTCAGAATAACACAAGTACAGTGTAAGGTCAGTATAACTCACGTACAGAGTACTGTCAGCATAACAAATACAGCTTAATGTCGCTATAACACAAGTACACCATAATGTCAGTATAACACAAGTACAGTGTAAGGTCAGTACAACACAAGTACAGAGTACTGTCAGCATAATGAGTACAGCTTAATGTCAGTATAACACAAGTACACCATAATGTCAGCATAACACAAGTATGGTGTGATGTCAGTATAATCAGCAAATTAGCAAAGAAACAGGAAGACATGTGAATATGATAAATAAATGGACAAAGAAGGTGGAGCACATGTAAACACAATGCAAAATCAGCAAAGAATAGGAGAACATGCAAACACAAGCAGCAACCCTCATTCAGTGTCAGATTCATGCCATGTGGGACCCTGGCATATCTAACCCTAGAACCCCCTTCTGAACAATGCTGTATGTACAGTCACTTTGTTTTTAATATAAATGAGACATGACAGGACTGGAGACTGATACAATAAACTTACGACATACATATTTTGTTATAAAAGACTCTTTGAGTCCATAAGTAACTGCTCCCCAGCATCTCTGTACTCCATTCAATCTGTCCTTGTTCTCATCTATCCTTCATAATGAGATCTGTAGTTTTCAAAGTCATGAAGATTCTTATTATGATCTAGGTTATGACAGTGTAGTCTGCTAGTTGAGCAACATAAGTGTGTGATAAATATACTGCTTCCATTTTCAGGGTAGAGGAAGTAAATACTAAAAACATTTCCATTTCTACCCTGATAATGGTGGTAATATGTTCCTCCAAAATATTAGTGCCCATGCACCAGACTCCATGGTGCCTTTAAGAGCATAACACTAACAAATGTCACTGATGAAGATATCGCTCGCATCCTATTCCATCAGGATAATGTCACATATGTTTAGCACACAGTCAATCTCATTACAACTATTTTAACTGATAACTAACATATGTGGTTCCTTCTGCAGTTTATATATCCATGTTTCCTAGAAAAATTAAAACATGCCATGATTAAGAAATAAACACAATATGTGATCTCAGAATAAATGAAAATAAGAACCCTGAAGAAATTAATCAATACAGAACTGAAAAGTATAATCCCCAACAGCACTATAAGGATAATGGAACAAAGGGTAAGGGAACAGACCACACAGAAGAAAGGAAGAACATGACAGAAACTTGATGATGAGGAGGAGGAGAAGGAGGAGGAGGAGGAGGAGGAGGAGGAAGAGGAGTACCACAAGCAATATATAAATAAACTGCTAGGTGACTCACATGAAATAAAAATGCTGAAGGAAGAAGAAAGAAGACGAAAAATAAGAACACAATACTGTCATTTATAATGCATCAAACATTTAAAAGCATTAAAGCATGCCATGTGCCAATCTACCTGTTCGAAAGGTGCAAATAGTCGTGCTTCTTCTGCAGCAGCTTCTGTAATTTTCTCCTTTGCTTGTAGTTTCAACTTTGTACAGCAAAAACAAAATAGAAACATTCATAACAGTAGAAGAAAGAAGAAATAGAGAGAGACAGATAGACACAAGAAGACTGACAGTCCAAGCATATACACCAAGTAGGGTAAATTCTGTTTAACATTTAAAAATATTTCCTATTAACATATTGCATACGGGCCACGACGAAAGTCGTGATTTAAATCCCATGCGCCGCGGACAGGCCACGACTAAAGTCGTTTTCGAACAGCGCGTCCTTTATTGAAGTATAGCATCTGTAGCTACATTGTTATCGTCCCAAGTTCTCTTTCAAGTTACTTCAGGAGCTTTATGGCACCCATAAAATTAACAAACCGTGAATTCCTTCTGTCCCTTCGACCCAGGAAACATAAATTATCCCAAAAGTGGTCCCCTCCATGTGTCAAAATTTTGAGTGCGTTTTTGTATATTTTTCATGCCATGCACTTATTCACCCCGAAGTTTGTCAACAACAAACTCGTACAACCAATTCAGTAACAACAGACATTCAAGTCTTTATTTACCCCGACACCTTTTGAAATACTTTAAAAGATTTTAAGACTTGTAAAATTTTTTGAAGCTGTTTTTGTGTTTTTAAAGGATGCATCCCCTGAGGATTACGCTGTGATGCGTTGAAACATGTGGGGTTAAATAAGGACTTCAATGTCAGTTGTTACTGAATTGAGTGTACGAGTTGGTTGTTGACTCACGTCAGGTTTTCAGTACATGTTCTGTCGTAGTTTTGGCTACTAACAACTATGTGTTCAAGGAGGAAGTGTTTGACAGTTGAGGAAACCATAGCAGAACTTTATTCTGATCCATTGTCAGATATATCCGATTCTGAATCCAGTGATACTGGAACGGTTGACAGTAATTTACTAATGAAAAGTGCGTGGAAAAGTTCGCAGTCTCGTTTAGGTGACAGTAGTGACAGTGAACCTTCAAATACAGACAGTAGTGACAGTGAAACAAGTGAACCATGTGACACTGAAACTGTTGACGGATGGAGTAAACGTGACAACACTCCTAAAGTTGAAGGATTTTTAGGGAACCCAGGTGTCAGTGTAAATATAGAAAACCCTACAGACATATCCCAAGTTGTTAGCACTGTGATTGGAGACGACCTCATTGAACTCTTTGCTGAGCAGTCAAATTTGTATCATAGGCAGAATGTGGACAAATGGAAAATGTCCCCCAAATCCCAGAAATGGACTGACATTACCAAATCAGAGATGAAAAAATTCTTAGGCCTAATACTTTTGATGGGTCAAGTTAGGAAAGATAATTTGAAAGACTACTGGTCTACAGATCCCACAATAGCTACTCCAGTATTTCCACAAACAATGAGCAGAAATCGTTTCGAGGCAATATGGCAAGCTTGGCATTTCAATTGTAACAGCCAAATAAAAACTGATTCATCCAGACTCTTCAAAATTGAAACCGTCTATGAATATGTCCTTCAGGAGTTCAGATCCGTGTACAGTCCAGAACAAGAACTATCGCTGGATGAAGGGATGATCCCATGGAGGGGGCGCCTGAGATTTTGAACTTACAACCCTGGCAAAATTACAAAATATGGTATATTAGTTAGAATGCTCTGTGAAGCTAAAACAGGGTATATTTCTAATATGGAAATATATACAGCACAAGGCAAGAAATTGAATGACACGGTAATGTCAGTACTACAAAACAATTTAGGTGTTCACCATCTTGTTTACCAGGACAATTTTTATAATAGTGTGAATCTGGTGCGAAACCTATTGAAACACAAAATCAGAGTATGTGGCACAATGAGACCTAACAGAGGCATTCCGAAAGATCTGGAGAAAGAGGCAAAGGAGCTGAAGAGAGGACAGTCATCTTTTCGAAGGAAAGGTGATATACTAGTGCAAGTTTGGAAAGACAAGTGATTAGTCAGAATGATAAGTACCATACACGATTCAAAACATGTCAATACAGGAAAGATAGATAGAAAAACCAGTGAAGAAAAAAATAAACCAAACTGTATAGTGCAATACAACAAGTTCATGAAAGGTGTAGATCTTGCGGATCAATATTTGAGCTACTATTCGATTGTCAGAAAAACGGTGAAATGGTCAAAAAAAGTGGTGTTGTTTCTACTAAATTTTGCATTGTTTAATTCGTTCTTGATTTACAAAACACTGAACAAAGGACTAAAAGAACAAAAGTACAAGAAATTTCTTCATGAGGTCGCTAGAAACTGGATCACGGAACAAGGAGACATGGCAGATTCCAACAGTGATGAAGACAATGCTGTACCATCAGAGAAGAAACCTACACCAAGGGGGCCAGCAGAGGACCCAACGGGAAGACTGTCGGGAAATTTTAGTAAGCATAAGTTAGGACAAATAGTTGGTGGGGACAAGGGAAAAAGAAATATCCAGTGAGGCAATGTAGGGTTTGTTCTGCGCACAAAAAGCGGAGTGAAACAAGATATATTTGTGAGTACTGTGTTGTGCCACTTCACAAAGGAAGCTGTTTCGAAAAATATCATACACTGAAATGTTATTAGGCTATCTGTGTGATGAAAACGCCAAGTGACTTCACGGTGCACCAACTGCAGCACGGAAACGTAAGTAGAAACATCCCTTTCTTTAAAAGTTTAAATGCCTGAAAATGTCCGGGAACTGGGGTATTTAATTTAAAAGGCTGGCCGGTCTGCAATGTGTTAATGAATTCACTGACATAAAGTTCAAAGGATGAATACAGTCAAGCTTTAACTATAGGGAACAACAACTCCTGACAATTCTACATACTCAATGTCAATTTCTCCGTAATAATGGGAGAGTTCAACAACATATCATCACCTCATACATGAATGGATAATTTTGATACAATCAAAAGCATATGCACATCACATGACAATTAATAAGAAGTTAAGAAATGTGCAGATAATGTGATAATTCTAAAACATTCACTCTGTTTTGTTTAATTATGTTTTGAACCATAAGTCTCACTGAACAATTTCACTGAACACAAATGTGTATTTCACTTGTCTCTACATCTTCCTTTGAAACATTTTTCAAGAGACTTTTCTCTTCCCCAAAACATCCAAACTGACACTGGGGCCACTCAGCCTCCTATTTAGTGTGTACCGGGGTCCTCTATCAGGGGTAAAGCAGCCAGGGCATGACGTTAACCACTCATCTCCATCAAGTACCAAGGTTAAAAATGAGTGGGGCTATACTTCTACCCCCGTGTATGCCTACATGGCATTCACAGGAAGAACTTTACTTTCTTCCAATAAATATTTAGAGAATTACATTCTAGGTGTTCACAGAAACGGACTGGTCATCATGTAAAGTACCTGATTTTAACCAAAACTGGAATGTATCAATATATTTTTAATAAAACTCAAAATTAAATTTCAAGAACATCTGTTCAGTGGTTCTTGAGTTACTGCATGTGGACAGACATAGAAATAAGACAAAAGCAACAGTCACTTTCCCTAACTTCCCATGGCATTTGTGCCAAAAATGGCATCTTGTTGGAGAAAATAATATTTTAAACATAAAGTATGTGGCTTACAAGCCTTGTACTATACACATTGCATGTTCTAGTTGTTATTCTTCAACACATCTAAAGTGTGGTTGCAACACAGCACAGGGTAGCAGAAGCCTATTACATGATAACATAAAGTCATTACATACTACGTTTCTTCTGATCCACTGACATTTCTAACACATGTATACAACACACTATGTGACCATGAACACAACAAATGTATACCATACACAGCTGCTCCACACATCTCACCTTGTCCATCTGAGCAAGCAGTCCATCCTGGCTGCTCTGCCGAGTTGTTTCTCTCACCAGTTCCTTTGCAGTGCTTGCGAACTGCTCGAACAGCGAAGTCTGACTGCCTTGTCGTGTGACAGAACTATTTGACACAGCACCAGTGGCAGTAACACCTGTAGTTGACCCAAAGCTTGATGTACGCGCTAACACGTTTCCCACGCTGGGCTGGCGCTGTACCATCCCTGGGCTCAGAGGAGGCACCTGTCAGATCATAGAATCAGCCACTCCCACAGATGTCATATCACTGGCTACCACTGGTTCATAACGTTCATGACATGGTCCCTCCACTGTTCCACAAAACCACCAGAAGTATAAAAAGTAATTAAGGTGGTTCTACAAACAAACTATATTATAACTTCTGTGAGAGGAATACCAATCTGTGAAATGCTGTACAATGAGGTTAGTTTACACTAAACTTCCAATCCTGTGTTCAACTTTCAGGCATGTCAACATGTTGTGGCCAAAACATGTCACAGTACCTCTAAATTTAATAGAAGAATAAAAGTGTTGTATAAAAGGAAAATTAACATCACTGTAAACTACAATCAAACTTGGTTATAACATCATGAAAGGGACTGAATATTTTTTGTCGTATGAATGAGTTTTGCTCTAACCAAGGAGTATAATGGTTAAAAGTGGGAAATTAACTGGTACCACAGAATATCTGATGTAACAGACAAGGTGTCGGATAAAGTAATATCATTATAATCAGGTTTGACTGTACATACATGTGGTCTTCCTCAAGTAGCTGATAGTTAACTATACTAGCCAGAAAATTCACTTTATTCCAGGATCACAAAGTCTTGGCATTATACTCTGAACTGTCATACTGAATGACCTGCACACAATTCACATAATCTCAGCTACATACCTAAAATTATTTTAACATTTCCATGCTCAGAATGGTGTAATAACATTCTGATCAGTCTACTTTTCTATTCTTTTTATAGACTGATACCCACAACCATTATCTGTAGACTCAAATCACACACTTATGGCATTGTAAAAAGAACTGATTGCAGTCACTATATACTTGGATTTGTCTGCAGTAATTACTAGAAAACTGCAGGCTTACTTGGTTACAAACAATTACAGAGTACATACTGTTGTGTGTTGTCCACTATTCACTGAACAGAAACACTGTTTTTCACAGAATATTATATTGTTGCACTCTGTACAATACTAAAACCATTTTGTCACCTGTGGTTAAGACATTAAATGGCATAGAATTTATGGAAATACATGTCAAAAGAGGCAATAAATGGAACAAAAATGCTTTACTGGGGTCAGAACACAAAACTATGTTTTGAGAAAAGACATGATGACAATGCCACAGGCATATTCATCTGCCCATGCCATGGGCCCCATTCCTCTCATACCCCAGGCTGTAAGCAAGTCACACACCATAAGGGTGTAATCAGACTCTACCATGCTGTAAATCCTGTTCAGATGCTCCTGCTTCTTCTTTCCTGCCAACATAAATTTAATCCTGACAATGTTGTGGCCCTAGCAAAACAGCCTGGTTGCAGGGATCCTAGAGTCTGTGTGTATCAGACATTAAACTAAGCAGGACATATGATAAGGATAGATCCTGGATCACACTACAGACAGCAACACTACAGTGCAAAGTGCAACAGTGCAGCCAACTTACTGGTGTGACTGATCTTGGAAGCCATGGAGTGGGTTTTGGTGTAGCAGGTCTGTCGCGGTCAGATCCTCCTAGCGACGTCTCACTCCCTAAGCTAGGGGTTGGACTGTGGTGGGGGAGGGATGACTGGTTGCTGATCACAGTCTTAGGGGTGGTGGTGGTCGAGTTCGAGTCCGATTCACCACCGGGGCTTGTTACTTCTTCCTTCTCCTTCACAAAAGACAGTGACAAGTGACTTGAGTGGGACAAGGTACATCCATCTGTGACACAGTGAGAGTGCAAAGGTTTGATGGGGCATTGTTAATACAAGACAGTTATAGCCACACTACTTTCCATTCATGCAACACATTCAGTGCTGATGACAGAAGTTGGTACCCAAGCAATTGTATCCTCGGGACAGTTGGACTTGCAATGTCTTATTCATTGAAATACAACTGTCACAAAAAGTCCACAATCACTGTATGGGCGAACAGAAATCAAAATAAGTATAGGGTGAACAGGATGTGGCTTTATAACCTTCAAGGCGTATAAAAGTTAAAGATAATCATTATGCAGCACAACAAAGGTAGACCTATAGCATATCAATGTGGCTACAGCACTGACCATTGTCTCTGTTGTTGCTGGCAGTGAGCTAACATCTGGAATATCCCCCTTCAGTCTAGGAGCAAACTCGAGTTCAGAATCTCTGTTAAAGCTCGGTGAACTCAAGTCACTATGGCTTGACGAGGTTGAGTGTGGGGACTCGGGGCGGCTGTTGGCAGCAGCTGTATCCTCCTCAGCTTCTGCTCCTGGGAATTGCAGAACTGATGGGGGGTGATAAACAGAGCGAAAGTCAAGTCCGCTCGACAGAATGGCATGCTGCGGGGGAAACGTCTCTGTGCCATGATCGATGTGGGAGGTGGCACTTGGAAAGCCTGCAAGTAATTCATGAGAATGACCACAAGGCCCTATTCTGGGATGTGATACTGTGTACCAGGGTTGTTTCTGCTGTTTCAAAGCAGAATTCTTCTTGGACTCCCTGATTCTGAAGACGAAGGCACTACAGACATTTGGAATGTCAGGAACCACTGACCCAGTGATGCAGTGTCATATCCCGTGAGACCTGAATCCTAGCAAAATAAATTGTAACTCAACTCTATGTTTCAACAAATGAACATTGAATGAGTTCTGCTAAACAGTGCAACATTCAGAAACAATTCCACCCCCTTTTTAAAATCTGAACTGGTAACTGCGAGGTACCTCAAAAACTTCATTATCAAAGCAGAGCAAGAGAAAGTTAGAACTCACTTGGGGACAGGTCAGAAGACACCATCTCTGACACAAAGTCGCTGAGTGATGAGTAAGATGAACTGGTACTCTCTGCTCCTTCTGAGTCAGAACCACTTTCATCTGTAACATGCACATAAAGCCGTTCAACCACATTCTTAACATCCACCACTACACACTCTTACACACTTTCACTTCATTTGCTTGTGGTCTATTTTATGACACCGTGAGTATCTAAATGATACAGCATCAAACGGTACAATAACAAGTATAATTCTTTTAGTGTGCTATTTAGCAATGCCATCAATCACTAATAAAATACAGGCACTGGAGGCCACATCAGTATCATAAGTTCTTATTTCCCACATGGCAGATGCACAAACTTGTGATGCAAAAGTCATGTTGGTGTCACATAGTTCACAATCCTAAAAGGCTGCATGCTAATCAATGTTCAAAATGGGAAACTTTCATTATGATAAGTTTTACAGTGTAAAAAAAAACATGTTGGCCATGAAAAGCAAACAATGCTTAGATTTTGGTTTGGCAGCAGTAAATAATGAACCATCAGAGCTGGCACACAAAAATTGGTACAGAAATAGATCATAATCATTCGTAAATACTACATAAAAAACACTGTTCAGCAAACATGAGGAACATGACCACAATGCAAACCTTCACAGCCTTGTGACAAATTAAACATGAAGGGTATCTGCATTTAAGCAACAAGTTCTTAACAAAACAAGTGCTGTGATGGCACTTATTTCTTTGTTACCTTATGCTGAGTACACACGAGCCATTTAACTTCACCCCATCTTACCATTCTATCCCCCCCTCCCTTAACCCATTTTTATTGTAACCTGAGAAGCCGCTCCTGTGCTAAGCAACTCATTCAACACTTCATCTAAATTGTGTTTTGGATCTGGGTCTATTTATGCTGCCAGGGACCTTGTCTGGCACTGTAAGGTGAGAGTTACCATATTTATTTATTTATTTATTTATTTATTTATTTATTTATTTATTTATTTATTTATTCATTCATTCATTTGCACTGCAGTTACTTATAATGCCATTAAGTTCCCCTTTGTTTTTGTTTTTTCATGTACATGAAAAAACTAAAACCAAATGAGCAATTATGTAAGATACCTTTCAAATGCTTGAAACAATAATCAAATTTATAGATTTGCATACAAACATCTGTAGACAACAAACTAAACCATATAAGTCATTGGTTCTATCCATTTTCTGTTACAAGGCACAGAGTTACAAATGACATTTGATATTCTTCTTGTACTTCTTGACAGTTGAAGATGCAACTGACAGGTTGTCCCAAAATGTCAGTAAAGGATTACCACTCGACGCTATGTAATACTCCAGAACAGCATAGATCTCATGATATAAGGTATATTGGGTACTGTGTTGGGAAGTATCTGCTTATATGTAGGTGGGTATCAAGCATATCTTTGATTCAGTCTTTTAACAAATTATTATTATTCTAATGTTTATCCTCCTATCACATTATCTAAGTTGCCTGACCCCCCCCCCCCAGGTACTGTGCTCAAAATAGAGAGGTTGTACAAACCAACAATAATACCAATACACTTCTAGCACTAGAAATCCACATGAAAGGAACGCAGATCTTACAAATTGTAGCTGGAGCTTCTTTTATGACAATACATCACAAAGACAAAACCTGAGGCACTGCTGCACTGTTAGCACATATGATGACCTGGAAGAAGTCTGGTGTAGACACTGCAATTAGAAGAGGGCAAACGAGTCACTTACCAGTGGGCTGTTCCTGCTGTCGTAATGAGCGCAACGCTCCATTGAGAGAGCTTGACTGGTCCCACACAGTGAAGCGGATTGGCTCCAGTGTGTGCGCATACCACTTGGGCTTGTCCCCTATCAGTGTAGGGTCAAACACTCCAGTATGCACGCGAAGGAAGGCAACATTGCTTGGTGTCAGTGACCACTCAGCCAGGAATTCCACAGCCTGCACACAAGCAATTATCTAAGCAAAAGCATCAGGCCATCATAATACTGGGGCTTGGTTCACATGGTGCACAAAGTAAACACACTTTCTACTGCTACCTGTCATCATTTAACAATTACTGTTTTCAATCCTCAGTCACAGGCTTTTGTCCAAGCACCATGACACTGCCACACTTGGAGTAATGAAATTTGTGCATTGCACAGTTGTAAGAATTAGGATTACAGCCTCCTTTGGTTTGACACGGAGCAGTCTGGTGTACAAGTACCAACATTTCAGAAGAACCTGCTGCCTCTGTCTTCTGGGTATAGAAGAAGTGTGGTGAGTAGCACTGAAGGCTTGAGGATCAGCAAAACAAGCTCTACACAGCACGCACAGCAGTCGCATCTTATGGGTCCCACAAGAGGTACCACAAAGCCACAGTCATCAGCAGCTCCCAACTGATTCTGAAGTTAACAAAAGGTAAAACACGATGGATAGCAGGCTGGCTGTTGGCTATCCTGTGTTGGGTACACTGCTGGGTGCTCAGTGGAGCCTCCTTTGAATTCCCCAACCCCCCACCTCCTGCAGCTTGGTGACAGGTCTGCTGGGTTGTTATGGAGTGAGGTGAAACCAGTCTCACCCAACAGGATGGGTCAGGATCATGGCACTCATCTGTTTCCTGCTGACTGTAATAGATGGCAGCCAGCAAGCCTTTGGTGATAGTGCACGCAAGACAAGAGGCTGCAGGTTGCATGTCTTCTAGCTGTTGCCACAAACATCAGATATCATGAAGGTCTTGAACCACCATCATTAAGGCCCGCAAGCATTTGATCTTAGCAGAAACCTTGAGAAGTGTGGGCCACCTGTCCTCATGTAAATTCGATCCCATTGGAAGCCCCTGGGCAAGGTTTGAACATGCAGCCTCACTTTCTTCTTTCAACTATGAGCATGCCCCTGCCTGTGGCCACTGCACTGCTTGTAGAATTATTTGAGATGCAATTTTGGCACGAAACACCTCCACTGCAGCCATACACTCTATCATAACAGATCAATGGCTGCCAGCAAGCTATAGCAGGCTTCTGGGCCTCATTTCAGTGACTCATTCAGATGAAGGGTGTGGTGAGCTCTGCCTGCCTTACACAGCAAGTCATTCTAGGGTACCATGTCCTGCATGTTAATAACGCTGTCTCTTAACCTCTTGACACAGTGGTTCCGACAAATGGATGAAAACGGCTGTTGTTGCAGATCCCTGGACCTCTACTGGACTGACTAGCTAAGAGGTAAACTGTGTGACCTGTCAGGGCAAGGGCTGGAAGTAACGTAGGCTCCACCAGCCACCCAGAAGTGCACCCAACACCACACAGGACAGTCCACAAAGAGTGTAGTATCTGGCCTGCTTCACCTTTAATTAACTTCAGACCCAGATGGGAGAATCTGACAAGTGCAGCTGTACGATTCCTCTTACAGGACCCTTAAGACATGAAAGTTCTGTATGTGGTATATACCTTGTTAAGCACAGTATGATTTATTACTAATAATGGAAACAGTGAATGATTCTGTAGAACTGCCCATGCCAATCCTCAGGCCTATGAAGATACTCACCACATATATCTCAGTTTTCCTTTGCCCTGTAAAAAGGCAGAATTACGAGAGATGCACGCACAGTCCTGACCAACTGAAGAAATCTGGGCAGCATTTTACTATATACCATCTTACACAGTATCACATCTGATGAGATTATGATCTAAAATTAATGTTTAGTTCTAAAACACATTTACACTTCAGCCAATCAGAACTACCACTTTACATTAAAGCGTACAGCTCATGTAACTATAATTTTGATAACCAGCAATATTTTTTGTAAAGATGCACAGAATTAAATTAATAAATTAATTGTATATATTACGAAACTAACTTTCAGAATGCATCCCTGTCTGTAACAATTATAATTAGCTATAAAAATGACGAAGAAGAGATAGTGGTAGACACACCATCTGGCACCCTACCCATGCAAACCCATACCCACTTACACTTAGCGAGTCTACTGTCAAGTACACATAAAATAAAAAAGAAAACAAGTATCACAATGAAAAATACAAAACTTCAGAAGATTACACCATATATTCAAAATTATCCTGATACAGCCCACACACAGTTCATTCATCTATCATCAGGGCTAAAAACACAGTAATTCTAGCATCATTAAATAACACACTTACACACTTAAAACGATAAATGTAACCGCAAAGAATGGAATGGCCGTTGGTTTTACTTCAGACATTGCAGTTCTCAATGCCTGACAATAATTTAATATCAAAAGAGAAAAATCGTCTACACACCAATATAACTGGCAAAAAGCAACAATATATAGTGCAATAATAATAAATCACCTGTGTTCGAGCAAATTTACTAAGGAAGTGAGATGTGCGTGGGCGAGATCGCAGGAAGCTGTTGATTTGAAAGGCAACCACAGGGCGAGGATACAGACGAAGCGTACGGGTGTGTTCTGTGAAGTTGGCCAGAAGGTTTTGTGAGTTGAAGAAGCGAACCTGACAACAAGAAAAAGAAAACAGATGAACATCATACAGCATTAAATGCATCTGTAAGGCAGCTCAGATCATAACTCATGGCACAGTACTGAACACATATGTAAGATATATCAGTTCATAACTCATGGTACAGTACTGAACACATGTATAAGATAGCTCAAATCATAACTCATGGTACATAACTGAACACGTCTGTAATAGAGCTCACATCATAACTCACGGCACAGCACTGACCACATCTGTAACATAGCTCAGATAATAACTCATGGCACAGCACTAAACACTTCTGTAAGATAGCTCAGATCATAACTCATGGTGCAGTACTGAGCACATGTGTAAGACAGCTCAGTCCATAACTCATGGTATAGCACTGAACACATCTGTAAGACAGTTCAGATCACAACTCATGGTACAGCACTGAACGCATCTATAATACAGCTCAGATAATAATTCATGGCACAGCATAGAGCACATCTCAGAGTGTCACTCCATGGTACTACATCTTACATAACAGTTACTCAGATCAAGGATGCACCTGAAGGGGGGGGGGGGCCTGCCTGGCTGCAGCCCCTACCAAATCAAAATTTTAAAAAACACAAATTTTGCAGACACAATATTAAATGTTTTACGTGATTTACCCTTCAGCCAAAATCAGCCACTGAAATCGGCCAATGACTAGTCCCATATAATTTTGGAAAATAAAATAAAAAACTTAGGATGTCTTAGATAAAACTAAAAAACCAAGAAGATCAGACATTGCCATTTAAAGCAGGTGAGTGATGGGAAATGGTCCAGGGGGGAGGGGGGTGCACCTCACTCAGATGGTACAGAATTCCGTCCGTCCAGTCTATCACTGCCATCACATATTCAAAATACATAAACCATGGGTACCTCCCATGCCTATACTTACGAAACTCCTCGATGATGACCTAGTGGCACCAAAACATCTTGCAGGTGCATCACTAGAACCTAGTTTGGATTTATAGATTTATAACTCTAGTACGTAGAGAGTTTATACTGATACGAAAATTGACAGGTTTTAATTGTGTCTACATTTTTAGACATATGTCAGTTCACAGCGCAATGACCCATTCATATAAAAAATTGACAAAAACAGAATCAATTGTAAAGTTGTTTAACAATAATGTGATAAAACATTTACTTACATGACCTTGTCTGTTGTCCTAATCCTTTATGCAAAAACCGCAATGTTTCAGAAATGGGGTTCCATTTTTGCGAGTAGGTGGAGAAGATACGATAAAATTCATACTTTACTAGGCCCCTAGGAAGAGCTACTTCCTTATCTTTATGTTTCAGAGAAACAAAACTCATTTTTGAAATATGGTTTTCATATAAAGAACTGGGATGATGGGCACTATGCAAATAAACAGCCCAAAGTGTGGACACAACTACAGTTCATCTTCATATGAAATGTGGTTTATGTTGTAACTGCATGAACCCAAATGAAATTTTTCTGGATTCTCTAATGTAGACCTCTAATTCCAAACCAGGTTGTTCTAGCACAGGAATATAACCTCAGCATCAGGCAATCCGCTGAAGCACTGAGCAATCAAAACTCCTCGGCATGGTGAAAAAAGGCACTCACCATTGCGACTCTAGTGGCCACATCTACTGAGTCTACATCATTGCCATAAATAAAAGGGTTAAAGCCTGTTGCCGCAGCACCAGTGAGATGTGGATGTGGGACTGGCGACTGCTCTTGCTGTAACAGAAAACATGTCCCATTCTCATGGTCAAAGGTTCTGGTCCATGGTCCAACATTTGTAAAGGCTCTCAGCAAGGTACAGTAGTGATCAAATTACTTGCTAGCGAAGCTCCCTAACTCTGTACATAGCTGCAATCAGCCCAACATGGTCACTGCTAGGCTCACACTGGAATGCCCAGAGCGCATAATGCATCTTTCAAAAACATTCACTCCATTTTGAGAACATTCACAGCTTGAATCACTGTGTACATTTTTGAAATGGATAGACAACACTTGGTGGTGCCTGCAAAGTGCCTCCCCTCTTCACCACTGTGGCAACAACCAGCAAGTAATGTAACCTGGTCACTACCATACATCAACCTGAATGCACTGTACAAATACTGGATTAGATTGAGGAGGCGGTTCTTGAACGACACTTGCAGTGAGACTATCTTCAATCTACTACTCATCCTTGTCATAAGATTTATCCTCCCAGCAATTTTGCCCTCAGAATGAAATGCAGTTCCTCAATTTATGGAAGTCATTTTGTTTCATGCATGGACTGATGACAGACTGATTAGCTGAACCTCACAGTCACACAGAACATGTAAAGCTATTTCTGCTTCACCACCACACCTTTACAAGTGGCACCACTTGCAGCCCCAGTTTGATAGGTGCCACTTCAACTGACAGTGTTCTACTAATTGTCATGTCACTTGTCTCAGCTGGTTACCCTCTACCACTCACAGTCTCAATAGAGTGACAATGCCCTACTAGCAATTGTCACTAGTCTCAGCTGGTTCCTACACAATACAGTTATCCAGTCACTTCAGCTGAGAGTTCATGGAGGAAGAGTTTCACACGATTTTGTCCACGCATAGACTACCATCATATTAGTGTCCCTCTTATATCACAACCACCTTAATTTGTTCACCCCCCAAATCATTAACACAGTAAATTACACCATAAAGCTTCCAGTGATACCGTGTTTTTGATTCTCCATCTGTTTACTCCCTTATAAGTTCAAATATCCTTATCAGCATGTCCACTTTTATCACTGTTACCACATACTTACATAAATTACAAGAATCTTGACCTAAAGTCGCAGTTAAATTCCTATGGAAAGGAGGGTGGTATATACCTGCTGCACAGCCAAGGACTCGCGTCGGCTGGGAGCGGCAGATGATGTCTGGTACATCGTACTACAGTACTGCGGAGCTACCTTTGGCATTGGTGCTGATGAGATAATACTGTCTCGTCGTACTACCCCTGTTATTGTCTCCACCTGCATTGGCTGGGGGGCTGCACCTGACACTGGTACTGACATACTGCTCAGAGCCTGTATGAGGAATGACAGTGTAAGAGCTTTGACAGGAACATGCCATCACAGTGCAATATGCTCCTGATGTCAGTAGAGTTCAAAGTGCTCAGATACCATCCTGACATGTTTAGTGCCACCACATTATTCAATGACAGTCATTTAGACCTGTTGCCATATGAGATTCAGAACCATCTAACTCCACATGTGACATATATGTCTGCAGTGTGTCATACTACACATATATGTGGCCTAATCTCGTAGTGTAAAACTAATGTGTTATGACACACAGTATGAATGTCACTGGTATGTACACTAGTTTAACTTGTTGAATTGTTCTTAACTATATAAATAAGTACATTTAGGTCTTTACATAGTCTTTTCTGATAAGTAAGCAAGCAACTAACTAACTAACTAACTAACTAACTAACTAACTAACTAACTAACTAACTAACTAACTAACTAACTCCATGGCACACACTCCTTCTTGAATAACTTCCGATCTATTCAAGTTCTCTGCCCTTTATTACTGTATTCACAACAGGCTGCCACTGGTCTTTATCCTAAGTCACATAAGCCTGGTCGACACACTGTGACCTTATTTCTTTAAGAATCATTTTAATAGTACACTCCCATTTATGTGTAGGTGTGCCTGTAGGTATTTCTAAATTTGTACAAAAATCTGTTTCATTATAAATAATTATTAATCATTCTACACACCTAATTTTAGCAAGAGCCTGTCCATCCAGTAGCAAGTTATTGTGCACAGACAGACAGACAGACAGAAACATGCAAAAACAGCATGTAATGACATCAGTCTGTAAAACATAATATTTTAATCAAGAGCCTGTCCAGTTCTAATGCAAAATACACTCAGCAATGCAATCCATCTTACAAAACTTCTTTAAATACCTCACCTGCAGGGCTACAAACTGCCTCAAACAGGTCCATCCATAGAGCGGTTACTGGAGTTGACTTGCGTCAATTATGTGAGATCGTATAGCACAACTCAACATGTGTTAAGAGCTCAGATGGAACTCCTACTTCATGACACCAATTCCAGTGCTGTTTCACACTTACTGTCAGCATGCTTTTCCATTCTTCTACTTAGCTCAGACAAGAGCAGCAATTCCACTTTGCCTGTTTGCTCACAACTCTTCAAAGGGCACAGGAAACTTTACATGCCACTGTTCCATCACTCAAAATTTCTGCATTTGATTTATGATACTCAGCATAAACAATGATCAACTCCTTTCAACTGCATTAATTAGTTGCACTTTGTAGCAGTGAGCATGTTGTTTCTGTGATGGAAGAACTGAATTTATGTGAAATTTAAGTTTCAGTCAGTCCAGTTAATTTCAGAAACATCACAGTTTATGAATTTAATGTAATCCATATTCCATGTAATAGACTGATGATACAGTATTTGATCCAACAAACTGCACAATCAATAACAAATAGTCATTTGTCACTTATGTCCCTCCTACATCGTTCGACATCTACAAGGTCATCCATCAGGGAAGCATATAGTAATGCATATAAGTACAGCAAATTCTGTCAAAGAAGTGCATGTGTAGAGTTAAAACACAATACTGTCAAATGAAAATGCTAAAAATGTTTAAAATACGAACCAGTTAACAAATATTTTACAATTCTACATTTTATATTTTGTCTTCCATTGCCAACAAATATCTGTCAATTTTTGTCAACATCATCCAAAGGGGATACCCCTGTGTTGTTTAGTTGATGTTTATGCCATGATGGAACACTGACTACTATCATAGTACTGACACAGATGTCTGTTAGCAATGGAAGACAAAATACAAAATGTAGAACTGTAAAATATTTAACTGATTTATATTTTAAACACTTTTAGCAATTTTAATTTACAATATTGTAGTTTAACTTTACACACACACACATCTTTGACAGAGTCTGCTGTACTTACAAGCATTTCTATACACCTCTCTGATGATGACCTTGTAGAAGTCTAAACATGTAGGAGAGACATAAGTGTCAAATAATTATTTATTACTGATTTGTATTTTGTTGCGTCAAATACCGTATAACATAATTTACAAACATGTTTTTTTATTTGTTGTTTTGCATCCCATTGTTTTCTTCATTTTCTTCATTATAATCACACTATGGGCTACATCACACCCCCAGCCAATGAGCTGAACATTCAAATATTCCTGTAACATTAATTGACGCATAACTAAGTAAGCCTCGCTCCATTATTGGAGATCTTCATGTTTATAATCCACCTGCTACAGCTCATGCATTTAACACACAGCAATACAAAGGCTATAATTTCATCTTTTTCTTACTTCACACCCCTCCACATGCTATTCTCATGCTTCAAATAGTATCTCTGCATAGCTACAAAACTAACTAACTAAACTAATAACTCACAAACTAACTACCTCACTAACTAACTAACTAACTAACTCACTGACTAACTAACTCCATGCAGCAGAGACCTTCTTAACAATCTTCGTACTTCCCCAGCTAGTCAAGAAATTCCCCCACAATTTATGGAAACCAAAAGTGATGACTGTGCTCAAAGCAGCCTGCCACCTCTCCCTATCCTGAGCCACAGCAATCAAGTCCACACCCCATCATCCAATTTCTTCAAGACCCATTTTAATTATTATTATGCTCACATACAAGTGTAGGTCTTCCAAGTGGTTTTTTCTCCTTCATGTTTTGTCACCAAAACCCCGTACATATTTCACTTATCCCCCACATGTGCCACAAGCCCCATCCAGCTCATCCTCCTTGATTTCACCACACAAGTAACATTCTGCGAGGAGTACAAATCATGAAGCCACTCATTACGCACTTTTTTCCATCCTCTTGTTACCTCCTCCCTCTTAGGCCTACATATCTTCTGCAGCACTCCATTCACAAACATTCTCAACGTGTATTTCGCCCTCAGTGTGACAGACTTCGAGTTTCACACAGCCATATAAAAAAAGCAGGCATTATTTACAGTTCTGTATATTTTAATCTTCAGATTCTTACATACCAAACAGGAAAACAAAAGATTCTGGCCTGAAGAGTAGCAGGCACTCTGTGTATTTAATCTTCTGTTAATTTCTTCTTGCATGCGATGTTTACGGTGTCTAAAAGTGTTGCATGTTGTCAAGTCTATGAAGGACACAGGTAACAACATGTACCATCCGCTTTAACAGTAAATTCCATGGCTACTGGTCCTTCACACTGCCTTCACTGGAGCAGCTGACATAAGAAGCTAAGCAAGAACACTGCCACACCCAGCACTTGCTTTATTATCCACTGATATAGATGCTGAAGTGTTGAATAACATGTAAACAGTGGGCACATAATCATACATTCTGATTTACAGCATACATAACAAGCTGCTAGAGCTCTGAATTCTCAGATGATAAGCAAATAATGAAATGTGAATCATTGCAGTGATCATGGCAAGGCTGAGGTGTGTGGGCACACTGCATGCATAGGAGAGAAGAGAAATGCATACAGAGTGTTTACGAGAAACCTAAATGAAGATGTTACAAAGACCTAGGCATAGATGGGAGGATACTATTAAAATGTATCTTAAGAAAACAGGACGGGTGTGGACTGGATTCATCTGGCAAGACAAGGACCAGCGGCGCAGTCTTCTGAACACAGCACTGTTCCATTAAAGGTGTGGAATGTCTTGACCACCTGATGACCCATTAAGACTCTGCTCCGATGACTTGATTGGTTATAATGAACTGGAAAGGCCGTGGAAGGAAACAGTCCTGCCTAATTTAAGACACTATTCTGGCATTCGCCTGGAGGGGTTTAAGAAAATCATGAGAAACCTCAATCACAATGACTGGCATTCTGATAGGGATCCAAAACCATACCAAAGACACTCATACCAGACAAACACAAGTACGAGGCAGCACCACATGCAACAACATGCTCAGCGGCTACATAGGAGAGCAGGCATGGTGTACTGAAACATCTGTTATCTTCCTTTGACTTTCTGCTTTATGTGGGTCATCTAGTAACTAGTAACAAGTAACCAGGAGATTTAAACTTCAATATTCTCATACAAGAAACTGTTACCATCCCCCCGCCTCCAACTGTCCCCACCCCAAGTTAAAATAGGAGATGCTGGGGTTAATATTCCTAATACTGCCCAGGACAGAGAAGTTTTAAATTTGAAACATCCTAAAATGCACTAACATCCATGAAAAACACAAGAGGCTGGAGGCATGTGAGGAATTAAAGATCACAACAGTACACATGGGCTGACACTGACAGGTTTAAATCCCATATTTATAACTGACAAACTGTCACTGTCAAATTAATATCTAGTCACCAAGCCCAGAGTACTGACAGATTTAAAATGCATGCTCCCACATAACATTATATCCCGCAACGCTGTTTTGCCACTACCTTGAGAGAAGTATTGTGTTTATAGTAGCGATATCACACTTACAGCATGCACACAAGGCCATGCATAGAGAGAGAGAGAGAGAAGTGAAGTTATGAGAGAAATATTTACTCCTGTGTCAACCTGGTCCATGAGCTGCATAGCCTTAGCAAAGAAGAGAGAACAGCAGAAGATAGCACAGTCACAATAAAGCGTCCTTATTTGTTGGAACAGAACAGTTGACAAGGCATTGGATACAATATAATGTTCCACAGAACCCATTCCAAGCACCATCTTAGAACAGCTCAGTCAGTAAAGTGACTGACAATTGGCTGGATGTTCAGGGTTCAAATTTCTATCAATAGAAAGAATTTCTGTCCTTTTCAGTGGCTGATATCAGTGCCAATGAGCCAATGGACCCTTGGGTAACAGCAGCTGGAATGCAAAGTTTTTGCCTGCACATACAGGTAAAGTCGAGACTTCACATAATCATACTTTCATGCCTTCCGTTCATATTCATGACATGGTGCTTAGGAACAGGGTCCACTCTATATTGACCTTTATAAAACAACTCCTCAATCTCCTTCATATTTGAGCCTTTCATTTTAAGATGATGTCTTAGATAAAGGTAAATGTGACACACAAAAATCAGTCTAAATCAACTGTGCACTGCATTAATGAAGGCACATATTTGCAGTTAATTTGGTCATGCATTACATTACTAATTCCATTATCCCCCAGCAGAGGTACCAGCAGAATATTTTACAAGGTGGTGCTCATTACCTACCAGTAAAGTGACCACAGTTTGTCATGATGAATGCTGGACAAGACAGTAACATATCAAACGATCATTTTTAGTATAACTCTTCTTTGATTTAATAAACTGTTGAAAGTTATGTCAAAGTACCAAGGTGGTACACTTGCATCTTGATGCCAGTGCCCCTGACCCAAAATTAAATTATGCCTGTCATCCCTGTAGAAATGTAGAACTTTTTCCAGATGACAATGTTAATGCCCACAAGCATACACAAAGCACTACTCTGTGTTATTTCCAGCACAGGTCTAGCAATTTATAAAACATCACACATAACACAGAAAGGGAAGAAAATAAATGTCAAAGTTGCATAAAAAATAATTCACTGGTGTCTGGTTCCACTCAGACAGAACAGCAGCATTTGTACACATACTGCTCAAAGTGATGTGTGAAGAAAAACAGCTGTCACTGTACAGGCAAACAGCCAAACCAGGATTTGAATGTGACACACAAACATGAGGCATGGATGCCAACCACCAGTTATGGAAAATGGTTTGCCAAATGGCAGCTCATTAAGACAATGACTTCCCTCAAACTTAAAAAGGGTTTTATGCTGCAACCTGCTAAGTGCCAAGTCAGAAATAAAGCTTGCAACCTAAAGACAACTGAGAACGTGGTAATGCACTGCTGGTCAGTGCTGTAGTTGCATTTGAAGAACAGTGGGATGGCAATGAGGAGGGGAAAACAAAAGAAACTCAGATGGAAACATGCTCTAGGGACGCTGCACCCACCAGGAACCTCATGTATGGTCACCCAGGATTGAACCACAGGCTGTGCACTGACCAGCCAACATGTGTGAGAGCTTCAGCATGGCTTAAGCCTATGTGACTTCATTAAAATATGTGACAAGCATAACCCACAGACTTCAGCACCCAACAGCTTAACACACAGCATAGTGCTATTCCACAAGTCTGACTTGTTTTCTCCTGGCAGTTTCATCATTTTGGGAATTTAAACAGGATTCTGAGACCCTGGAATGTGTGAATAACAGTCTGTAAGGGACAAGTTCCTTCTGTTGCCAAATGACAATGGCTGCAGCACTGTCTGGTTAGAGGTACTCTGTGCAACAGCAGAGATGCTAATCTTCATGTCACCTGACCTGTATTTTCATTTACATTAAACATTATGGCCTCCTGGGACATTATGCCACATAGTAGTCTAGTAGGTAGATACCAATATGCAAGACGTGAGGCTCCACAGAGGTACTGCATGGAACACAAGCCCTCTGGGATGTGACTCTGCATTGTTGGGTGAGTAGGGGACAAGACTGCTTGACGTTGAATACGAAGGGACTATGATCCCTAAAAATGTTGTAAACAACTCACCCAACAGCACAATGTCACACACTAGAAGACCTGAATTTTGAGCCATACCACTGTGAAAACCTAAAACCTCACAGACAAGACTGGCACAAACCATGATACAGTTTCAACCAAGACAGACAATGTACCTACAAATGTAACACTGAGGCGCAATCACATAACCATTGTTGCCATGGAAAAGCAAGAAGTATTACATATTCTGAATGTGTGTCTGTAGCCTTAGTTATCCAGCATGCAAAGCACATGTGCCATATTGTATCGCCATCTGTGGCCTGTCTGGCTCTACCACATTTTTCCACATTATCTCATAAGGGCACAATTTTCAGGAAAAGGCTATTGAACATAAAATGTGTGTTTTGATTTTCTGTACAATTTTTGTCTGAAACGTTTCTCATTCTAAGAAGAATTCAGCCACATATTATCATAAAGGTGTACATATCTTCATGCAAACTACCCACTATTCTTGCCAGATTTTAATCAAACTTGAACATTCTCAACAGATTTTCGAAAAATACACAAATATCAAATTTCATGAAAATCCGTACAGTGAGAGCCAAGTTGTACCATGCAGACAGATGGACAGATGGACAAACATGACAAAGCTAATAGTCACTTTTTGCAATTTTGTGAACGCACCTCAAAATCAGATCAGCCTTTGACAATCTGAATAATGCCCATATTATATTTTATGGTACATCCAAACATTTAACTACCGTGTTCTTCAGGCGGACTATTACTTTATGGTGACACGTTCATAAGAAACATGAATACTTCGGCACAGATATACAAACAAGGTGATAGGACTGGCCAACTGAAACATACATGAGAGTGTAAAGTCTCACTACGATAGTGTGAGGGGTAAGAAAGGGGTAGGCACTAACATTACATGGACAATTTCTGTCACTTTCCAGACTCATTTGGTGACTGCACCCAAGTGCTATTAATAGCAGTAGAAGCATTAGACAGACTCACAGACATGCCAGGAGACCTTGATCACAAGAAACCAAAATGGAAACAGTTGCAGGTATGACAGCATGAGCAATAACTTGACAGCAATAGACATACATACTGATGAATATGCATAGAACACTGGCAGAATGCACTTTCTTTGGTGAACGTGAGAAAGCTAAACAACCTGACAATGACGAAGACTTCAGTTGGAACAGGAGCTACGCTGACAAAGGGAAGATAATGGCTAACGGCTCTTCACGTGGTTCGCAATCACAGAAGTAGACAAAAAATTATTCTTCTGCCACCTAGCGACACTGAATTGCTACATAACTGTATTGCCTTGTGGTGGCGAAAGAGATCAGTCTGACTGAGGATTCAGGTCTTCCAGGACGTGATGTGCTGCCAGATCAGTATATTCCATGGGGATATGATACCTAAAAGATCCCTCTACTCTTGAAGATGGTGACTTTTTTTAAGTGTGTTATTTAACAACACTGTCAACTGCAGAGACTACACAGCACTGATCACAAGTGAAAGAAGGAGCATGGAACTCCAATGGAATAATAGTGACAGGGGAAAACCAAAGTGCTCAGAGAAAAATCTGTCCCAGTCCCACATTGGCTGATACAAACTCCACCTGGACTGGACTGGGATCAAACTTTGGTATCTCCATTTCTTTTTCCCCATCCTGTTTTTTCCTTCTATGCATTTTGTCCCTTTAAATCCTTCGCCCCTTCTTCATGTCACTTATGTTCCACACTACTGCCCTTATACAACAACCCCAAGAGACAGACATCCATGCCCCCTGCAGGATTCAAACCCACAATCCCAGCAAGGGACCAGCTGCAGAGCCACGCCTTAGTTGCACAATCACTCGGATACACTGAGAGGCTGACAACTAACCATGTCAGCTACAGCATGGCCCTGTGAAGGTGACATCTTCCTTCAAAATGTTGGAAATATTAACCCAGCAACACAGGAGCAGATCCCAGAGGACCTGACACCTCAACACCACCACTGTGTAAAATCTCACACATTCTGACTCAGTTTTGGAAATCAGTACACAGGAGCTTCATCTCCTGTCCACTCTTACACGCCATTCAACCAACTCACATGCAAGCTCAACACACTGAATATTAGCACCACAGGATCATGCTTGTGGCGCCACATGTGCTCAGCCAAACAGAAACAAAGAGCTACCAAATTTTAGCCCTCGAACTGCAAAGATAGCCTGTGTGTAGACCAGCATTTTGTATGTGCTATATACAGGAAAATTTGTAAATAAGTGTTCTGTCACATGGGAAGTTAAACATTTACAGAAATGTAACTGCTGTATATTTCGATTTATATACACGAAATTTTACTTTATTTCAAGAACTTAAAGACATTATTGGAAAAATTTTTATAATACAGTACTAAAAAGTAACACTTTAGAAATTGGCAAAGTATTTTCTTTCAAATATATTTTAGTAGAATGGTTTAAGATGAATATTTCCACCGATATCAAGATTTTCTCTGGAACTATTACCCTTACTTGTTAGGCCTTATAGTTAACATCAGGTAAGCATTAGCAAATGGTGAAAGCTTCAGTGGTCTGTATCAGGTTAGTTACGTTAAAACGGGAAAAGGAAGGAAGAGAATCTCAAGTTCCATCCTGCAGGAACATTCACAGTATCCAATCTCCAGATGTGCCGCAACACTCGTCAGTCTTTCACACATCTCTCAAACTGTTTTCCTGTCAGGGCTTACCTGCTTTAGATGGTTCTTCAGGATTGTGCCTTCAGGCTCTGGAAGACTTGGGAGCTCTTCAGTAGAACCTGATGGGGGCGTGATCTTGTTTGAATCCAGATCAACGAGCCAGATGTCGTCTGGAAGCCTGCAAGAAGAGCATGTAAGTGGAGGCACATGAAATGATAACAGAGTTGGGAGAAAAATATGTCCTGGTTCAAAGCTATATGTGCACGCACAATACATGCAACCGCAAAGATGAGTCTTGTAGTTTGTAAACTTCCTCCACTCTCCTACCACTGTGCAGACCACTCTCGACTCAGTTAAGCTCCATCTTCCACTAAGTGAGGTTGACTGGTTCCATACTTTATGCAATGAGACTCACCTTCAATCCCTGAATCTATTTTATGTTCCCAAAAAGTATTCATATTTTACAAAAAAATAAATGCTCATGCTCTTTATGCCTTGTGAGGTTATTTTATCCTTTCACATTGCTGGAACCAAATGGGCATTTTACACTGACAATGGACTTCAATGTTCATGATTCCAAAGTGTGTGGTAGTTTTATCCTTACTGACCAAACACAAACAATGAAAATCTACTATGTCTGTCTGTTGCACATTTGTGTGTGGGCGTGTGCATGCCTGTGCACACGCACATACACATACATTTTCTGCTTCCTGATTCCTACTGTGGACCAAAGTGAAAACAGCTGAAGATATTACATAATTTACCACTTATTCTTGCTGGCATACATAGCAGTTATGGCCACTGACACAACGTGCAAGTTCTGCAGCAGGGTTTCTGGATGTGATTCACATACTTATTCCTAATCTTTTCTTTTAAGTTACACGATCATATTCTAATTTCTTAATTTTACTGGTAACCCTTATTTGAGGTTTTAGCTACTCATATACTGTAATACTGGCAAGGAAAGCAAGCACAGGCACCCAACAGCTGGAAAGGAACAAGTACTTCCATCCATTCATTACCCAAATTTATCATATGGGCATTTTCTTTGATTTACTTACACTTTACATCATAAACCTTATGCCATTACGTAAAGAAGAACGTGTCAGTTGCACACAAGTTTTTATTCCTGTTTTACAGATACAGAGAATTGCACATATGGTATTTGTCGGTTGTTCACACTAAGCAATTGTCAGGTCTGGCTCACAATACGTAGGGAAGCTTATATTTTACACACACACTGTGTGTGCCAGATAGAGTTCTCAGACTTCTAGAGACCTTCTGCTTTAGTTATTATTTTGCATAACAGGATGTTCTCCATCAAAATACTTAGGGTATTAATCTGTACAGCCCAACATGCACATCATGTAAATAACAATATTGAGCACAACTGTCCACAAAAAGTAAATTTCATATCAAACTGAACCTTCAATTTCAACAGCTCTGATCATTTGGCTCTGCTCTGAAACAGGCCTTCATACCAAATTACATATACATAAATGTCTACACACCTGAAGTTCTTCTTGTACAGTAGAAAGCTAGCTGGGACGCCTATGACAAATGGCGTAGGTGCCAGCAACAGCTGCAACAGACAACACAACTGTCTGTTCACATACACAAACACACATTCCTTCTCATATTCCTGGGCTTACACACACTCTTCATCACCTAGTGTTACATGCAGAATGCACTTCAGGAAACAGAACTCTTTCTGGGTCCCTTCACAATACTTATGGAAATTCCTTATTGGCTACCACTGAAATAGCCTGGTCCTGTCATTCAAACTTCAATGTGGCCTCAGTATTCAACACATGAGCTGTATATGACCAGCTTCAGCCCTTTGTCACATGTCATACGCCTGTAAGAGAAGCACGTAAGTTTTCACAAAACCAGACACTGTCATGTTATGCAGGTAATTCATGCGAATAACAAAGATTACAGTGATGATGGCTTCATCAAAACTGACACATGTCCATTGTAGGTGTATGACAAATGTGATAGGCAGCTTAAGTTCACAAATGTGCAGTTAGTTTCACACATATTTATGTCCTGTTGTATTTATGTTAGTTTACTGGACAGGTCCTACTTGCTTACAGAGATTTGGGTTATCCACTATGCCTAATTGAGATCAGCAAGGCCCAAGAGGAAGTAAATGTATAGCGCTATTCTTTCTCTATCTTTTCAGATAGGGGTGGGTGATCAGCGCCACATCCCAGCCACTTTCCCCCAGGAAAAGGACACAGTAGCCATTGTACAGAAGGCTGGTTGGGTCCCAGGGCTGGTCTATTGGCAGAAAATGGCAGACATACCCTTTTGTCTAAGAACTAACATTACAGCTTCCAAGAGCACTTCTAAGCAAAACAGGGCACAAACCAGCTAAAAGAAAGACATGCCAATTAAGGGCTTCACCAAAACACAGACTGCTCCCTAATGGGTCCACCATACTGTATCAAGTATCAGATAAATACCTGTTCAGCGCAGCTCATGCATGTTGGCAAGAGTGGTATCACAGGAAACATGTACTCAAGAGGGTATATCATTGTGACAAACGCCATCACAGACATGGAAAGTGCGTTGTAGTCACGGGACTGTAGCACCAGCTGAAACAAAACAAAATGGTGACCTCATATTTTAAGAAGCTGGATTTGTGAATTTCTGTACATAAGGGTTAAAAAAGGGCACACAAAAGCATAGGACATACAGATTACAGAAGCGTCACTATCTCTTGTGTAAGGTTACATATTCTGACAAAGTAGCTAACTGTCTGGCACTAGATCCCCCCCAAGATCCAACAACACCAATACCAAAACACACCAGCACACAGAATTCTGAGCATTCCACAATACTTGCATTATCATGACCTGTTTCCTTAATTAATATTATGGTCTTCTAGGATATGACACCATATACTGTGGTACATAAGTACCAACATTTTAGAGAAACAAATTCGTCTTACTTTGCACCAATAGTACCCATGTACCAGGCAACATGGTGTCATATCCCATAAGGTCTTCTTAGAACTCACCACTGTGGAAACATCACGTCTTATATTTCTCAAGTGCCCATCTCCATGTTATCCCCCCATCTCCTTCTGGGTCTTCCAAGTGGGATCTGCCACAATTAATCAACTAACTCAACAGCATTTGGTGTTCCCTGAACACCTTACAATTATGTATTTGGATTGTCAAGAAATTCTCTGTCTTTATGGTACCTAAGTCCATCAACATGGTTACACAGTCCAATGACTGAAATTTGTGCTAAGCCACCTCAGTCCCATTTCTCGCTTTGTGGCACTGTTTCTAAGCCCATTTTCAATTATCATCCTTTCCACACATGGGCCACACATATTCTGATCATAATTTTGTATGTTTTGCTACATACCCCCCATATTCTGCTCAGTGCTCTGTTCTCAAACACAATCTATCTTCTATGTTCTACCACCACAAATGACCCATACAACATTGCAGTTTCATATATAGCAGGGTCTCAGATGTTTGTGAACCTCAACATATGGAATTTCGACCTTCAGTGATCACCCACTTTCATACTATCGCTTCAACCTCTCGCAACCACTTCTGACAAAATGGGATTAACAACACATGGCTGGCAAGTTGACTTCCCCAATCTCCTAACACTGCACAGATAGTTGTCAGCTTAGTCAGGTTATTCCTTTCATTAAGTGAGGTTGATCGATTTTGTGACTTATGGATAAGACACACTTTCAGTCATTTTAAGAATTTTATGCTTCCAAAAAGTGCTTGCATTTTATTAAAAACAAACTTGCATGCTTTTTAAGGTTATTTCATGCCTTTTTTACTGGTACTTCACAGCGCTCTTTAAACCAAAGAGAGTCTTACATTGAAAACAGGTTCCAATGTACATGATTACAACATTCATGATGGCTTTATCAGCTGTAATCACTCACGAAGATCGAGACACTGCTATGTTTTAAGCCTCAGGTTTCTAGGAACGCAGATATTATTAGGATGACCAAATTAAGGACAATGAGACGAGCAAGGTACATTGCATGAATGGAGTGCTGAGAAATGTATACAAAATTTTGGTTGGCAAATCTGAAGGGAACAGACGATATTGAAGATCTACACATAGATGGCAGGACAACATTAAAATGGATCTTGAAAGAACAGAGCAGTGAGATGCAAGCTGAATTCATTTCCTGAGAATTGGTACCAGTGACAGGTTCTTATGAACATAATAATGAAAGGATTTGGAACCCCTGGGATGTGATGCTGTCACGGGACAAGTGATTCCTGACATATTGAATGAAAGTACTGCCTGCACCTTCAAGCATCATACAGCTCATGGAAATGTCAAGAACCATTTACCCGGCACTGCAGTATCACATTCCAGGGGACCAGAATCTTCAATTGTACTCCTGCGAAAACCCAAAAACTCATGCAATAATAAAATTTCAAGCTCTGTAAAACAGCAGGAATTTCATGAACAGCTGAGTGACTATCAGCACCTCTAGTTTGATTCCAGGAGAGGTACTGAACGTTATGTGATCATTTTAGTACCTTGTTCTCCAGCAGGATCAGCATCAACACCTTGAGGCATATGTCCACTCCCAGCAACTCCAATGGCAGGTGGAGGGGGAAGTCCACCAGAGAGAATCGTGTGTGGTCTGGCAGTGCAAAGACAAGCGCAGGATGAAGAATCGGAGACAATATTTCAACCTGCATCGATAAACACAACTCATGAATTTAAAGCAACATACATCTCCTCAGCTGTCTAAAATCCAACCACAGACGTACCTCAACTCTCGTCTTCCCAGGTACAGGTACTGGTACACTGAGCAGCCTCAGAATCCAGGTCTCAATCTCTCGAACATCATGCAGGACTATGGAGGGTGTGCCTTCATAAGCACGTCCTGTTAGCACGCTCCACACTGTGTCCCTGTGCATTAAACATTCAGTTACATAACAACTGACACCTCTTTCCCACAAAATGTTTTAAATTCACAAAAAGAAACCACACATCCATCAGATTACCTAGACACTTGTCTGGAAGCTCCCACACGTCGTGGGGATGTGTTCTCATTGCAGGCATCTATGAGTTTCTTCAGTATGAACAGGCACTCGCGGAATATTGAGAAGAAGGGGTGGTGTGACAGCAGACAGAGAGATGTCAGGGAGTGATTGCGGACACGCTGCAACAGTTAGTAGTACCAAACTGTAGAAACAGTACCAAGCATTCTATTGCACAGAGTGTGGTATGAGAAAACGATAAGCAACAAACAATGATTTGTATGGATGCAGCAATTCCAAAGCAGGTGGTCATACTATGACAAAATTTTTTTTTCTTGTACCAAATTACTTCATCCTTAATGCTTAAGACTGAGGCTGGACCAATTCATGGTAGCAACAGAAACAGCATGGGAACCACCGCCTAGCACAAAATGCTATATCAAAGCCCAAAATATGTTGAACGTAACGGTCATCACCTGTCTTCTTCGACTTGCCCTTGGAGACGGTGAGTGAGAGCCCCCGCTTTCTGAGTCATTGCTTGGCACAGTAACTCCAAGCCTGGGACCAGACATGGAAGACTGCTGATGGAGACCATGTGATGTCTCTGAGTCACACCGGCTTGATGGACAGTCTCGGTCTGAGTCGCTGGGAGCCATGTTGCTGCTGCGGTAGTCGCTGGTGGTAGGGTCATACCACAAGACACAACTATGAGACGGTCTTTCTGATCTACAATGCAAACTATGACACTACACACCAGTCAGACAGTGTGTCCACTGTCTGAGTTACACTACAACACTACACAGCAATCAAACAACACACATGTGTTACTGTCATGAACATTTTATTTTACTGCATTCTGAGTAACATAAAAGTGTACTGTTATCACTCATGCTTCACATCTTGAAAGGTACTACATTAAAATCCTGTCACAGACAACACCCACCATGAAAGAGTATTTTAAATTCTCAAGCAGTGCAGGTTCTTGTTATAGTCTACTGATATTCTATGCCATGTAGTTTGATACACAGTTATCAAAGTTTCAGTGATGACTGCCTGGTTCCTGGATGCTGTTGCATTACTCATCACTGCCACAGACAGGATTTGCACCAATCTGAATACTACTGAGTACAGTATTTCAGAGGAAAATAATGCCTCCAACGTCCCTGAAGCCAACAGCTACACAGTTCTGAAATCTTGGTAACCATTTACATAGTACCAAACTCCAAAAAATCACTATCTTTCTCAGAGGTAAAGTCACTCAGACAACATAAATTATGAAACCCATCATCAAAGAACTTTCCAGATCAGTTTCCCATTTAAACATTCTCTTCAATAATGTCCTCAATTTCTGGCCATTTTGTGTTATGACTCCAAGAGAAAAATAAAAGGCTGTCCTAATGGATGGCATAGTGCAATGAATTCTTTTTGATCACTCAAGTTTAAATAATATAGTGCAGTGTTTACAATTGTGAGAGAAGCATAGGCCAGCCTGCCTCTGGACAGGATGGGTCACTAACCTGGAGAATGCCGAGTCAGAACTCTTCTCTATGCTTTTTCGCCAAGATTCCCTCCGGAACGTGGATGAGTGCCGATCGCCACGAGCACCTCCCAAAACCCCTCCAGGAGGGACCCGCTCCATAGGACGGTAGAAATTGACACAGATCCCATATCGACTCTTCCCTGTACCAAAGTAATAATGTCTACAATATGGGACAATGGACATGAAGTGTGGTACCAATATCAAGCCATTTGGCCCACATTCAATGCATACAATTCACATTCATGGCTGTAAAAACACTTCTGCTGCAAAATATGCTGTACTTCTACAAATAAGGTACTTCTCTTTGACATACGTTTTGCAATATTGGAACAACAATTTAGCATTACAAGTATTACAGTTCAGCTTGGAATCAGCAAGTCACTTGGCAACCAAGCTTCGGACCACAAAAAATACAACAGGTGGTGCACAAGGCACACACGGGAAAGAGAAGAAATGCATACAGGGTTTTGGTGCGAAAACCTGAGGGAAAAAGACCACTTGTAAGACATAAGCATAGATGGGAGAGAGTATGACCATGTGTCTTCAACGAATAAGATGCATGGAGGAGGGGCATGGACTGGATTGATCTGGCTCAGGATACTACAGACAAGCGATGAGCTCTGGTGAACATGGTAATGAACCTTCAGGTTCCATAAAATGTGGGGAATTTCTTGACTAGCTGAGGCACTATTAGCTTCTCATGCAGGACTCTGCTCCAAGTAGTTTCAACAACCAAGTTACATCATGGTTTCAGACCCTGCCACTTGAGGCAGTGGTAGTATGTGAAGAGATGGCACAATAGGAAAAAAGTATGGTGACTTGCAACTGCATGAGCTGAGACTGTGTGGCGTGTAATGATGCCCAACACAACACAGCACAATGAGTAGTTCATAAGGCCATACTAGGATGACCTGATAAACTGGCAAACAGAAATACTATACTGTCTATACCTGATCCTCACACGACGCAGCACCACAAATGCCATGGTCACAGGCATGTCCAGGCACATCCTAATGTCTCACAAAAGAAGAGACTTCACATTTTAATTTTTATTTTGTTTCATATTTCTGAAGTTTGTATTTTTTAAGTAAAGTTCAGTTGTTAATTTTAAAAAGTTTGGTCAGTTTTCCAAACTTTTAAATAAGGATTAACTCTCAGATTAAGAAACTACTTACTAACATGGTTACAAATGGAAATAAAGATACGAATTATACCCAAAAAGTCTATAGCAATACCAACACATAATGCTAACATCCACGGCTTCCAAAACAGTTACAAGAATGCAGAGTAAATTTCACGCTATGTTTGGGTGTTCTCTATTAGGTCTGTTGCAGAAAGTATACAGAAAAAACTACATTTTTATAGGAAGAAGACAGGAAAAACTATATTTTTGTAGGAAGCAGAGAGGAAAAACTATATTTTTGTCTACACCATCCACAAAATATATATAGAGATCCCATTTTTTAGAACCCAAAACTGGGACACTTAGCACCATTTAAGTGGCCAGAGAGGGGGGGGTGGGTGGGTGGGTAGAAGACAAAAATTTTAACCAGTTACACAATGGTAAAAGGAGAGTAATCTATTAATGCTCCTACAGAAAGATAACTCAGATGGAATTTCTAATACACCGGTACAATCACAAAACAGAATTGGAATAAAATTCAAATGGTCATGATTAAACATTTACGAACGTGTGAGGAGTTAAACTAGAATGGAAGAACTGAAGACTGTAGACATACGAAGCGGGCACGGTTACTCTTGATGAGAAAGCTGCAGAACGCAGAACAAAATGGAATAAATACTGATACAGGATTTACTGGGCAAAACAGTTGACAGCATCAACTGTGCACTGGAGGAGGAGGGACAAGAAGAAAAGCATGAGGTGAAAGAGAACGGGTAAACACGACATGTGGAAGAGAAAGAGGCAGGGGGCACAACCAAGAGGAGGAAGAAGAAAAAGAAGATAAAGGCAGTGGCAGCAACTTGCAGTGGATCATATTTAGATACATTCTCTCTGCAGTGTGTCACGCCAAGTCCAACACTCAGCCCAAAGTCAGAATAAAGTTTTTCCTGTTCTTGCCA
>BLKM01000280.1:1027090-1039094 GCA_013340265.1 Coptotermes formosanus
GTATACCTCCACTCATTCTTAAGCTTGGCACTAGATGGAGGTAACTGGTCAACTTCATGCCCCGACCACTTAACCCCCAGGAAAGAACCCACAATACCCATTGAATTGGATACTGGGTGAGCCCACAAGCTGGTCTGGACATTTTGGATTTGAGCCCCAGACCATCCAGCACATAGCATAGTCACTAGACCAACTACACTACCCTGGCTCGTAAAGTCACCACAAACCTCACAATTTTTAAACTTAAAAATAAACTGCTTTTCCTTGAAGTAATTTTTCATATGTTCTGATAAGTGTACCCCATAATATTCCCGAAAGCCATGAGACATTTTGATAGCCACATCACAAATCAATTACTGACCAAGCCCAAAGGTTTAAAACTTTGAAAAACACAAATTTGATCTGCATTTGACACACATCAGATGTTAAAATAAATCAACTTCAATGTGTTGATCAGTGAAACACTTTGCAATATTACTACCTGAGTCCTTCTCTGTGAGGGTGAACACAAATGATGTAGCTTCACGCAATGCGGTACGTCGTGGTCCAACAGACACACATCCTTCAGGTTGGCAGAAGTACACCATGTCCAGTGGCAAAGGGAAGTCTTTGTGGTCCTCTGTAGGATATCTCCTCAGGAGCTCCGGCGCCTGCACAGGTGGAGACGAACCTGCCATCGACCCACTGCAGACACGGGCAGTCCCCTGCGGCCGAGCCCCGACAATGGCAAGGTAGTCCACCAGGCGAGGGCATAAGAATTTCTTCTGGATGTCACTCATTGTTACAGTTCTGTCTCTTGACTCATATGTAAAGTCTAATGTTCTCTAGCCCCATCAAAACAAGTGGACATTGAGCATATTAAAAAAAAAAAGGACATTAAGATGACATGACCCTACGTTGCACATAACGAACAGGCGTACAACCACTGAAGCATCACTAACAGATTCTGTCTCTCAAGAAAACTAAACATTTCACACAGTAGAAACATGACTAAATATCAAACAATATTCACACCTACACAAATGTACAAATAATTTATTGCAATAGGAGTGGTTGTACAAAAAGTTCTCTTTATTCCAGCAGAACAGCAGTAAGTGTGTGTAGGGTCACCGCAAAATGAACATATGGTGGCGCAGTGCCATAGTCCATCTGATGTCTCTTTCTCCAGGGGGACTCAGTCTCAGAGGAGTCATGACACTGATGACACGGTAGTCACAGGAAACTGACTCCCCTCACCCTGCAAGAAAAATACATGTCAAGGTCAATGGAGGCTCACATATAACTGAAACAGGACTGCAGATGTGATGCCGTATAGCCTTGTAGATGGTTCACAGAAGCGCACTAATTCCATTCTAAACAATCTATATGGAGGCTGTATGTCTTCTGCCATGCACCAAACTATACGGCGTCACTATTTTGAAGTTATTCATTCTGTGCATTTTGCCTGACATTCATTTATAAAAACAAGTTAATGCACAAGTTACAAACATACACAAAAATACGGTCTTCCACCACTCCTACACATTTTGGCACATCTGTTTCATCCTCAGGGAGTTCATAGATCTAATTTAAAACTTGCTAAAATATAGGTTACTGTCTAAAAGTTTCCAACAATACCCACCATACATTTTAATGATTTTAAAAAGTTGTTGCAAAATCACTCGATATTCCGACGTGTTTCAGTGGCAGCCACCACAATCATAAGCGGAAATTACCTTGTAAGCTGAATCACTGCCGTTGTAAAACAGTGTTTTATAACGGGGTGTAAAAAATCACAGTCTAAACATCATAGCTGTGAGAACATGTATTGATTGTGGTGATTACTGAAGGATAGGGCAAGTGCGCAGTGCCGGATCATCGTGCGTGCACGCGCGCGTGTGGGCGTGTGATCGTGTGCCTGTGCCTGCATGCGCGCGCGCGCGCGTACCTTTTCGTAACTGTTCGGCGCTGCGTTCCTTCGGAACGTCTGCCCTAATATCACCGACTAAATCGTTGCTGGATTTTCATGAAATTCCGTACTGGTGTTCCTGGTAATAACTGTACAGGAAGCTTTGGTCGAGTGAAAATCGCCTATGACAAAATGGAGTAAATGAGTTTCTGCTCTACTTTCTATGGTACGTTTCTTGATTAATTTGGGATAATTTCGGGCATCCCGCCGCAATGTCCTTGAGCTTCGTGCATATCGGTGAGGCGTAAACAGGGGTGAAACGGAGGGGGGGGGGGGTGGGGAGTGATACGGCCACCCCGGGCGGTAGAATCCAAGGGGTGACAAAGAGAATATATTTATACATATAATGTTTATTTCCAACTTCTTGCACAATGCAACACAGTTGCACGGAAAATGTGTACTATTAAATTTGCATATTTTAATTGAAATTTTACATTTTCTGGTCTCAAAGAATTTTAAATTATTCAGCCGAACAAAATTCAATCCCACACACGTTAATTTCTTTTAAGTTCATAATTTCCGTTGGGGGCGGTCACTGTGATTTCTCGCCCCAGGCGCAAAAAAAAAACCCTGAAAATTTTTGGATCCCTGCAGTAAACAAAACATAAACGAGTATTCACAAGAATATGTAGTACGTATCTCCACTGTTAGCCGATCCCAGTGGCCACACGGTCTAAGGCCGTTCGCTTTCTGGGATTGCGGGTTCGAATCCCACCGAGGGCATGGATGTCTGTCTCTTGTGAATGTTGTGTGTGTTGTCACGTAGACGTCCCTTGCGTCGGGCTGATCACTTGTCCGGAGGACTTCTACCGAGTGTGGTGTGTCTGAGTGTGATCATGAAGCCTCGAGAATGAGGCCCTGGCCCACTAGGGGCTGTTGCGCCGTTGGAAAAAACCCGCCGCTGTTTTGTACACACAGACCACTCGACTTGACCATACACAGTATTCTACTATGGGACATATTTAAATGGACTGTCTTGTATTTTTAGAAATATTGCACATCGAATGGCAAGACAAAACTATGAATACTACAGTGCAATCATCTGCACTGATACCTCAAATTAAGGCCGTCCTAGTTTCAAATCTTGGCCTCCAGGCTGGTGAACCTCATTTCCTCAGCTTAATCACTCCCCACGTACTTCCCAGTTCAACATTAACCCTTTAAAGACGAAGCGTATCTGTTTTATATAAGCACTCAGTGCGTACCGCGCTGTAAACACTCTCCACTTCGGTTATAAAAACCAATCTCTTAATGTTTTATAAGGCAAAAGTTGCTGTTTGTTCTGAGATCCGTACAACACACATAAACGCAATGTGGGCACCACGTAGAATTTTTTAATGTTAAACCTGGTAGTACGTAAAGTTACCGCTAGGCTTTAAAAGGTTAAACGCATCACGGAACTCACAAACCCGTTAAACCAATAAGGAAATAAAAAGAGACAAAATCAGACCGTGAGCCCTTCTAAACGCAGTAATGAACCTTTGCAGTCCATAAAACACAGGGAACTGCTTAAATAATTGGCTGCTTTTTAAGAACACCTCAGCTCCATTGGGTTTGTTAGATTATTTTCAAAATAATTTCTATATGCACCACGGAAATATGTACACACAGGGTGATTCACGAGTTGTGGGCATTACTGTAGGAGATGCTTTCCTAGGTCTCTGCCATCAGAAGAGTTCCTATCAACATGGACCCTACTCTCACTGGTTACGGCGCTATTGGTGTACGAACCTAACTCAGTTACGCCAAGTTTCTGCCGCGCAATACATACACGCCCATTAATGCCACAGTTTGTAGGATGCACTACGCACATAACACATTAACAGCCACTATCTACCACGCACTACGCCCAAACCCATTAATGTCCAGTTTGTAGCATGCACTACATATATAACTCATTAATGCCCGGTTTCTAAGACGCACTACGTACAGGCTCATTAATGCCCAGTTGTAGGATGCCCTACGTACAGAACTCATTAACAACCAGCATCTACAACACACTACGCCCAACCTCATTAATGCCCAGTTTGTAGCATGCACTATATACATAACCCATTAATGCCCAGTTTGTAGCATGCACTACATACATAACCCATTAATGCCCAGTTTCTAAGACCACTACGTACACGCTCATTAATGTTCAGTTGTAGGATGCACTACATACAGAACTCATTAACAGCCAGCATCTACAACGCACTACGCCCAAACTCATTAATGCCCAGTTTGTAGCATGCACTATATACATAACACATTAATTCCCAGTTTGTAGCATGCACTAATTAATGCCCAGTTTCTACAACGCAATACGCCCAAACTCATCAATGCCCAGTTCGTAGCATGCACTACATACATAACTAATTAATGCCCAGTTTCTACCACGCACTATGTACTTAATGCCCAGTTTTTACCATGCACGACGCACATACATACACTTATTACACACATGACTAACGCACAAAATGAGCACACACCATTAGTCTCACCAGCTCCTCAGCTCCACCCTATCGAACAACCACCCCTAACTGTGAAGCTTGTGCCCTCCACAATGTTGAAATCATTTCCCACTCCTTCCAGGCGGTAGATCAATAACAGCCAGCGAGCAGCCAACAGTGAGGGTGGCCGGGGGGGGTGGGGGTGCAACCAATCAATACTGACATTGTATGTACCTTACGAAAATGTGTCAGGTCAATTACAGGAAAAGGGAAAATAGAGTCACTTACGGGCTTCACCTCATTTTCATGGCACACAAACATGCAGGGGTACAACAAGGGCACCAGCAAATCACATAAGCTCCTTTGTCCTGCTAACAGAAGTCACGAAATATATTAAAGTTCTAGAGTCAATATCTGTTGGCAAATACTCTGACCACAACCACCAGTCCACGTCTTTCTTATTTGTGAGATTTGAGGTTCTCACAGTGGTATTGCTGAGGAGTCAGTGTACTGCAATGTGGCGATGTGTCGTCGGGTGACTGGTTCTCGACGTTTCGAAAGCACTACGGTCCTTCGAACCGTTGGGAACCACTCAGCCAGTGCCACAGCGTCACATCCCAAAACATCCGTGTACGTGCTTTATTTATTACCTAAGCACCTCTTGGTAAGTTCGCAAGCAATTTTATACACGGATGTACTTTCATCATGATGATGATGATGATGATGATGATGATGATGATGACAGTGAGACTCATCACCTTTAACCTGGGTCGCTAGGCTGCTTACAGCGATGCAAGTAATCAGTGGGTCACAACAGCACACATGAAGGCAATGAGAAAACTTGATCAGGAAACCTCAACGCATCACAGGTGACAAGCCTTTGTAGGTATAGACGGGAGCACAATATTAACCCTCTAAATCCCAATGGTTACTTTGTGTACCACCAGGTTTAACATTCACAAATTCTGCGTTCTGTCCGCACAGTGTATTTATGTGCTTTGTACGAATCTCAGAACAAACAGCGATTATTTCCCTATACACCATCTAACTGATTGGTTTTTATAACCGAGACGGAGTGTTTACTGTGCGGTAAGGACTGAGACTTCAAATGTAATTCACGTTAATCTTCAAGGTTTAACGTTCATCTTGGATAGGCTGAACAGAATTTTCACGAAATTAGTTGAATTCAACTGGATCACGATGTGGTGCTTTGGCAAGCATTAGTGAAACGAAATTAGGTCATTCGGGTGTGGCTGAGGGGGGTGACCATCACTGCTACGCAGCAAATCCGCACATACATGTAGTTCCCGTTTCAGTTGTCGGAGGGGGCACAATTGATATTTTCTGACACGATAGTAGCTACGACCGTCACCACGTACTGACGTCACACGTCCAACAGCCCTGGCCCGAATCTGGCTATAACGCTGGAATCACAACTAAACATGTTAAGAAATACATGCATGGCGTAACAATTCGGACGTCTTTACAGCTTACGGGTTAATCATCTCGAAAACGGGTGGAAATAGGTGCTGGGCATAACATGTGCTTCAGTCTTCTCTAGAGTTTCAGTTCGATACATTTTTCGCTCCGATAAGTAGGCCTACAGAGTCCTTATTTTATCTGACAGCTATGGTTTGTCATTTCCTGCCGATACTCCGCCGCGCGTGTGGGCGGCCGGGTAAATGGGCTACGTTAACGAGGCGAACAAGAAGTGGCAACCGATAGTTGTCAGATAAAATAATTGCCCTTCAGCGGTTTACGCTTGAGATGCGTGAAGAAATGTATGTAAAGTGCGTGTTACTTTTGTCCAATTTTAACCAAGACTGAAATGTGCAGGCAGATTTTAGTGAATCTAGTCGACATAAATCTTAGAGTTCCACGCTGCCGTGCATGGGTATATCTAGGGATACTCGCAACTTCACTCACACACAAGACAGGCAACGTACGTATAAACGTAACACTGAGGCGCGTTCGCGTAACCATTCTTGCCATGGAAAAGCAATATGTATTGCTTATTCTGAGTGTCTGACTGCAGCTTTAGTTGACCAGCACGCAAAGCGCATGCGCCGTATTACATTGTCATCTGTAGCGTCTCCGGCTCTATCATATTTTTCCACATTATATCATAAACGGCATGACTGTCGGAAAAAAGTTATTGAACATAAAATGTGTGGTTGGATTTTCTCTACAACTTTTGAGAGAAACATTTCTGATTCTAAGTAGAATTCAGCGAGATATTATCATAAATGTACATAGGTCTTCACATACAGTACCCATTATTCTTGCCAGGTTTTAATGAAACTTGAATTTTCTCGACAGATATTCGAAAAATACTCAAATATCGAATTTCATGAAAATCCGCATGGTGGGAGCCTATTTGTTCCATGTGGACGGCCAGACATAACGTAGCTAATAGTCGCCTCTCGCAGTTCTGCCAACGCGCCTAAAAACATACTGTACCCCAGTGGCAAAGATGTGGTGCCAGCATTCTATACAGGCAGCAAGTGACAGGAAACAGGAGGCATAAGTCACAGAGCTTACGGCAGATTCAGGAAGGAAGACAGTGTGACAGCAATGTGTTGTGTAAAGATAGGCATGAGGTTCTCACAGCTGTGTTGCTGAAGATACAAGTCTTGTGTGGAGTGACGCCACGTCATTGGGTGAGAATTTACCAACTTTTGAAGGACTGTCGGGAAATATTCAACAAATGACACGGCGTCACATGCCAGAAGACATGAGTCTCTGTTGCGTGAAGTCATCAACGACACTACTACTTGAAGAGAAGACCAGAATAAAAGTGTGTGGACATTTGCCCAATATATGATGAAGACTTCAGCACCTGAGCGAACATAATACCAAATGACATCATTAATAAATAATCAATTAAACGGGGCGCAGAAGAAACTAGTCATGCCCCAATTTCAAGTACTATTCTAACACTGACCTGACAGGTCAGAGATAAAATACCAAAATTAAAATCATGATACATACCCTAGGATAGATTTCAATCCAGTACCTTCCACACATGGAGTAGTAAGCACTCAGCCTTTGTGATTAGTTGGCAAAACATTCATGAAAGAAGTGTTACATCCTGTGGCAGAGTAGCCAGGCCTATCCCAAGGAGGACCATCTTACAGCCACAGAGTTTGGGGTAATTGGACACAATGTCTCATTAAAATTTGTTGATCTAAAAATGTGTAAGCTTCACCAAGTTATCTTCTAACCAACCACAAACCATCTCAGTAAATGCTGCTGCCTTTCAAAAGATGTGTTGCTCCACATATATTCAGAATAGATATACAATATTATCCTGGTCCACTGCCTCACACTTAATGCTATTCTGTTCCTATACGTGCATCTCCATGCTGCCTTGCATAATTATCGGTACAATGACATACGTGTAGACACAAAACAGTGTTCAGTGCCAGGGAATGGATCAGAATATATCATAACAGCCACACAGTATGTATGGAATAAAAGAGACATCAGACACACAACATGAAACTGCGCCTGTGTTCGACCCTGCTGGAGACACGTTTACATTTCCAACATCCACGGCCATTTAATTTGGTAAAGAAGAAATCTTCACTGACCTAATGGGTGTCAGTGTCAAAACATACAAACACAGATGCCCTAAATGCATTCTCTTACCAAAAGCCCAGCTAAACACAATACAGGCACAGCTATGTACCTGGAAGACATGCCACGAAGATGAATGACAAGTTACCTTGGCCCACACTGTGTACACAGTTTCACAATTACAGCAACCTTTACCTAGGATATCTTTCTGCCAGGACATAGTAGAAGTACCTTTGCATTCAATACGAAAATAAAAATATATTACTAAAACTCAAAACAAGAAAAATTACAACAACAACAACAACAACAATAATCCACATATGGAAAGGAGTCCAATATCTGAAACAAAGGTCACAGTGGCGCGAAGAACAACGCTAAATTGGAAAGCTCCTGGAAGAAACCAAATACCAAATTTCTGGCTTAAACAACTGACACAAGTATTTAGCAACACTTTTCAACAAACTTATTACTTATTCCAAAAAATGAAAACACTGAAAAACGCAAGAACTATAGACCCATTATGCCTATGATATATACCTGATTACATCAATAATAAGCAGACGGATGCAAAAGTATACTGATGATCAAAATCTGATGCCCAAAGAACAGAAAGGGTGCTGCACAGAATCAAAAGGATGCAAAGATCAATTGTTAATTTCAAAAGCAATACTGCAGAAATGTAAATGCAGAAAGAAAAATTTGTGTATGGCATGGATTATCAGAAAGCTTTTGACAGGGAACCACACAGTTGGATAATCAAATCTCTCGAGCTAATCGGGATTAATAATAAAATTATATAATATGCCAAGAAAATTATGAGTCATTGGAGAACACGGATGCGCGTACACACAGAAAATCAGCTAATAGAAACATAAGAGACAGAAATACAATCTGGAATATGCCAAGGAGACTCATTATCCCCACTGCTGTTTTGCACTTGCTTAATCCCCCCTCACAGAACAATTGAACAGGCTGAACGCGGGATTTAAAGACCACACAACAAAGACAAAAATATCCCACCTACTTTACATGGACGATTTGAAGTTGCTAGGCAAATCAGAAGGAGAGCTTCAAACACAGATACAAACAGTGACAACCTTCAGTGATGATATCCATATGGAATTTGGGCTTGACAAGTGGGCAAAGGTTGTATTTAAGAAAGGAAAACTAGTCCACTCGCAAAATTTAGTGGTGGACATCAGCAGAGAAATACAAGAGCTTAAACAGGGAAAGATATACAAGTACCTTGGGATTGAGGAATGTGACGGCATACATCAGCAAATGAAAGGAAGACTGAAGAAGGAATACACCAGGAGATTAAGAATGATACTCAAATCTGAATTAAATGCCAAAACAAATTACAGCAATTGGAGCATTAGCTGTCCCAGTATTAAGATACAGTTTTGGTCTAATTAATTGGAGATTAGAAGAAATTAAAAAAATTGATAGGAAAACCAGGAAGATACTAACAATGTACAAAATGCATCACCCTAAAGCTGATATAGACAGACTGTATGTAAAAAGAAATGGAGGAAGAGGCCTGGCACAAATTGAAGCAGCATATAAAACAGAGACAATTAACCTTTTAAAGCCTAGCGGTAACTTTACATACGACCAGGTTTAACATTAAAAAATTCTACGTGGTGCCCACATTATGTTTCTGCGTTTTGTACGGATCTCAGAACAAACAGCAACTTTTGCCTTATAAAACATTAAGAGACTGGTTTTGTAGAACCGAGGTGGAGAGTGTTTACTGCGCAGTACGCACTGAGTCCTTATATAAAACAGATACGCTTCGTCTTTAAAGGGTTAATATTGCAGAATATCTTAACAAAAAGTACAAAGAAGACCACTTTGTAAAAATTATTAGAAGCCACAACAGTAATCAACCAAATATGAATTCAACAATTAGGGCAGCAGTGAAGATCATAGATGAATTAAGTCAACGAAACGAGAACAATGACATGAAACAAGATTGAATACAAAACACAAAGGCAAGATGGGCAGAGTCCTTAAAAGAAAAATGGGAAAACAAAGTAACGCATGGCCAGTACATTAGAAGCATAGATAAGCATCTCTTTAGTGAGGAAGACACGTTCCTCTGGCTGTCAAAGGGAGACCTCAAGGCAGAAACAGAAAGTGAAATAGTGGCAGCACAAGACCAAGCATTACAAACAAAATATCATGCAACAAAAATATTGCAAACAGAAAAAGATTGCAAACACAGATTATGTCACTAATTTGAGGAGACAGTAGACCAAGTTATGTCAGCGTGCCCAATACTGGCAAAAGAACAATACATCAAACGACATGATAGAGTGTGTGCTCAACTACACTTCAATATACGTATGTAGAACTAGGGGTAAAATTAGACAGCGAACTCTGGTATGAACATGTACCAAAATCAGTAGAAACAAGCCAAGTGGGCAAAGTAACCATATTATGGAATCAACAAATGCAAACTGACAGAACCATCCCCAAGAACAAACCAGACATCATAATTTGGGATAACGAAAAAGGAACATAAATGCTAATTGACGTATTAATCCCAGGAAACACAAATGTTACAAAGAAAGAAGCCGAGAAGATTCTAAAATATAAAGACCTTATAACAGAAATACCGTGCATGTGGAATGTAAAAACAAAGGTGACACCAGGAATAACAGGAGCAACGGGAACCATTTCAAAATCCTTTAGAAAATACTTGAGCAGCATACCAAGAAAGCATGATATCAAGAAACTACAGAAAACAGCTATATTGGGCACAGCACACATACTTCAGAAAGTGCTAGTGTAGAAACAAAAGAGTTTAATATTGAAGAGAGCGTTATATGCACCATTAACAGTATGCACAGAACAGCTGCGACACTGTACACCCTAGAAAAATGGTTTGTTTCAGGTATATAAGTGTGAACACCCTATATAACGGAGGAGATGATGATGATGATGATGACGACGACAATGTTTTCATAAATATTGTCCTTGAACTCCGCACCTTACATGTAGCTTAATGGCTGTGTGAGAAACAACCTGCTGGACCAACTTAACTACTGGGGGTGTATAAGTATATACTGCCTGGTCAGGGCTATGACACAACTCAGGGGTGGTGATGATGTGTATGAAGCAATGGTACAATGGTGATTAGTAGGGGAAAACCAAACAAGCTCTGACAGAACCTTGCTACAGGTCCACTGCACCCACCACAGATCTCACACAAAGTTACCCAGAATTGAATCTGAGGCTCTGTGACAAGAAGATGGCATTTAACTGTGTGAACTATGACACAGCCTTAACCTGAGGATCCTAATTTAGTTATTTTATTTTAACAAAATCCTCAAGAATTGGTGCCCTTTCTCCTTCCATTAGTGTCCACAACCTACAAAAGATACTGAGTCTATCACAGGCCATGGCTGAAACAACATTCAGTGTCACCCACTAAAAATTATTCGAGCAGACACAGACTGTAACACTGAGCCTTGGCATCGTATGTGTACTTAATGCATGCCTTCTTCATGAAGCTGTTAGCATTGTCCAATGAGCACTGTCTTCTAACTACACAGTACACATTTTTGTAACTTCCACTCTTCACTAGTAATGATGTTCATTTACTGCCAGTACAAACACATCTATGGCCATTACACTCCTGACAGACTCACAATTCCACAGCCAACACAACCAATGAACAATATGAGTTATGATCTCACTACATAATACTGAAACAAGAGTGCCAGGTGGCACTCAAAAGACTACATTCTCACTTTACTGGATATCAAGCTTTCATGGCAAACAAACAGAAAAAAACTGAATTGTTCTTGGACTACCAACTGCATCACTGATGGGCTAAAAACTACGTTTCAGGAAGCTGCACCATCCCCAGTGGCACAGCTACATCTTTTGCAAAATAACCACAATGACCAACCCCAATAGGAATCATAAACTTTAAAAAAAATCATGATGGTTTATTAAATTTCCTTTCATTTGGGTCCATGCAGAAAATCAATTTTTTTCACTTAAAATATTCATTTTTCCACCAATTTTGCCACCT
>BLKM01000280.1:1039172-1054223 GCA_013340265.1 Coptotermes formosanus
CCCCCCCCCCCCCCCCAGCGATGCCCCTGACTGTCCCTGTCATCAAGGTTAATGTGGTGAGGAGCTGCAAGCCCTCTCTGAAACACTAACACAGCCTGGCAGCCCAAGAAAAATTCACCGAGTGCTTTCCTACTGCATAGGTATGAATATCTACAGATCTACCAATATTACTAGTATTAATTCTCACCACCACCATGCAGTTTTCAAATGAACTCATTACATTAAGGATGGCATATTTTATATTATAGTAATAATAATAATTATTATTATTATTATTATTATTATTATTATTATTATTATTATTATTATTATTATTATTATTATTATTTTACTGCAAGTGGGTTGTAACCCGGTGGCAGTGGTTATGTTACATGTATACAAACATGAAAATGGTTCCTACTAAATTTAAGATGGGAGGGCTACATGAGAAGCATGTAGTGGCAACTTGGAGTCTTGGGAACCACCTCAGCATTTGCTTTTAGACACAGGGAAACCAAGAAAAACCTGTATCGAGGTGGCCGGTTGCAGGACCTTCAACCCTACATATTCTCAATGTTATCATACCTTTCATTGTTAACTTACAAGCAACATGTCACATGTAACACGTAAGTTCATAATCCATTTCTGTACGAAATTTCACAGGCCTGCTTCCTAGAATTCATGAATTATCACCAAAAACAGAATGCTGTTTGAAAAATTTCACACAGCTGCCATGTCATTTCAATACCCTAAAAAAGCTGCATGTTTTTCTAAGATCTACTATCATACATCATTACAGGATGTGATGGTGCTGGTGCCACTGCCACTTCACAACTGTGTGTATCAGCCATGTTGTTACTACCAGCTGTTCAAAACTTTAAGCAGACACACAAACAAAACACATACAAACGTGGTGACCTCACAGGCCAACTTTCTTTCCTTACGAATGGAAAGCAGGCTAAAAATGTAATTGAATAGGAGTTGCAGTCTTAATATTATCTACATTGCATGTGGGGTACTGATTTTGTTGGGTAGCCAGTAGCTTTTGAGGCATTCAGACTGTTCTTCTGAACGTCATACGGTGCAGGGATTAAAGTGTACTTGACTTGGAGTAAACTTAATCAAAACAACACCACCCCAAATTTTAGTCTAGCTCAAGATCTACACATTACACTTCCCTAAAATGAAGTTGATTAGTTGTGGAAAAGAAACATGCAGACAAAAGACAGGTACCACTGCCCTACTGTATATTACTTGGTGCAAAGGGGAGTCAGATATCGTAGTCATCATATTGATCAGGCTATGGCCTGGACAATCCAAGGCTTTAATACTAGCAGAGGCAGGAGATTTTTCTCTCCTCCAAAACTTCCAAACCACCTCTGGGGTGCACTCAGCCTCCTGTTCCACGGACAATGGGGGCATAAAGCATCTGTGGTGTTCGGCTGACCACTCACCTCCATCTAGTGTCGAGGCTAAAAATTAGTGGAGCTATACTTCCACCCCCTTTATATGCCTTCACAGTGTATAAAGGGACAACTTTACCTTCTTACCTTTCACCTTAGTGCAATGGACAGGGACAATTTACAAACTACAGTTAGCTTTCTGATGACTCAACACTCAAATACATTAATATTCACTGATCCACAGTTTCACCAGACTGTAACAGGCATACTCCATTATGTAGAATACAGAAGTACCTATGGCAGCAATCTTCAGGTTATTAAAATTACACTACATTAGAAACAATGAAAAGCAAATCAGTGAACAGCTCTTGCATCAAATTCCAGCAAAACTGCTTAACGGTTTGTGGGCTACATAGCAAAATCCATTGATGCCCTAAGGAAAAATGAATCCATACTGCTAAAAATTTAATCACCCAACCTTTGATGGAAGTCTTCATCATCACATTTCACGAAAATCTGTAAAACGTTTCGTGGGATACATGTGAAGTCCATGTACAGCCTTCTATAAATGGAGCTTCATTATTGATTAAGACATCTGCAAATTGGGAATGCCGGGTTAGGTTTTCATTATTCTCCCATATGCAATTGCAACAAAATGTGTAATACGATCTGTAATGCATGGAAATGCCCATTTATGTTGTAATATAATCCAGGCTTTATTGTGAATCCAATCGAACAATATCACACAGGCAAAGGCACACAATCTGCTGCTTGGTTTTCCTCACACGACCAATAGTATGCACCGACAGCAAGATTATGGACCAACAAATATACTTTTATACTAATTAACACGCAATCACCACTCGACAACTAATCATATCCAACATAACGCATTGTGAGGGTCCAACCGGCCGGTCACGCACACTGAACCGTCTCGAACACGTCATAAGTCAGCCCCTATCTGCCATAGACGTAATAAATATACTCACTTGAGTGCTCTAAAAAGATGCCAACGCACTGCCACATGAAATCGAATACTCACTAGACGATAAGAAAATTCTGACAAGCCTGTCAGCTTCCCACAAAAAAACATCTGACATTCAACTGGCTGAAGCAACAACAGACGACACGAACCTTGCCTGGACACGTTCAATACCACGGATTAATAACACGACTATGCAGGATAATCTTCGGCGCATTACTCTGTGGTCGGGAACTGGACTTGTTCAATACCACAGATTAATAACACAACTATGCACGATAATCTTAGGCACATTACTCTGTAGTGGGGACCACAGATTAATGCCGTTGACAAATAGAAAAATCCGCGGAAACGTTAAACATTAAAAGTTAACCATCATTACTGTGGTTAATATTCTTCCTGTTGTGACTGTCATTGAGGTTACCACATGCAGCAGTTGCGGTAATGTTACTGCCACCTAACAAACCCATACATTAAAACATACAAATTTGTAGTGGCCTTCAACGGCATAACATTCGTATAACATTTTGTCACAGTAGGTCTCAAGTTGCAACACGTACACAGCTGCGCAGCCATAACCAACCCTATACGCCTTTCCTTGCGTGCTGTTCAAAGTACACATAGCAAGGGCAGGATAAAAACTGCTGTTATACAACAATAAACATTTTTATTGCACATAACATTTTCCACGTAACTGCTCAAACGCATCAATGCAAACATGCATCAGCACAGCAAAACACACCAGAAGATTGCCAGCATCAGAGTGTTTACATTACTGCCGCAGATGGGACCATGGGTGGACAGACCTCAGCGCAAGTACGCGGTCTATAAAAGATGGCAGATACTCATTCCATTGAGCACAGTCCTTACTGAGAAACTAGCTACCACGTCCTTAGCTAGTCAAAAAAATTCCCCGCATTTTATGGAACCTGAGGGTTCATTACCACATTCACAGAAGCCCGCCACCTCTTCTTATCCTCAGCCAGATAAATCCAGTCCATGCCTTCGCATCCCAGTTCTTGAAGATCTGTGTTAATTACCCTTCCATCTACACCTAGGTCTTTCAAGTTGCCTCTTTCACCAAGGTCTCCCCACCGAAACCCTGTATGCACCTCTCCTATCTCCCATACGTGCCACATGCCCCACCTATCTCATTCTTCTTGATTTGATCACCCGAATAATATCTGGTGAGCACTATGGATCATAAAGCACCTCGTTATGTAGTCTTCTCCGCTCCCTCTTATCTCGTCCCTCTTAGGTCCAAATACCTTCCTCAACACCCTATTTTCGAACACTGTCAGCCTATGTTCCTCCCTCAGTGTGAGAGACCAGAGACCAACTTTCACACTCATACAAAACAACTGGAAAAATTGTAGTTCTGCATATTTTAATCTTTATATTTTAGCGAAACCTGAAATACGAACGTACTTTTCGGGGCCCCTCGAAGAGTGGCACCATACCGCCGCATACGCTGCCATAGCCGTAAACGTGCCCTGGAGGTAGGAGAGAAAAGAATTGTTGAGGTCTTATATATTTCTTACCCACTGAGATCACCATCCCAGCCATCAGTGTTTTATTACCATTTTGGTAGATGGCAGAACACTATTAACGTGTGTGATGCATCAGTGAATCACGTGCTACCTGAAAATTCTGATTCTCTAATTAAAACACAAAGCTTTCCCGTAACGAGTCATGAAGACTCAGACGGTGGGATGGAATGTTGGACTTCCGTCCTTACTTTGACATTCGGCACAGCTAGAAGGCAGAGTTGTCAGCTCTACGCGCCGGCAGCACTTGAAATTTTACCGGAACCTCCCGTCTTGTAGCGCAGCGGCTCAACCAATTGCACCGTTCGCCGCCCTGATTCTGTTAACAGCCATCACAACGTTGTTATGCCATTTACTACGTTTGTGAATCAAAAATCGTACTGCGGGAGGAATTGTACATGCAGGATGTAAGGGTACAAAAATGCTCAAGAGTTTTTTAGACGTATTATTTGTAAGTGATGCATAACTATTCGGTTTGTCTGTCTGTCCAACCACTGTTTGATGGTGCAATGTGGCCTGCTGAGCGCGGAGCCCTCCCACACCTGCATTGTTTGCACAGCGATCGATTATGCTCCCCGTTCTGCAGTACTCAGATCCGCGTTAAAAGAAATGTTCTGAGTTTCTGCACTATATTGTATACTTCAAGCATTACTGAATTAGAAATTTTACTTTTCTAATATGATATTTTTCCTCGTATTTGGTGCCCTGCCACTGAACTTATGCCCTAAGCGGCCACCTAGTTCGCCTATATGCCACCCCCTCCCCCGGACGATCTTGACACAAAATCTGACATCCGGAAATAAGTGAAGTCAGTAATAACATTAATATGACATAAGCAGATGCTACACGATATCATTACAGAGACCTTGTGGGATGGTCAGAGTTTTCACAGGGCACCACACAGAAAGCAAAACAGGGCAGGCTTGTTTGGAGCCCATAACCCATCTCAGTGAAAATAAATCGCTACCAAGTTAATCACAGACTCAAAAGTTTACAAACTGCAATTATGTCAATTACCACAATGTTCTTAGCATAATTCTGAACTAGTACACAAAAGCTGTCTTTTTCTTTCATGGCGCAACAGCCCCTAGTGGGCCAGGGCCTCTTCATTGTCGAGGCTTCACGATCACACGGTAGCACTCATCTGGACGACTGATCAGTCCGTCGCAGAGACCTCTACCTGACAACACACAACACTCACAAGAGACAGATATCGATGACCCCGGCGGGATTCGAACCCACAACCCCAGGAACCAAGCGGCCGCAAACGCACGCCTTAGACACCGCGGCCCCTGGGAAAAGATGTAGCCTACATAGAGTAAATAACGATAACTTTCTAGTAAATAGCAGACACCTGATATATCCTATAAGTCAGTATGTTACACCATATCAGGTATTAGCATAAGACTAGTACATAACAACCGCCTTCGAGATCTCCAAGGCTTTATCTATCCATTCTTGCACACCGGCCTGATGATGATCCTTACAGGACCGGAACATGTTGCCTAATCTACAACAAATTGTTAATACAATTTACAAGTTGTGAAGACTGTCTTTAACATTATACTTTGTATAAACAAATCACATCGGTATGCACAATATGAAGATATGAGGTAAAACCTCTACATGGGTGCAGGGGGCTTGCGCGCGTGCTCTCACACACACAAGCTCGCGAGCGCGCGCGCGCACACACACACGCATTCTCCCTTGTTGTTTAAGCCCAGAATTCCCTTCAAATCGCCAGGCCCACTCTTGCCAGACCCACCAGAGTGCGTCGCTGCTGGCACACGCACTAGCGATGTCTGGCGTTGGATCGGCCATATCTACCAGCGCTCTCTTTTATCCGTGGTCTAGACTCTGTCCAACGCTGTGACCTACCACCACTAACAAGGTGAATTTCTATATCTCTGTCTGTATCTGTTAGCCTGTAGTGCCATTAGAACAATCCATTAAGTTTTGTCAATACTGGGACTGACCCAGGCGTGACAACCTACAAACCATAAACTAAGTTGTGGGAGAGGAAATTTTGTTTCAAATCAGTCACAGGGAAATTTCAAGAGAATTTTCCGTACCCAACGTACAACGTCATTCGACGCTGGTATAACATGGCAGCACCGGCTCCAGGAAGACGACTGCGGACAAAAGTCACATGCGTACATGTTCAATTTTTCAGTTTCCCACCCCCAAGTGGCCACATTTGGTCCCAAGACTTCTGTGTCGGCAAGTGTTTTCAATCTTGACAGGAAAATACACAGTCCACGCGTGTGAAATTGCATGTTAGTTCTATAAAAACAACGTGGTTCGAGCAAATGGCTCAGACGGCGCACCATACCGAAAGCTGCATTAAATGTAAGTGTTAAAATTAATTGTTGATTAGAAATTTATACAGTTCAAATTAATGGATTAATTTAACCACATCGGGTGATTGCAAAAAAAACTGTGTTTAGATTTGATGTATTAAAATTAAAATATATTTCTGAAAATTATGAAGATAATTCTGTAATTCTACGCTGTCTCTGTAACGATTATTGTATCAAAACTGTAGGAGCAGAATTTCTGTCACATATAGTTTTCATTGTTCTATTCAATTGGTACCGACGGATCCATAGCGGCCGGAGCTTATAGCGGACCACTAGTACCAGGATTAAGAATGCGTGGAACTGTACCTCCTACTCCCACATGGCTTCAGGGCATGCACTTGACCAACTTTACTTTACCCTTCCTGCTATCAGGCATGCTGTATTCACATGCGTATTCAGATTACAGAATAATTTCAAAACGGTGCCGGGACACTGTTTTCGAACAGGCCGGAGTTTCGGGAATAGGATTTTCAGTCGAATACAGTCCAGTGCTAGGCATAAGTATTATTCCTGTTAAAAACATCAACCCCCCCCCCCCCATCATGTCTTCTCTTTTGCTACTGTTACTGGAAACCATGTCCTAACAAGGCAGTGGCCGAGTGCCATACCAGTTGCTTTGCTGACACGCATTTAATAACATCTCAAATAAATAACACCACAAATGACATCACATCAGTGTTCTGAGTGTCAACATTAAGCCTCACGTTCACCGTAAAACACAGAAAAAGCAACAATACTTGAAGACATTCCAGGTGTAGCGCCCTCTGAAACGTCACTTATCACTGCAGCTGCGGCACAGTCAGATTCTTCACTGTCACTAGTAACCAGAATAAGACTCCAAAATTAAATCATGCGTTCCACTCTAGAATAGGTGCACCACTTATTCTTTTCCAAGGTTAAAGTTTTACACGTGTTTATCCAGTATTCACTAACACCTCCAACTAACATTATTATTTATTATGCAAAGAAGAGTTTTTGCGTGAACATGTCAATGTCAGTATTGTTACAACTGCCTTGCTGCAGTCAGTATTCTCGCGCACTATATCTTAACAGACCGTGTTAGATAGGATGTGACCACCATTGCACACCATACAGTCAGGTACGTATATTATGGTTGTACTAACTTCCGCTGTCGTTCATGTTTCGTACGTTACAAAAATGAATGTTTTGAGGCTTGCTGCATGCATACAGTAAACAGTTCCCTTTACAAGGGAACTATTCTGGACTAGTTCCAAAATATTCCTCAGATGGACAACTGCATGCTGTTCCAGAATGGGGCCTTCAAGAGTGGTCTCCGCGGTGTGAAAAAGCAATGGCCAAATGACTCACGGAATTGCATGAAATGTTCCGCACGAAACGCAAGTAAGATCTTCTAAACATGTGCACTAACTATGTGTGTTTATATGAACAAAATCTTCTTTCTGCAAATCTTTTTATTAATCATATATTTCAGTTTCTTTAAAGGCACAAGACATTACGTGCACAAAATAATCACGAAAGCACAAAATGTTATTTGCACAAAATAATCACGAAAACACAAATGTTATTTGTAAAAAATAATCACGAAAGCACAAAACGTTGTTTGCACAAAATAATCATGAAAGCACAAAATGTTATTTGCACAAAGTAATCCCGAAAGCACAAAATGTTATTTGCACAAAATAATCACGAAAGCACAAAATGCTACTTGCACAAAATAATCACGAAAGCACAAAATGTTATTTGCACAAAATAATCACGAAAGCATAAAATGTTATTTGCACAAAATGTTACTTGCACAAAATAATCACGAAAGCACAAAATGTCATTTGCACAAAATAATCACGAAAGCACAAAACGTTATTTGCATAAAATAATCACAAAAGCACAAAACGTTATTTGCACAAATAATCACAAAGGCAAAAAATGTAAGTTGCACAAAATCATCACAAAAGCACAAAATGTTATTTGCACAAAATAATCACTAAAGCACAAAATGCGCATTGCATAAAATAAGCATAAAAGCATAAAATGCTTTTTTGCGCAAGAATAATCGCAAAAGCCCTGCATGTTAATTGCACAAGAAAATCACAGACGCACAAAAATGATTTTTTGCTGAATAATGACAAAAGCAGAACATAATGAACACGCTGTTCGCACAAAAATCATCCTAAAATCATAAAATCGTGTTTTCTTACAAATTTACTGGACTGTAATAATCATTATTTGCACAACAATTTCCACAAGAGTATAAATTTTTCCCACAACACTGCCAACAAAATCGCTTTTTTTTTTTTTGCAAGAGGATCACTACACATACAAATCCTATTTCAAAACTGTTCATTTCTGTTCACACACCACCTCAAGATCTGAACAAGATTTCACACACATACGCAGATGCAAGAAAGACGTTTCGCACAATAATTCCCACAGATTAATGAACTACACATTTGCACACACATTCGGCGTGACTAATTTATACTAGCCACAAAATACAGACGGACATTAATTCCCTTACGTACCAATAAATTACAAATTGGTATCAATTCTACACGTAGCCATAATATAAATTAGAATTCTTACACGCTGGCTTTCTTCGCACGAATCAAATTTTTCTTGGAACCGCAAGTACGACATGACACATAATTTGTCTCCGATATCGACTACTAATGAATAAATGAATAAAGCACCACACAGCACGGAACGCAACTGGATTATCACACAGAGTATGCGTTCACAGAATTCGGATTACTTGATTTACTGGATTCCATAAAAATGTGCAGTTGGCTGCAATAGAAAGAAGCGAAACACCACTGCTTGAACGTGAAGAAGAGTCCTCACATTACGTAAGTTTATGGAGTTTGCAACATCAGTTCTTAAGAAACAGTTATAATCCTCTTCAAAAAGAACTATATCTAAGAGCTGTGTCAAGAGTATTCGCAGAAATGTTGTGATACCATACTGAAATGTGGTATTACGTACAGCAATCTGAAGCAATTACCTAATGGAAGTAATTAATTCAATGAGTCTGACAGCAAGAAATACAGCTTACTGACACAGATTTTAAGTAACGCAATGCTGATCTTGCTTATCACAAACCAACTTTTCGCGTTCCTTCTAGATTCGTGCCCCCGATAACCTTCGGAGATTCACATAAATATGTATATATGCGTACAACAACAACAATAATACTAACAACAACGGTTGATGTAATGTCTTAGCAGTGGATGTCACATATTTACTCAATAGACGAATAGCTGAATGTTCACTGCGACAATATGTCCTGTTTCACGATGCTGTAACTCATGATAAATTAAATTCTTGGACCGAAGTTTTCATATTCATCGTAATGTAGAATGTAACACAATGCGGGAGCAGTTCTTAAATGTCTCAGGCGTGCTTAATGCTTGATAAACATGTTGTTATCAGAGATTATTGCGTATTATCAACAATATTCACAAGGACTTTGTCCAGTGTCACCAAAACTTAAAAAAACACTGTGTTTGCGGAAACTACCTGCTTCTGTCGTCAGATGGAGCCACCAATCCTAACACCTTACAAAAAGATAACAGACACATCGTCATAACTTACATGCGAGGAACAACAAACGAATACATAAAAAATATAACATTCCAAACAACCAAGCCCTAAAAAATCTGACAATAACGATAAAATGTAAAAATATAAAATAGGTCTGGAAGTCATGATAAAGGATCTAATAAAATACAAAAAGAATCAATAAACACTAAGATAGCCAAATATAAAAACAACCAACGTCCTCAGTTGGTAGAACAATTTCTTGTCTAGAAATATCCGATACTACGCATCTGATGATTTCTTAAACTTCCTTCTCAGTGTATGAATTCTTTTTATAACCGTGGTCTTCCAGCTCCTCCCCACAGAGAAGAGTCACATGGCATTAGATCAAGTGAACGAGCAGGCTACAAAGACGACCGATTATTTTGTCTCTAAGGCGGCCACTGAATGACTAGTCGTAGGGAAGGTAGCATCGCGTCACTCGAATAACCCGTACTCCATCGCCATATTACTTAAAGTGTATTTTAAAAATGGTGCGAGAATTGGTCCAATTGTTATGTCCCAAGGATGCCATTAATTCGGTCGCACTAAAAACACACCATACTCCAACTGTAATGTCATGTAACAGCAGCGCCTTGTGTATTAGTCTGGGATTATCTGCCAAATAATACCTGTTACACAGATTATTTAAGTGCCTTCTTAAGTAATCCCAGTGTAAAGTAAGCTGGCAAACAGTGACTTCACTACTGCCTACTACTTCACACAACCAGTTAAAAAACTGCACTGTCGCAACAGAAATTGTTAGTCAAATGCTTATAAACCTGCTCCGGTGTAATATGATTTTTCTTCTGACAGAAAATATTACGTTCGTTCTCACTTCTTCTCCAACAAAGAACCTATTCGAAACCGGATTACTTGCTAGTGGTTGGCGAGGGTGTGAGGAGGGAATTTGGTATGAGGGGAGGCACTGCGCACGCGCCACAAAGCATTTTCTATCGGTCTCAAAAACGTCCATCGTGACTGAAGCTATGAATGTACTTCCAACACAGCAAGTGTTTTTGAAACAGGTATAACGCTGCGTGGCTGTTCTGAGGTGAGCAGCATCCACGCCGTGCCGACTGCAGCTGTGTACAGTGTTAGGGAGCTTAGGTGACAAGTAGTGTGATCACTACTGTACATCAGTTGATTTATTTTTGATTTCGAGGAAACTAAACACCAAGAAACCGACTTCAAGATTTCGTATGACACACGTTACATAATCTGTTGCTTATATAGCACGAATGGCCATCTACACAAGATTCAGGCTCCTCTCCTGTAGAAGGCGGGTTAGGCAGAGCCATGTCTTTCAGCTTCACGTCAAACGTACTGTAGCAACACTGCTCACTCTTTCAGAGAACACAGCCAGTGCGAGCCACATTCGGCTGGCAAGCCACTTGTGGCCACCCGTCTCATACAGGTTTCGACAATAAGCATCGCCTGCATTACTATGTACTTCTTATTCATTGAAATACTTGCATGTGTTGCGCGCGGCTTTACGAAACTGTACTGTTCTCAAGTCTTGTCCATCTATGTGAATAAGCATGCAGTCCACGCTACACAACGGAACACGCCGCAACCTAACTGCGGCATAAAAGCTACACACAGCATTTAAGACAGCCGCTAGCATGGGATCCGTTTTGAATGGCATTCCCTGTACTTTTGCAAGACCTAATAATTTACACGTTCATATTTCAACTACGAAACAAAATATTGAAAGTTACAGCTTACACAAATGTTTGTATGCCTTCAGGCAATTAGGATTGTACAAAACATTCACATATTTTTAAACAATTGCTCCAAGTTCTTATAGCCCTGTATTGGCACGGATTCAACAACTCTCACACACAACCGCATATGAACAACAGACTACACAATAAACTTACTGATAAGCGAGTTTATTGTATGCAAGTCGTAACAGTGCATTTATTCAGTTATCAAAGAACACTAAGCCCTCATCGCATTTTGCTTTTCATGTTAATGAACCTTGGAATCCAACAGGCTCTTTAACTAATCCTGTGACAATCTTCTTTTTAGTCCTTCCATCTTCTTCTTAGTCCTTGCATCTTCTACCTACTTGTTCACAGTAGTTATCGAGGGTTTTTGTAATTTCATTCGATAATTCTCAAGCACACACCACAGTCGGTAGGACTCCTCTGGACGAGGGATCGGCCCGTCGCAGAGACCTCTACCTGACAACACAAACACTGTACAAGACAAACATCCATGCCCCCGGTGGGATCCGAACCCACGATCCCAGCAAGCGAGCGGCTGCAGACCTACGCCTTAGACCGCGCGGCCACTGGGATCGGCTCCTTTGACAATGGCAATCAATAATCCGCCATGCTTCAATTTTAAGTTGATTAACCCTTCTTTATTGAGCATTTTCCATATTTATTTACGGGTTATATTCTCAATCACATTCGTCGCTAGTAATTCCGCGGCCCAACCTACATGGTGCATGTGATGGTAATATGAATGAGACATACAGGGTACATGATTAAACCTAATTAATGTGAGAATTGTTCATTTAAATTGTTTATATACATTTAAAACTAAATTGGAGAACTGTCCAAAGGGTGTATTTAACTAGGGGCCAGTGGTATGTGTACATCAAAAGGTGGACATTTCTAAACCATACTGGAGAACTGACCAGACAGATTGTAGTTGACAAGGGGGGGAGAAGTATTTATAGACTAGAAGATGGATATTTTTAAACTAAAATAGAAAGCTAAGTGTGTAAACCGTAAGAATTATGGCCAACTAATATCGTAGTGATGTACATCTATTTAAATAACGGAGTGATGTGTTAAACTAAACGGGAGAACTAAGTTTAAAGTGAAACGAGTGTGGTTTAAATATTTTCTGTAGCTACCAATGCAATGCGCTTATTTCGTATAGCAGAATGCCCACTCGTTCGAGATCACATCTGTCATTGACCGGCCATGCTTCCATTTAATTAATTAAGCCTTATTTAATGTTTGGGATTCCCAGTCTTACCTTCCATTAAATGAATCCTCCTTATACGTTGACTATCATTGCCTGGATTCAGTGACCGACTGGGAAGATGACTGAACAGATGGAAATTCACTCAAAGGAGCGCAGGTTCAAGTCCTGCATCTGACAGATAATCTCTTGTTGCTAGACTGCCCCAGGAAGGACAGCATGTAAACAACCCATCCGACAGGAATCCTGCAATGGTAACACCGCAACATTATACTGACAATTTTAGTGTAAAAAGGGCACATTTCCAATGACACTAACTCCATGGAGCAGAGTCCTTCTTGAGAAGCTAACCGGTTCTCAACTGGTAAATAAATTGCAAGCATTTTATGGAACCCGAAGGTTCATTACCTCTTTCACAATAGCCCGCCACCTGTCCCTATCCTGAGCCAGGTCAATCCAGTCCCTGCCCCCATCCCAGTTCTTGAAAATACATTTTAATATTATCCTCCCATTTATACCTATGTCTTCCAAGTGGTCCTTTTCCTTCAGGTTTCCCCAACAAAACCCTGTATGCACCTCTCCTGCCTACCATACGTGCCACATGTGCCGCCAATCTCACTCTTCGTAACGATATGTACAGAATACTATTGAAATTAATTACATTATTTTAAAGAGTTTCATATTTACAAATTACTTACAGTTTGTCCCGTTATTCAGGTCGGAAACGTTCGAAATCGATACCTCAGTGTTACTAGGAAGTGTAGCGCGCGCAACAGTTTCACAAACAATGGCTGTATCACGCCGATGTTCAACATTGTCATGTAAATAACAAGCTGAGGGCTTGCTTTGTAAAGAAGTAGGTAGACGTACAAATACTTCCATTCCATTTTATTTAACCCCTTTACACCCCAATGGTTGCTGTATGTACCGCCAGGTTTAACATTCACAAATTCTACGTTCTGCCCACACAGTGTATTTATGTGTTTTGTGTGGATCTCAGAACAAACAGCGATTATTTCCCTATACAGCATTAACTGATTGGTTTCTAGGCGCGTTCGCAAAATTAGCTTCACCATGTCGGTCGGTCGGTCAGTCGGTCGGTCGGTCGGTCTGTCTGTCTGTCTGTCTATCTGTCTGTCTGTCTGTCTGTCTATCTGTGTGTCTGTCCGTCCATCCGTCCGCATGGAGCAACTCGGCTCCCACTGGACGGATTTTCATGAAATTTGATATTTGAGCACTTCTCGAAACTCTGTCGAGAAAGTTCAAGTTTCATTAAAATTTGACAAGAATAACGGGTGCCTTACATGAAGACCTACGTACATTTACGATTATATCTCGCTCAATTCTTAGCAAGATAAATGTTTCAGACAAAAGTCACAAAACACATTTCATATTCAGTAATTTATTTCCGCAAATCGTGCAATTTATGAGATAATTTGGAAAAATAAGGTACAGCCGGACAGGCAAGAGGTAGCAATATAATACGGCGCATGCGCTTTGCATGCCGGACAATTAAGGAAAGAATACAGTCACACACTGATGACTTTTAATACTTATTGTTTTTCCACAGCAAAAGTAGTCACGCAAACGCGTCCAATTGTTACGTTACACGTACACCACCTGTCTTCGTATAATTCAAAATCACCATAACCGCTGTACGTCCCATATATACTCTGCCACCGGCTCTACGCACCGTTATAACAGACGCCCCGTGCTGTTACAATATCGAACTCACTCAGCACTGTGCGACGCGCAGCAAGTTATCCATCGCGACAGGTGCTGATATTCGTGATTTCAGGCTTCCGCCGCGATGCTGATGAGATATGTGTTCTCTTGTACACGACATGCGAATAATCTTCCCCCCGAGCACAGGGAAATACGAGCTCAGTTAGTCAAGGATACCGTGTCGCCAATCTCCTCTTCTTTTTTAGCATTCATCGTCCCAGTTGGCATAAATTCAATATGTATATAATTAAAAGACCGACAGATAGCTAACAATGTATATATGGTTTTTATTATATATAGAGGTTAAAAAACAGGGCTACCGCTTTCAGCCACACAGGGCCATCATCAGGTTGAATTCAATTCAAAAACTCTACCATAAACTCTACATGGATAAATGGGGAGGGGGGGGGAGTGAAGGCCTTCACTCCCCCCCCCTCCCCATTTATCCCTGTAGAGGTTATGGGAGTGTTTTTGAATTTAATTAAACCAGGTGATGGCCCTGTGTGGCGGAAAGCGGTAGCCCAGTTTTTTAACCACGATATATAATAAAAACAATA
>BLKM01000280.1:1064107-1069107 GCA_013340265.1 Coptotermes formosanus
ACATACATACATACATACATACATACATACATACATACATACATACATACATACATACATACATACATACATACATACATACATACATACATACATACATACATACATACATACATACATACATACATACATACATACATACATACATACATACATACATACATACATACATACATACATACAGTCTCCACACTGCTCCACCACTGACACAACCATCCACATACATACATACATACATACATACATACATACATACATACATACATACATACATACATACATACATACGTACATACGTACATACTGTCTCCATAGTGCTACACTACTAACACAGCCATTCCCTTTTCATCACAGAATCTACCTTTCCCGCCGTATTCTCCTGTAACCCTATCGTAACTATGTACTTTCTTATTTACACAAGCTTTAATTATGTTATTTACCAGTATTTTGAAGCATTTTAAATTTGTGCTGGTGAAAACGTTCAAAAGGCCACACGTTTGTTCATACTCCACCATTTACCAATAAGACTTCCGCTCTTGGAACATTTTAATTTACGTGTTTGACGTCCTCCTCCCCTAGGCATGAGGCGCACCCCCCCCCCCCCACCGGCCCCCGACAAATCCTGTCCCTACGCCTCGCAGTTCCCAAATGCTTGCTTTCAGCCGTGTTATTCAACAAACTCACTTTCGTCTCACAGACCTGCGCGGACAGTACTGTTGGCCCCCCTTGTACGTATTTCAAGTCACAACAATTTAATAAAGAATTATTTTGATTCGTACCCACAAACAAGTCCTGTCTCTCACTATCAGTACATCTTCCTTTAACCTTCTAAAGCCTAGCGGTAACTTTACATACGACTAGGTTTAACATTAAAAAATTCTACGTGATGCCCAAATTGCGTTTATGTGTTTTGAACGGACCTCAGAACAAACAGCAACTTTTGCCTTATAAAACATTAAGAGACTGGTTTTTATAACCGAAGTGGAGAGTGTTTACAGCGCGGTACGCACTGAGTCCTTATACAAAACAGATAGGCTTCGTCCTTAAAGGGTTAACTTACGAGCCCTGTTTATGTTGATTTGTGCTTGACTCTGGTAAATATATGACACCTGTAGTTTTTGTATTTCTTCCTTCTAATTACTTAGCCAGCTATCTTTCCTTAAACTATTTATCTGCCAATCCAGATACCAAATAGGTCTACAAAAGCTAAATAACTAAAAATACAAGGTATTTTCCTGTTCAATTAGAAGTGTATTCGTCCGTCGCATTTACATTTTGCACGCCACAAATGTCACCTTATCTGCTCTTGGATTGAGTCCGACCCCTCGCCGTCGGAAGTCGGTGAGTATCATACAAATAGCACGACGTACCTCTATATGTCACACGAAAGTTCAATTGCTACCTCGCAGTTAAGTCTTGTTATAAAACTGAAAGTTTAATGACGTTACGGGAACAATTCTTTACTACTGTGGGAGTCATACGTAACATATAAACGTAATGAGAAGGCAAAGTTCACAACTCGAATGATAAAAGCAGGTGGTAGCATATGAAGTGTTCAGTGTGACTCAATTGGTTCAGTGATGTGTGAGGTTTTGTTACGAAACAGAGTCGCTGGCAGCTTAGTTATCAGCCGTCTGCTGTCGTGAGAGGTCGCCATGAGAGTGTCAGTGTGAGCAAACTGCCTGTCACTTGCCTTCTACATGGGAGAACACTGTGAGTGCTATAAAACTGTCGGGGTGTACTTTACTGTCATCTGAATTAAGAAAGTGGGGGAAAACCGACATATTACTCAGCTTCATTTTGGCCTTTGTACCCAGTTATGAACCCAAAGCTCAGATCGGGTTATCCACTGTGGCTTGTCGAGAGATCTCTTCTTTAGCGAACGTTTCGATTTGAAGTTAATTTCGTCATGAAACATAACGAATTATTTTCTTGCAAGCCAAGATATTTGTGGCGCAGTAGGGTGTGGTTTGTGATTTACTGCTGCTTACAGCACGCTTTCCAGCTGTAGATCGTGCGCTGTACGTGACCATCAAGATTTTTCGGGCCCAATGACGGATTTTCACGCAAGTGATTGTTGGAGTATCCCACACTCAACAGTATGTAAAATACGGACACGTGTTGTAACTGCAAGGATTTTATAATTAAACACAGCGCCAGACTTAGTATTATTACGGAATAAACTGAAATTTTTTTCAGGCCTTCATGGCAGGTTCTTGGTCAGTACATCGAGCTCCCATTGGCTGGGAATAAGATCTAGCCCCTCCACCTTCTGCGCACAGCTTACTGGCCACAATGCTTACAAACTTCCTATGTCATCGATACATTTTCTCCTGCCAAACGCTTAGATATCCGCCGGAATCTAATGTAATTTCCCTAAAGATGGAAGTAAAATATCCTTCCGAAACATCGGAATAAACCTATAATTTTAAAAAGTGTAATATCTTAGGAGATAATGGTTCGAAAGCCTCAAAAATTTGAAAAAAAAACTATACTACCTGCCCGAATACTTTATCACAAAACTCTATCACGTGTCATTCAACAGCGCTCAGCGTCGACCGTTGAATTGCCGTCAGCGTCTCCTACATCGAAAACACGTTGTGTGTGGTAAAAATGCTTAGAATTATAGTTGGTGCAAACCCTAAGAAATGATGTAGAAGCTTCTTAAAGAAATAAGAGGTGTTATCTCTTCTGTGCTCCTAAGCACTTCCGGTAACACACATCACTGTAAATAGCAGCAAAAATCAGATTCGTCTGCACCCGGTGTTACTGCACGGAACAACAGCCATCCTGACAGTCCAGTTACCAAACTTTTAATTTTTCCTGGAAATTACATACCATCCTGGCATTAAATATTCAACACTTCACCACATAGACTCACACATCTTATGAACGAAAGGGCACAGTTTAAAACAGCAATAAGAGAACAATTAAATGCAAACTGCTTTTATTTTAATTATTAATTTCTAATTTATAAAAAGACACCCAATGTACGTATAACGTAACATCGAGGCGTTCGCGTAACCATTATTGCCGTACAAAAGCAGGAAGTATTCTGAGTGTGTGTTTTCAGCCTTAGTTATTCAGCATGCAAATCACATGTGCCGTATTATATGGTCATCTGTGGCTTGTCCGGTTCTACCATACTTTCCCACATTATCTCATAAATGGCATGATTTCTGGGTGGGGGGGGGGCGGGGGTGGGGGAAGTCACTGAATATAAAATGTGTGTTTTGATTTTCTCAAGAACTTTTACCTCAAACATTCCTCATTCTAAGTAGAATTCAGCGAGATATGTGTACAGGTCTCCATGTAGAGTACCCGTTATTCTTGTCATACTTTAAATGAAATTTGTATTTTCTCGACAAATTTTTGAAGAGAAATCCTCAAATATCAGATTTAATGGAAATCCGTCCGGTGGTACCCGAGTTGTTCCATGCGGACGGACGGACAGACATGACTAGGCTGATAGTGGCTTTTCGCAATTTTGCGAATGCGACTAAAAATTGACTCGCTGACGGTTTAGCTGGTGGATTGACTAATCAACTGATTAACTTCGCGCTACAGAATATTCCTTCACGCTACAGAATATTCATTCACGCTACAGAATATTCCTTCACGCTACAGAATATTCCTTCACGCTACAGAATATTCCTTCACGCTACAGAACATTCCTTCACATCGCCATTTATACATCGCCAATTTTAACAGCCTCCCCACTCCCGTCTGCCAGAAGTCATCCCTCCAGTGTCTAATTACTCCTCGGTCCGTCATGGAAAGTTCATCCTCTTCGTAATTCCCGAAGGATCCGTGATGCAAATGCAGTGGCAGTAGAGACGCAACAGTGTTGCATAGTATATTAAAAGGGTGGACACATAATGTCTGACTGAGTGCTGAAGGTGAATGGTCACTTCCCCCACTTTATCTACCAGCGATCTATGCAGTATGAAGTTCCACTCCTCCCCACTCTTCGCCACCATCCACCTTCAGCGCTCAGTATACCACTATATGTATCAGAACTAATCTCAGAAACACGCTGTACCTTCCTGTCAAAATTCCACAGCACACATTTTGCTCTCCATCAGCTCCCCACAGCCTCCAAACCAACATCACCCCGCTGAATGGAATTTTCAAAAGTATGAAACTGCACGGACCATGCGTATGTGCAAAGACTGCAACAAAAAGTCCCTTAAAATTTTATTTTTAATAAACAAATTTTAGAAGATCTTGCAAAGTCTGTAGATGAGACAAGCACGCAGTCCTCGATTAATATATGAGGAAGCCCAAGGCCAAATGCAAAGTCAGGCCCTTTTTATATACGTATATATGTAAGTATATTATAATATGTATACATACATAGCAATATGGCGTTTCTGCACCCCAGGTGACTTTCGTCTACTGACGTCATTCTCTATTAAGCACATACTATCATCATATTACAGACAACATATACAAATATTTAGCGCATACACACACAAACTTCTGTTTATTGATGCTGTCCCATCCTGAAAACTCATTATTACCACATTACACATTATTACCACATCACAACACAGCCTAACTATGGCTGCAGAGGCAAGGCAGGCAGAACAAAACATGCGAGAAGCGAAATATATATGTGAAGATTTTATCATTACAGTGGGAGTTTTTCTAGTATAATTTGGAGAATACCGAAACATTTTCGTCGAAACGTAACTAAAGTGTAAAGACGCTCTCTGTTGACAAAATAATCAACTGCGTCAAATAATTTTGACCGAATACAGTGTGAAGTCTATTTTACAGTTACTACAGTTTTTAGGCGCATTCGCAAAATTGTGAAAAGCGACTACTGGCTTCGTCATGTTTGTCCGTCCGTCAGGATGGGACAACTCGTCTCTTACTGGACGGATTTTCACGAAATTTGATATTTGACGATTTTTCAAAAATTTGTCCACAAAGTGTAAGTCTCATTAAAATCTGACAAGAATAACGGGTACTTTACATGAAGACCTGTGTACATT
>BLKM01000280.1:1074107-1222420 GCA_013340265.1 Coptotermes formosanus
GGAAAGTATAATTATTAAGCTACTGGGATGGAACAGATTTCTTATTATTCGTCAAATTTTCAGTTTTCTAAAAAACACTCGCCATATTCCGGGACAACCTAACAGTCCCATCTTCAAGGGTCAAGAAGACCCTTGCAGATGGGACCGATAGGTTGTCCCGAAACGTCGGTACAGAATTACCACTCTACGCTGCGTAATAACCCAGAAGAGAGCAGATCCCATCTACGTACATCGCAGTGGAAGTCTGAAATCACGCATAATGGGTTTCTTAATCTGACACTCGTGTTTTTCTAGAATAAGACATTGTTTACGTTAAGCAGAATGTAAACACCCATAGTGAAACATACTGATGTTACGAAAATACTCATGTTGTGCACGCAGCTCGCGGCGTGACCCTTAAGCCAGAGTCTAGTTTGCATTCACAATCGTAGGGCACACATCTGTCGAAGAAACACAACAACTCGCAGATTGGGACGTCGTAGACATTCGGCTTAGAATAGATGTGATGATTATTATTTAATGCAGGCAGCGAAACGTAGGGGGTACGTGGACAAACCGCATTCTTCATAAGAACTGACAGATATTACATCAGACCCTTGATTTAACTGACCCCTATTTATCAGGTCTCGGATTTAATGGACGAAATTTTAGGGCCGGACTTCTTACAAGAGTACCAGACCGGTCCGGTAGAGACCCAAAAATTGCGGCAACGCTCGTCAATTTTGACGAACCCCTTCCCTATTCATTTTCAAAAAAAATTAGTTGACAGAGTCATTTTCAGAAAGCAAGTTTCTTTACATGCCGATGAATTCAGGACAGAAGAGGGACGCTTTCTTCATGAGGCAGTGTTTGTGTCTGTCTTCACAGTGACCAGGAAGATGCCCCCACGGATACGCCAATGCCTCACACGGTAGACCGATTAAAATGCATTTATCTCCTTCAAGTTTAAAGTGGTGAACGTGTTACTGATTACGTAGCAAGATAAGATATATGTAATGACGGTTGCTTCACATATGACCTCATTTTCAATTGTTTAACGTGCATGCCTGTATAGTGTGTATAGCTTACTAGCATTCCATGTGGTTACACAAAGAGTAATGCAGAATCATAGCTTTCCATAGTATGAAGGGCTACAGGTGCGTTACGTCTCTGAATTGATAGAACCGAAATTTCGAACAAACCTGCTGCCTCCATCTTCAGTGTACAATATAGTAGATAGAGGAAGCGGGTCCCTCCGAAATGCCGAAGTGTCTACCAAAATGCACGGCGTCACATCCCACAAGTCAATAATATTCACAGTGACCGGTGTCAGCACTGTTCATAACAATAACCGCGACTACCAACTGCAAGACCGGGGTTCGACTGCGAATGTGACAGAAGTCTTGGTGTTCGCCATCACCGCGTCCAGACGGCGTGCGGAGCCCGCCATCACCGCGTCCAGACGGCGTGCGGAGCCCACCGTCATGAGAACCGGGGTTTACACATGTCCCTCTAGAATTCATAGAACCTTGACAGCACGCTGTTTATGAGCAGGTACACTCAGTACATCAAAAATGACGCGCTTCGCATTCTCGAAGCCTGAAGCCGGAAGTGATGTAAATGTACTGTCTCTTACTCAGGAGAACACAGCTGACCTTCACGGCGAGGGTAGAGTCCCTTAACACTCGCGACGACGGTTGGGGGCAAACATACAGATCCTGTCAAAAACGCGAGTCCATATCACTGCATGACCTTCTTTCCTCTGGTCGCCATATGTTATCTGTTTCGTTTATAACAACCCCAAAGTCAAATTTATGCGCAGCTGTAACTATGCAGAACACTGCAGAAAATAAAAGCATTACCTCACGCGTTTAGTCGTTATAGCGACTCGATACGGGCTGGGGATCGAAACCCGATGGGGGCGAGATTTTCCGTACCCTTCCAGACCGGCCCTGGGTCCCACTCAGTCTCCTGTACAAGGGCAATGGGTCTTTTTCCCAGGGTTAAAAGGCCAGGGTGTGCCGTTAACCATCCACCTCCAACTATCGCCGAGGTTAAAGAAATAGCAGAGCAATGCCTCTACTTCCCCTCTGGGCCTTCAAGGCCTTTTCTAGGGTGAATTTCACACTTCAAATATTTTTATACAAGCCTGCTGATGGCTTATTTTGGCCGACATATCGTTTCTCAGTAAATGTACAGATGTGTTTGACGATATGCCGATCCCAGTGTGCACGCGGTCTAAGGCATTGTTCTTCGTCAACTCGCTTGCTGGGATTGCGGGTTCGAATATCGCCGGGGGCATGGATGTCGTCTCTTGTGAGCGTTGTGTATTGTCACGTACAGGTCTCTACGATGGACTGGTCACTCGTCCAGGGGAGTCCTACGGAGTGTGGTGTGTTTATTTGTGAAGCCTCGATAATGAGGAGGCCCTGGACCACTAGGGGTTGTCGAGGCGTGGGAGGAAGTTTGACGACACTGATAGACGATTATAAATTTACGTACGCGACGCCTGAAGGCAAACAAGTGCAGTAATAGCGACAACAATAACGCATGTACAGTTAGGTTAGTAACTAGGCCGCGTGACGGCCCTGGTCACTGCAGACATTAACCTACGCCGCGTCTTTGTCGCCTGTCCACAGAACATGGCAAACAAGGAGGTGCCCAGCATCAGCCAGGATGTGCAAGGGCCCCCCCTGCAGCATCAGCAGCAGCATCAGCCAAATCCCTATAAGCTGTACAAACGCCGTTGGCTGATCTTGCTGATCTTCGTGCTCTACTCAATGTCGAACGCCATGCAGTGGATCCAGTACTCCATCATCAGCAACATCATCACTCGGTTCTACTCTGTGGACAGCTACGCCGTCAGCTGGACTTCCATGATCTACATGATATCCTACGTGCCGCTGATCTTCCCAGCCTCCTGGTTCCTCGACAAGATGGTATGCCTTCCACTGCTGGATTTGAGGGAATACATTTTACTGACTTCAGTCTTCATTCCAGGCATTTTAGGCTAGTGGAAAGGAATTAGGCGTATGGGATCATCAACCTGTTTGTATGTCTGTCTGTCCGTCTGTCTGTCCGTCCGTCCGTCCGTCCGTCCGTCTATCAATCTGGCTGTCAATCAGTCCGTTCGTCCATCTGTCCGTCTGCCTGCCTGCCTGCCTGCCTGCCTGCCTGCCTGTACATAAATCCGTGCCTGTACGTGTTCCATTTCTCTGTCTTAGCAAATGGAGCAATATTCACGAAAACTGATCTGAATATCTTGCCACTGCTGGACACTCCAATGCTACACCTTTCAATTCCCTGTAATTAGTAATAACAACATGACGGAAGCGCAACATTTTGTGTGGGTTGCGACGGTAGTGCCACCTGTTTTAGGGCCCGAAATGATATGTGGCGAAATATCTTCGAAAAACATCCTACCGCTGTCTTCCGTGAAGGCATACTTTCTAGAAAGTGATAAAATAACACAGTGCCGTGCTTTCATTTTGGTCTTTACAACCAACGGGCGATTTACTTAAAGAGATACATCGTACACGAGTGGATACACTGTATGTCAGCACGTATCAACATGGCGAAGACGGTAAACTTTGAGGTTATGCCCAACAAATACAACGTGGCCAGAATCCTAGACATGTTTAAGCAATAAATTACTCACAAAATAATACTAATGTCTTCGACTATATACTCATGGCAGATCCCAGTGACCGCCCGGTCTGAGGCGTGGGTCTGCGGCCGTTCGCTTGCTGGGATTGCGGGTTCGAATCCCACCGAGGGCATGGATGTCTGTCTCTTCTAAGTGTTGTATGTTGTTAGGTAGAGGTCTCTGCGTCGGACTGATCACCCGTCAAGAGAAGTCCTACCGAATGTGATGTGTCTCAGTGTGATCGTCAAGCCTCGATAATGAGGAGGCCCTGACCTACCACGGGCTGTTGCGCCATTGGGAAAACAAAATATATATATATATATATATATATATATATATATATACACGCATGACTAGACACTACGAAAAATGGAACCCCAGTACAAAACACTGCATGCTGCAACTCTGTGTACAATTCTTGAAACACACACACAGTGCAGTCGCATTTTATGCGAGGGATCCTTTCCTGAGACCACACACAACCCACAAACCGCATAATTCGAGACCAAATTTTACCATAGGAATAAATACGCACATACGGTAGCAGGCGTAACGTGTTTTCGGAGTGCATAAATCTACAAACATTTTAGTACATTTTTTTTCCTTTAAACATACTTTTGAAGCACAACATTAATAAATAAACAATAAAACTTAAGTTAATGTTTCGTATTACTTTAAATTTTACGCATCAAACAATACTTTATTAACATTTGTATACAGCGCGATTTCAAAATCGCATAAAATTCGACCGCAATGCGTGTTTGCATGTATACATACATATATATAACTTCACATTGGCGTGCGCATGATGAATCACTGTAGCGTGGTGTTTACGAACATTCTGAAACATTAGCGTAGAGTTCACACACATTCATTGTTTTTCAAATGGAGTCGATAATTGTACAGTGAGCCAGATTCGTTTTGCCATGAGGTATATTAATTTCTTGCAAATAGGTTCAATTAGCCAGAACACCTTTGTGTAGACGTCTATGATTGCTTACAGGCTACTTCAGTGGCACTTAGTGCCACTGTGTCAACGTACTCGAAGTATAAATTTGTGTATAATGTACACAAATTAACTAGCATTACGGCATCAAATTACTGTGGCAATGAAAGCCGTCAATTCAAAACAAATTACTCTTCGTAAGATCTATTTGGTATGTAAGTTTCGCAATTTACAACAAGATCTCCAATATCAATGTCTGCCCATAAAATTTGGAGGTCTTTTAACCTATTTTCAATCAATACAGACAAACACCAAAACATCTGCCTGCAGGAAAATGTCGTGGTGTTTGTCTGTATAGATTTAACCCTTTAAAGACGAAGCGTATCTGTTTTATATAAGGACTCAGTGCGTACCGCGCTGTAAACACTCTCCAGTTCGGTTATAAAAACCAATCTCTTAATGTTTTATAAGGCAAAAGTTGCTGTTTGTTCTGAGATCCGTACAAAACACATAAACGCAATGTGGGCACCACGTAGAATTTTTTAATGTTAAACCTGGCGGTACGTAAAGTTACCGCTAGGCTTTAAAAGGTTAAAACAATGGTATATACACGCACAACGGGAAACGTAATAAAAAAGGCTTCTTTTAAACAGCGTAAATATTTGCACAAACCGAGGCTTGCTCTTTACGAATCAGCGCATTATTGGTCCACCAAAGACAATGCCTTTCACATAAGATGGGGCTTTCTAGTGGAACGTACGTTATTGTCAATCCAAAATATTTCCATTTCCACGTGTGTGAAATCGACAGTACCCCGAAAGCAGTGGCACGGCCGTATCTCTTGACGTGCATTTTGAAACACGACCAAAAGTACTGATAACGACTCTGAGACACGACGTCGTATCAACAGGTCTGACGTTTCGAAGAAATATAGTGTCTTCATCTTCAGGGTCTAGAGGTTGAAAAAGACTCCTTGTAGCTGAAGGCACCATATTACTTCGAAATTTCGGGAAAGAAATGCCCAGTAACATGACGTCATATACCAGCAGAGCCGAGTCCACAACAACGCTGACGTGGAGTAATCGAACACGCGCAAGTTTTCTTTAGTAACTCTTTGCCTGGCGAGGGCTTTTCACATGAGCCGAAACATGTAGCACAATAAGATCAATATATGGAAAGCGTTGTGACTGACTGTTATTTTTCGTATACTCGAGTAACTGGCTAAACAAAGAAACGAATCAAACTTCGTCGACAGAGACAGCAGGCACGGTGCTGCACCACCATGAACCCCACTTGGCTGCCCAAAACATCCACACAAAAATTATACGAACATCCCGCTGACGGCATTAACCAATGACACTGCACTCACGTCATTAGGATGGGTCTTGTTTCGAGGTATGGACCAGACGTCACTTTGAATGTAACCTCACCTAGTTCTCCCTGAGTCCGTATAGACTACACCAATGTGATGGAAGGAAGTCTCGTGGATGGTGGGGATAATGATTCTGTGCCTACTGTTGTATTCCCCTCCAGCCCCATCAGGCCTATGACAAGCAGCCCAAAGCGTTTGACGCTAGCGAATATAATCACTATCGACACTCGTGTAAACAGAACGGCTGGACAACTAGAGACAAATACAGGGAGCAGGCCAGAGGTGAAGGTGCAACAGCGCGATGGAGAAGTAGACAGAACCGATGTACTCGCGTCTTCTCCCATTACAGGGGCTACGCATATCCGCCATGTTAGGCGCGCTGGGAACGGCAGGCGGCTCGTGGATTAAGGTGGCATCAGCTTCGCCCGACGGGTTTGCAGTGGCTTTTGTGGGACAGACGGTCGTCGCTGTGTCACAGGTGTTCATCCTGAGTGTCCCGGCACGTCTGGCAGCCGTCTGGTTCGGCCAACACGAGGTCTCCTCTGCCTGCTCTATTGGCGTTTTCGGCAACCAGGTGAGATTGCGTGCTACATACTTTGCCCACCCCATGCTTCGTTGTTGGACTGCTACAGAGCTCCTGATACATGCCTGAATATTATATTGTCTTAAATTTACCAAGTCTCAAAAAGGTGAAATTACCTTTCTATCCAAAGCTTCCCGATATCCGAACGAATTCTGCTTTGAAGGTTCCCGGGCTTCGCCCGTTTGTCCGTCTGACAAGAGCAGTATTAAAATGAAGATGAGTATGGAGCATTGATGGAATGAAACTGACAGGAGAAAACCGAAGTACTGGGAGGAAAACCTGTCCCAGTGCCACCTTGTCCACCACAAATCTCACATGGACTGGCCTACGATGGAAAAGGTGTCTCCGCACTGAAAGGCAGGCGACTAATCGCCTCAGCCATGGCGCTGTCCTTTCATGTTGAAGACCCCTTCAATAATACACAACCTTCAGTTCCTGCCTCACAGTAATCACACAACGTCTCCATGGCAACGACCATTCAGTTACTGTTGTTTAGGGCAATGGCCGTTGTTCGCTGTGTCATACGAAACACACAGATGCAGTTTATACGTGGAATACTGGGTGTTGGCATGTTACAGCACGCGGTACGTAGTCCACCACTGGGCTTTTCAAATCAAACACCTCCCACTATTGACTCTGCTGGTAACCTCGCACATAGCAGTGCGCAATAATCTCTTTCGTTGATAGCGGTGCAACGCTCGTCTCCATAGTTGGTCTGTCTTGTGCGCAGCGAACTGCGCATATGAAGTGCGCATGACTGCAGGCTTCGACATTTCAAGTGGAGAAACGCTGGACAGATTTTAAAGAAAACCGATGCGATCTTTACGCTACTGCAGGCCACTCAAGTGTCGTGTTTTCTAATTCAATAGTCGGTTGATAACGAAACAAACGCACGAAATTGTGAGGTGCGGGCAACATTAGCCTAACGCCGAAATACGAAAATCACAGTAACATCAGCACGCGTGCACCCAGAATTTTTCAGTGGGCGGGGGCGGGCTGACCCTGAGGCTATACATAATTTATGTTGGATTTTAAAAATTATGTTATAAAAATCATGTTGTAAGTACAATATAACGCTGTCTGCAACTGCATTTATATACATACGAATACAACTACATGTTCGAAGCCTCAATCACAGCGTCCTAGCTTCTTGTTTTTTTAATCTTGTTAACTTATTTTTCAAAATTCTAATTAGCTAGTCATAAGGTGATTTCAATGGCTTATTTCGGCTGAAGGTGGATGACATAAAACTTTTGATGGCATAATATCTACAAAATCTGTGTTTTTTAAATTTCGGTTTTGGGGCGTTTGGAGGGGGCTGCAGCCCGACAGCCCCCCCCCCCCCCTTGGGTGCGTCCCTGAACACCATCCATCATAATTAAGAGGTTCGGAGGTTTAAGTGATAATGTACATGCAAAGTGAATTTTGAGGGCGACCACAAGTAGCCTATGCACCATTCAATGGAGAGTGTTAGTTTGATCTTTGTATTTGATGTATTTCGTAATGCTTCTAGTAGCACAGCCGTTATTGCTTAGAGGGATTTAATGATAGTGCATAATGAACGGGAAAGGACGTGGCAGTATAGGTCACGGCCTAAGTTAAGGAACCACCACAAAAACCGCAAAAAACTTCAGTCAGTACTGTCGGTGTTCTGGCGTGCGTTCTAACAGGGCACATTGCAAACACAAGTCAAATACGTCGGGGTCCAAATCAGCTTGCTCGTTGACAGTATTACTAAAACGCGTGACTTAGAAATTCTGCAGTAGGATGGCAAATAAACGAAAACACATATAACATTTAAACATGCCATATTTTATTTTAATCCCTTAAAGAATGAGATTAACCTGAATTATGTGATAAAGCTCATTCCGTTGTGTTTTGAAAGGATTAACTGATAGGGGCCGCCATCAAACACAACCACATTTACTGTGCAACAATAAGTTGTCACCACAGAGCAACATGTTTCGGCCCACAAAGGCCAACATCAGGCTTTGCATCAACACATAAAAATGAAGTAAAAAAGTAAATGTTATATTACATTAACCTGAATTATATTTAAATATTAGCCGATCCCGGTGGCCGCGCGGTCTAAGGCGTGGGTCTGCGGCCGTTTGCTTGCTGGGATTTTGAGTTCGAATCCCGCCGGGGAATGGATGTGTGTCTCTTATGAGTACTGTGTGTGTTGTCAGGTAAAGGTCACTGCGACGGGCCTATCACTCGTCCAGCGGAGTCCTACCGAGTGTGGTGTGTCTGAATGTGATCTCGCGGACTCAATAATGAGGAGGCCCTGTACCACTAGGGCTGTCGAGCCGTGGGGGGAAAAAAATTAAATATTACGTTCGTACCGCACAGTAAACACACTCCGTCTCCGTTATAAAAACCAACCAGTTAATGCTGTATAGGGAAATAATCGCTGTTTGTTCTGAGATCCATACAAAACACACACATACACTGTGTAGGCAGGACGTAGAATTTGTGAATGTTGAACATGGTGGTACATACAGCAACCACTGGGCTGTAAAGGGCTACTAGCATTTTAACATTCTTGTATAACTGAAAGACACCTATATGATAAGTGAAACAATGTTGCATTTCATATTGTAAAAAAGATAAAAGGCAAAGTTAAATTTGTCCCTATACACGCTGTGAAGGCATACAAAGGGAGTGGAGGTATATCTCCACTAATTCGCAACCTCGGCACTACGCGAAGATAAGCGGTCCGCGTCACGCCACGCCGTATCAACTGCAGACGTTCTCAAGAGTCTAATCACATGTGATACAGAGCGTAGTCTGTCAGTATCTACTGTAACCGAGAGAAAGCAGTGACAATGACCGCTGCTCCGAGGGTCGTTGTCTGCAGCTGCTGATAGCGCGTGTTATCAGCTGCAGCGCGAGCGCTCCCGGCGGCAGTCACACGACACACTTGCCGCCAACTGACCAACCGAAAATGGCGCGAAGCGGAAGCCTATGTCCCTTACGCTGAAACCAGCCGCCATAAAAAAACGCATTGCTGAGATGTGAAAACAGTGCCTTATAAAAGACAACAGGGAAGCGGGGATGATTACTGTAACGGGTTTGGCGCCTTCACTGACTACTTTAGACCGTAGTATTGTTCGTTCCATGCATTGTGACTACAATCATCTACACATACCAATAAATGCACACAATTTAGAATAATCATAAATCATCCATACACATGAACTCTTGTTACATGTTTCGGCAATAAATCGCCATCCTCAGGGAGATATAATACAAAGATACATAAAACCAACACACACAGTTTACATATACAATGCTAAAAACAAAATTTTAAAAACAAATAATAGCAGATATAAAGCACTCACATTCCAGGCAAGCACCCAAAATTGCGAAAAGCGACTATTAGCGTCGTCATGCCTGACTGTGTGCCTGCCTGCCTGCCTGACTGTGTGCCTGCCTGCCTGACTGTGTGCCTGCCAGCCTGTCTGCCTGCCTGACTGTGTGCCTGCCTGCCTGCCTGTCTGTCCGTCCGTCCGCATTGAACAACTCTGCGGGTTTTCATGAAATTTGATATTTGAGGAATTTTAGAAAATATTTCGAGAAAATTCAAGTTTCATGAAAATCTGACAAGAATAACCGGTACTTTACATGAAGACCAGTGTACATTTATAGTAATATCTCGCTAAATTCTTCTAAGAGTGAGAAATGTTTCACACAAAAGTTGTAGAGAAACTCAAAACACACATTTTTTGTTCAATAATCTTTATCCGAAAATCGTGCTATTTATGAAATAAAGTGGAAAAATATGGTACAGCCAGTTAGGCCACAGATGACAATATAATACGGCGCATGCGCTTTGCATGCCGGATAACTAAGGCTACAGGCACGCACTCAGAATATGTAATACTTATTGCTTTCTCACAGCAACAATGGTCACGCGAACGCGCGTCAATGTTACGTTATACGTATATTGCCTGTCTTCTTATGGTGGGTACACACTTGTAACGTTACCGTGTAAGGTAACACCGTAACGTGACAGTGTGGACGCGACTCGTGACACCGTAACCTATCAAAAGCTGGTTACGGTGTAACGTTACGGGCTTGTTCGGTGCGATGTCGGTATTTGCCCGTCGCATCAAAGGGATGTTACAGTTACGGCTTGAGCAAGTGTGGACGTGCTCCGTGTCACGTACGCAGTACACCACCGTCTTATGGGTCAGTTCTTTTTGTGCGGCTTTTGTGGCTGTGTGTTCAGAATGGAGTGGACTCAGGAAAGAGTGATAGAATTTATAGACGCCTACAAGAAGCAAATAATATGGGACCCAAACCATCCGTTGCACTACAGTAAAATATCAAATGAATTACATATTCAAATTCAGTAGGAGACATTCTGGTGAAATTTCTATATAACCCACTGACCGACTGATAATTCAAGTCCGCTAATAAACTTGAAGCACTGTACATTTCCCTGCTCGAGTACAGTTGCGTTTGCCACCACCGCCGCTGTTTTTTCTTTCTCTTTTTTTTTTCAGCATAATGTATGTAAATGTACGAAGCTGCTGCTAGCTGCAAAGACATCGCACTCACTTGGGTTCACGTAACAAACTGGGAACCTCACAGCGTTACGCGTGGTGCTTACTGTTACGCCGTACTGTTACGGGATGCAAGTTTAGCTCGTAACTCCGTACCGTGTCAGCCACTTGTAACGTTATGGCGTTACGATACGCGGTAACGTTACAAGTGTGTACCCACCCTTAACCTTTTAAAGCCTAGCGGTAACTTTACGTACCGCCCGGTTTAACATTAAAAAATTCTACGTGGTGCCCACATTGCGTTTATGTGTTTTGTACGGATCTCAGAACAAACAGCAACCTTTGCCTTATAAAACATTAAGAGACTGGTTTTTATTACCGAAGTGGAGTGTTTACAGCGCGGTACGCACTGAGCCCTTATATAAAACAGATCTGCTTCGTCTTTAAAGGGTTAATGTACTAGAACGTTTCGGAAGCCGGCTCTGCTTCCGTCTTCAGACAAAGGAAAGCACCTAATCTGGTGGACCCATTAGAAAGAGCTCTTCGTAGGTACGTAAAACTCCACTAGAAATTAGACGATGGACACAGTCCGAAGGAAGACCACTTCAGGAAGTCATAGAACTTACTTCAACTCTACAGGGCACAGAGCCGAAATAAGGCACTGTTGTTTCATCAGTTGAACATGGGGACTGACTCCCCTCAATCTGACCCTCGGTAGTGCGACGGCATGAGTGACTGCACTGATACAGCCGTGCGGAAAATGCCCACTGAACAGAAGGCTGGGGGACCCCAAAGCCAGTGCGGACACTGCGGATAAGAGGAAAGTCTGCGCGCTTGGTGGGAATCAAATTGCAGTCTTGAAGCCAACACTACTGGCAGTCTTGGCAGCAGCGCAATGAAATTGTAAGATTGGAGCACTTCCTGCTTCGGGGTGACAGGGGATGTCCTGTCACGTGACGAGAGGCAATCAGTGGCCTGCACACTGCGGCCCGCGGGACCGCCATGTCGCCATAGTGACGGTCTTGAAAGACGCATGACACAGTTCTTTAAAGCACAGCGGTAATTATATATACCACTATTCTTTAACGCTTAAAAACTCTGCACTTTACCCACACAAGGTATTTCTTTACTTCGTACAAGTCAAAGGAACAAACGGCGATTATATCCTTCAGCAATATTCACCGGGCTTCACTGTTTTCCATGAGGTAGGGACTGAATTCTAGGCGCGTTCGCAAAATTGCTAAAGGCCACTATTAACTGCGTCGTGTCTGTCTGTCTGTCTGTCTGTCTGTCCGTCTGTCCGTCCGTCCGTCTGCCTGTCTGTCTGTCCGTCCGTCTGCCTGTCTGTCTGTCCGTCCGTCTGCCTGTCTGTCTGTCCGTCCGTCTGTCTATCTGTCTGTCCGTCTGTCTGCCTGTCTATCTGTCTGTCTGTCCGCATGGAACAACTCGGCTCCCACTGCACGGATTTTCATGAAATTTCATATTTCAGTATTTTTCGAAAACCTGTCGGGGAAATTCAAGTCTCATTAAGATCTGACAAGAATAATGGGTGCTTTACATGCATACCCATGCACATTTATGATAATATCTCGCTGAATTCTTCTTAGAATGAGAAATTGTTCAGACCAATGTTGTAGAGAAAATCAAAACACAAATTAGATGTTCAATAACCTTTTTCCTAAAATCGTGCCGTTTATGAGATAATGTGCAAAAATATGGTACAGCCAGACAGGCCACAGATGACAATATAATACGGTGCATGCGCTTTGCGTGCTGGGTAACTAAGGCTACAGACAAACACTCAGAATATGTAACATTTATTGTTTTCCCACGGCAACAATGGTTACGCGAACGCGCCTCAATATTATGTTATACGCGCATTGCCTGCCTTGTTATGTATTTAAGAATATATTTATTTCTAACTAATTGCACATCTGTTGGTTAACGTGTGTATTATTACTTCTCCGACATGTTTCGCCTAATTGTAAAAGCCATCCTCAGGGAGACTGTTGACACAAAACAAGCATTTGATGCTAAAAGATACTGTCGATTGTATTTGATGTGTGACATATTATACAGTCAAATATATTTATCTAAAGTCTATTCAGGGGGTAAACACAAACAGGTATCAGACAGTATTAAGGTGTGTTTTACTATCAAAATGTCACGGTACACGCGTAAATGTAATTTCACTTACGCCCACAACAAAAGTGCGGCCTTCCCTCCTCTGATTTTCACGAAACTCACAGCAACTTAGTACATTTTAACCCTTTAAAGACGAAGCGTATCTGTTTTATATAAGGACTCAGTGCGTACCGCAATGTAAACACTCTCCACTTCGGTTATAAAAACCAATCTCTTAATGTTCTATACGACAAAGTTACTGTTTGTTCTGAGACCCGTACAAAACACATAAACGCAATGTGGGCACCACGTAGAATTTTTGAATGTTAAACCTGGCGGTACGTAAAGTTACCGCTAGGCTTTAAAAGGTTAATGGATACTTCCTGTACAGAGTTTTATCCAAATCGGACGACAGGTGTAGAAAATAGGGCAAAATTTCATGTACGCCGCTAAATAGACTACAGCTTTCACCATACCGATTTTCACGAAACTCGTAATTATTGAACGCATCACTTGAAGCTCCTTTACACCGAATTTCATCCATATATGTCAATAAATACGGCAGTTACGTGCAGAAATTCGTTTTCACCTACAAATAAATTATGGCTGTCACTGACCTTATTTTCACGAAGCTCACGCTTGCTCGGCAACTGATTTCAAGGACCTATTATACCGAATTTCATGAAATGCCACATACGGTTTAGTCGCTGATACTACGCCACAGAGAGATGGACAGATATGGTCTCCACATGAGGCGTCTTTTTTAAATTTGCGAAGAACTAACATAATTTATAGCCCCCATATCCAGCTGTGTTTCATCTACATAATGCTGGGGCGAATTTCCAGTCACCCAGCAGCTCTCTGCTGTCAGTACAGCCAGAACCTCCACCACTGCCACTGGGCACACCCTCAATCAGTTTCCCTCGCGTCCAAACCATACAACATATTTCACTGATATCCATCTTCCTCTTGTTTTCCCTGGTGACTACTTTCCCACACCTTTCCCGACAAAATTCAAAGTGCACCTTTTATTTATCCTTCACAACCGGTACTTAACAAAAGCTACCGCACCAACCTAAAATTACACAATTGGTATAGTCGGGGGGCACACCTGTACCCCATTCAAGCTGCACTAAATTAAGCCAATGGACGCACTCGTTTTGCAAACAAACAATCCTACACCCCCCCCCCCCCAATAGTCGTCTACATTTAACCCATCTAACACTACCGTATATGAAAATTACAGCTGGGAGTAGCCATTGGCTTCTTGTTTCCATCCATGATGGTGAAAAACCACGAAAACTTGGAAGACGTTGGCCACGACTTGTCTGTCATGTACTACTCTGTGGCGGGATTCACAACAGTGCTGCTCGTACTCATTATACTGTGTGAGTATATCAAGGATACCAACTTTCCAAAGTACACTAAACAGGTGCAGCCATGCCATTACTGTACATCAGAGAGCGTGAGTACAACAGAATTGCCAACTGTCCACATTACACTAAACTCATTTGATGTTATGCATTCGGTTGTCTTGGAATTCAGTAACTAAAGGGTTGATAACACCGTCGACACAACTTGTATCTGCCACATTTTCAAATCCGACAACAAAACATCTCCAGTATCACTCTATTCAACATGCGTCACCAATCAACAAGTTACTCCTATGGATTTTTACTTACTTCTTAACTGTCAACCTATTTCATTAAAAACTGTAATTGATATATACCGTATTACTTCAAATTTGAGATACCCTCCAATTAAAGACTCACCCCACTTTTAAAAAAGGGATTTTCGGGGGGAAAAAACTTCTGCTAACAAATACACTTCACTGTCCGTAAAGTTTACTGCTCTTTTGGCGAGGCCACTTGTTCTTCTAGGAAAATAATTTTTTCCAGACTTTCAGAGAGTCAAAAATAATACTTCGAATTTAAGCTGCACCCGAATTTTGAGTTCGGAAAAAAGTAAAACAAGGTGCGTCTTAAATTCGAAGTACTACAGTGTATACATACATATATATATATATATATATATATATATATATAGATACACACGTATATATACACATATATACTATGTAAGAGAAGGATCTCAACACCAAACACCAATCTATGCAGTTAAATTCCAATTTGCATTCTTGTACACTTTGCAAAAGCGTCAAGATGACCGCATGACGGTCGAAACATGTAGCTCCATGTGAATAAAATACCAAATAAATAACCTAAGTTGTGTAGACAGTATTACCAACACTTCCCCAGATATGCAGACATCTATCAGTTGTGACTGTCTGGTTGTTACTGATGTTCATTTTGTGCTGACACAATCCAGAAGACACAGTACACAGCACTTCCTGACACCACATACTGCCAACATTATAAAACGTTTTGTGGAACTCGTCTACCTTAAGCCCTTCAGGACCTACACTGCTCGCGATCATGTTAGGTTTTGTGTGTTCTCTGAACATTTGTATTTTCATATATGTTTAAAAAATAAATTTTGTTCCAAGCACAATCGAGAGAATAACAAGGAAAATATTAAAACTTGAAGAAACGTTCATCTCAATATGTGCAGAAATTCTGATCTCGTGGATTATGTCTGCTCAAAAAGTATGTAGAAGATACAGGTCTATATTTATGCTCTATGTAAACTTTATATTACAGGATGACATGTTGTTGCAAATATTGGTAAAATTTGATTTGAGCTTCCTGTAAGGCAGAAGTTGTACTGCGACACTTAAGCACGCACGCGCACACACACACACACATATTCCCCCCCCCCCCCCCCCCCCCACCTCCATGGACCCATAAGTTTGTCACACAGGCACTAGGATGCGGAACAAGCCATAAATACACAAATATACAACATTTTTACAGTGTAAAGTACTAAAAAGAATTTATAAAACAATATGATAGATCATCTTTACCCATAAAAAATTCATCTACAGAGTAAAAGGGGTGTGTATTTAAGCATTTTCTTAATTATACTTTCAATTTTGCCTTTTCATTCTCAAGGATTGTCAGACTACATGGCAAACTGTTGGAAATATATTAAGCAAATGCAGCTACAAGTAAACTGAAAGGATCTAACAGATGGCACAAACAATGGCAGAAATTAAATGACAAGCAGTACGTTTCACGATTGTCAGTTTTTCCCAGTTCATAGCCGTGACCCTAGTACTCGAGTCCCTATACCACATACTCTAATATTAAACATTCAATGCTATGAGAGTCTCAGAACTTTCAAAAACTGCGGCTTTCTTGCTTATAACTGTAAGGCAGACATGGGTGATGAAGGAAAAGACGTTTTGAATTTTTGCCATGAAACTTTTTGAAAGAATCATAATAAATTCAGACATACGTAAAATTTTTGTAGTGATGTCCTAGTGTAGTAATCTGGTGTGTGAACTGCCTAATGATATTTTCCACTGATAAGCCTTAGAATCAAGTGCTGAATGTTTGGGGTCTACAATCAGGTCAGCAGAAGAATGAACACAGTTCCCCCTCAGTCTGCTAAGCATCTACCTGCCCTAATTCCCACCAGCTGCATTTGTGTTCTGGCCTTTGAGCCATCTCTCTGTTCCCTCTCCACCTCTGCATTCTCAGTTTGTTATTGATGTTCATAGAGACCAGGTGTGCAATACACGTAGGATGGGGAGCATGTGTCAGCTTGAACACACACCACCAGTGTTCATTCTTTCCCTGAACCAAGTGTAGTGACAAATAGATAACTTATCTCCATGTTTCAGTGTTCAAGGCAGAACCTCCCCTGCCCCCCAGTCCTGCCCAGGCTGAGCAGCGGGCCAATGAAGACTCAAATTTTGTGGGCTCTGTGAAGCGACTGATGACAAACAAAGGTTATGTGCTGCTTATGATGTCATACAGCCTGAATGTGGGCGTGTTCTATGCCATCTCAACACTGCTCAATGATGTGGTGCTACGCTACTTCAAAGTTAGTAGCTCATTTACTTCATTTTTCACCTTCCCACTATAGTTAAGTCCAAGTTACGGCTGGACAATAATAGACTCACACTTCCCACCGTCTAATAGGTAGCGCTAACTGTTTATGCCATGTGGTGCAATTTTAGAGAACTCCAGACATCCCACAAACATGTTAGTTGGTTCTAAGGATAAATGTTACGACTAATGTCCAGAATAATTTGTCAAATTACCTTAATAACATATGATATGTTTTCTGTGAGGTAATAAACAAAATTGTATACATGAAATGATTTAGATCAGCTTCACCCCTTAGAGGGTTAAGCACAGTGGGAACTCTAGCTAGGTCCTACTTTAACCTTCAGAGCATTTGTGAGGTTGTGTAATTCTTAAAGTAAAAGGTACTGGTAAGTAAAGTTGCCCTTGTTCATGTCATGAAGGCATATGGGGGAGCGGGGGTATAGTTCCACTCATTCTTAAATTCTTTGCAAGATGGTGGTGAGTGGTCAGCACCACGCCTAGCCCCCTGGCAGTCAAGATGGCTAATCACTTCACTTGTCAGCATTAACATTACTACCAGCCCTACAGTACCACGAAGTTTAAAAGGAAACCCAAATCAAAATCTAGCCTACATCCATCTAGTGCCAGAGTTAGAACTCCTATTCTAGGCAATAGATATTAATCACTACAAGAAAAATTATGGAACATATCTGCAAAACTTTGACACACCCACCCATTCCATTTATTACAGTTAGCAATAAATCTGGGTGAGCTACAAGAACCAGCATCAAACATTTAATTCAGCCCTGTTGGTTGTATTTCTTATACTGAAATCAGTTCATCGCAGACATTGCTAGACAAACTTTTTCTGAATTCTTGGAAGAATTAAATCCAGCTTTAATGTAAAAAGCCAGCAAAAATACTATCCCTAAGTAGGTAAATAAAACTGTATTAACATTTTTAAGTGACCGTGACCTTCAAATATTACCATTCACTAATAGGCAATTTTACCCGCAATACTATTTTAATGTGAACATAATTACATCAGTATTAGAAAACTGCAATACTGAGCTACCTGGACCATGCACATGCATGGCTGGAATAATGAAATCATAGCCACAAAGTTTTATGCTACATAATAAGGCACACAAACACATCTACAAGACACAGCAACATATCTGTAAGGAAGTTCAACACATCTACAGGGTCAGCCTTAAAGACTTGACAGTTTTTGAAATGAAATAACATTTTAAGGCAATCTTGTGAATCATCCCCATTGTGCTTACAACAATATAAAAATGCACGTTTTCTCAGTGAAAACACAACTTTACTATTTAATAAATCAGTTACATGTTTCACCTCCAGTTTGTAGCAAAGTGAAAAAATGCTATTAACAATGGTATATACATTCCACGTCCATGAGAATTCATGTTAATCAACTGTCTGAATCTGATTGTTTATAGGTGACCACCATGTCATTCAGTACACTCCTGCAATCATGATGGTAAGGAAGTCGTAACACATAGCATTCTTTTAGGTACCCCTTAAATACCCTCGCAAATTGGCTGTTTTCAGTCATCAATACTGGCAGGACATATTTTGTGTACCTTGCTTTTGATGTAGCTCCAAAGGCAACACGCTGGTACTGCAAGATCAGACAAACCGGCACATCAGGTGATGCCTGCAAAATGAGAAATGAGTCGGCCCAGACATAAAACTCTGAGAACTTGCATGGAAATCATGCCGTGTGAGTAGTTGCTCCAAATGTCATTGTGCAAGATGATAGCACAGATGGAGCACGGCTTGCAGCCAAGCTGGTTTTCAAATTTCAAATTCCATCAGGTGCTTCTGGTGAACCTAGTAATGATTAACAGGAATCCTCATGGACATTTAACGTTTCCAATTTGCCTCAAAATATTATTTTATTTCAAAAACGGTCAGGTGTTTCTGGCTCACTCTATATAAGGAACACCAACACGTCTCTAAATCATGCCAACACATGTGTAAGCCACACTAACACATCTATAAAGCAAAGAAGCACATCTGTCAGACACCAACACATCCATATGGGACACCAAACATGTATCAAGTATAACAACATATCTGCAAGGCACATCAACACACCTCTATCCAAGATATAAACATGTGTTGCCATATGTCATTTACAGGACAGTGAGGAAGATGCAGGCCGCATTGGGCTAATAATGGTGCTGGCAGGCATGGTGGGCTCAGTTGTGGCTGGGGTCGTGCTTGATAAGACCCATAGGTTCAAGTAAGTAAAGTACAGCACCCTGATCCTTTGCAACAGAAAAGGAGCTGCTTAATATAATGGGTCATTATTTTATCTGACACATGATATCTGTCAGATAAAATAAGGACCCTGTACTAAAAGTAGTGTACAAATGAACAGATCTGATATGGTAAAGTTAGGTTTTGCAACAGAGAGTTAGAACATGATGAATGTGCCCCCCTGGACAGATGGAAAATATCAGAAACACAGAAAAACTGTGGGTCCATTTACCTAATGAAAAAAACCTGCTGGAAGACCAAGTTGTATGTTGACAGTAACATTAAAACAGATTTGAAGGGAAATACAAGTAGGACAGCATTAACTGGACTGAACTGCCTCAGAGTATGGTCCAGTGTTGGCCTCTCATGAACACAGTCATGAAGCTTCAGCTTCCGCAAAACAAAGCACATTTCATGAGCAGGCAGGTGATTATTACCATGTAAGGGATCAGCCTGTTTTGTGGCATGCTGGCTGCTGAAATAATCATCATTCCATTCTAATAAAACTGTATCAATGGGAGAAGTACATATATGTAATGTATAACAAATAGCATGGGGTTGGGAATGGAATTAAGAAAATTCTGGTATTTTCTATTATTCAGCTCAATGAAACTCTTCATTAATTTGCCTACTTTTCAAAAAGACATTACAGTCACCATTTTATTTACATGGCATGATGGTTCATCTAGTACAGTCTGGCTAGCAGAGCTTCAGTTCCTAGCAGGGCCTGACAAAGATCAGTACACTCATACATGGCCCACATGGATCTTAAATAAATTTCAGTAATTATTAAACTGCCCACTGTGGCAGAATTCAGCAGTTGTAGTGTTGAACTTTCCAATTCCTACGTTACAGACTTGCGAAAGGTAAAAGGGTGAAGATTACTGTAACAATGTGTAGACTGGTAAATAAGCACCAATGTTACATTTCGCAGGAACCTGCAGCCTCCATCTTCAGGAAAGACTTCTACCCCCAATACAGTTCCTCTGAAACGCTGGTACCTACCAGACTACATGTGTCACACCCCAGGACAGAGTGATCTTCATAGCCAGTGCCATCAGGCCCTGTAGAATCACAGACATAAAACAGATAATATGTTTTCAGAAGTGTTTGTCTCACACCTTAAATTCTTTTCCTTGCAGGGAGACTGCCATCACACTGTATGTCTTTTCACTGTTTGGGATGGTTGTCTACACATTCACACTCAACACTGAAGAGATTGGTGTTGTCTACTTCACAGGAGCTTTGCTCGGGTTAGTAAAACTTCATTTTGATGAATCTTCCAATACTTTTGGGCAGCTGGCCAACTGGGGCTGTCATTTTCCTTCACAATTGATATAAACGTACACATTAATCTAAGAATTCTGACCAAACTAAACACATTGTTTATGTACAATATGTACCTGTCCATGTACATGTGGTGGATGTGTTCAAGTAGGTAATTAAACTGACAGACATCTTCCCCCCCTCTATTTTGCCACCCATGGTTCATTTTTAGGGCGGCATTTTAGATTTCTAAAACAGCATTTTCCATACTGCAAGCCATTTTCCCCAAGGAGGCTGTACAACTTTTGCTCATTGGTAACTATACATACCATATGACATAGTGCTTAAAAACCCTGAAACTCTGAATTTTCTCCCCACAGATTTTTCCTTTTATTCCGGCAGTCAACAACAAATGTTTCCCTAAACCACATCAACTTTATAGTAAAGATGGGATTTGTTCTCTGTGAGGAAGGCAATGAGTTTTGTAAAAAATTAAAGACTCTAACACTTCAGTGACCATGGCATTACTCAGGCAGTTAGCCACCAGCCTCTCACCACAGACGCCCAGGTTCGATACCAGGTCAGTCCACATGGGATTTGTGGTGGCTGAAGTCACAATTTGGCTTTGGTTTCCCCCTGTCAGTATCATTCCACCACTGCTCCATACTCATCTTCATTTACATACCACTATTCCCTGAAGGACACAGACAAAACCGGGGAACCTTCAAAGAGCAATGCTCTTTCGGATGTCATACAGCATTAGATATAAATGTACTCTCACTTTTTTCAGACTTAAAAGGGTGAAATATGCTCACTATTAGGGTGGCACACTTTATTATTGCCAAAATTGGAAGCCACAGCCCCCATTAAGGCTGCCAAGTTCTTGCTGATGGCTGCAGAAAATGACCCATTACCAGAAACGCTGTATTGGTTTTCTTTACAAAATTGTAATGCACAAGTGTTGGAGACAAAGGTGCTGTGTTCCAAACATCAGGAAATGTTGACCCAGTGACAATGTGTCACATCCCAGAAGACTTGAATCCTGAAGCTGTAAATTACAAAGATACATCATGCCACATTTTCTGCATGTTGTTTACATGTGGTGCACAACATACACCTATACAGAGCTACTTAGTTCTGTCAGTCTGTCTGCATCTTACATCTGGGGGCACCGCTCTATGAATTTTGACGAAATTCTGTATGAACATTATGCCATTGGAGAACACCACATCTCATACTCCTTAATAACCTGTTAATAACAGCATGGTGGACACAGATGTTTGTGAGGTTGGAGAAACACCAGTGCACCTTGATGTAAAACCCTGAAATGTTCAGCAATGCTTTTGTAAAATGTAAAACAACAAAATGGAGGCAGCCAGATATGTGGGAAATTTCTTGTCACGCGAACACATAAATTGCAGTTTTTTACCCAACCTCTTCAGATTTCAATGAAGTTTGGTAAACTTGTAGGCCTCATGGATGTTCACATAAATGATAAGTTTCAGATCTTTAATCCATTTTAGTTGTGACAGATATTCAAATTTCACCAAAAAATATCATCTTTTAGTAAAATAAAGCTTGTAAAAATTGTTAATATCCTAGCTCTAATTGAGTTAGATCACTCAGTTTGGGCTCTTTTCAGAACTAATGGAATGATAGTTCCAGTGAGATGTCGCACACTTATCACGAACAAAGATCAGCATCAGAGTCACCACAGCTGAACTGTCAAAACCATGAACCTTTAATTTTATCAACTGCTTAAGATGGACAGACAGACAAGCTTAAGCAAATATGTATATTTTTGCAACTCATACTTGCAAATGCACCAACAAATTTTTAATTATCTTCTTCACTAACAGCCATAACCAATGAACCATGCTACACAAGCATGTGAAATCTGTAGAAGTACAGTAAAACCCTGTTAAGACGTTTTTGAAAATTCCAAGAAAATTTGACTTCTTAAGCGGGAAATGTCTTAAAAGGGTAGAACCGAAAAATTATCTTTTTTTAATTTTCTGTGTATTTATTACATACATATGCTGAATTTCTGCAATCTGCAGCTGTTTTAACACATTCTCACCTGTATCTGACCATTTAACTATTTGTCTGTACTCTTTCATTCGCTGTTTTCTTTACACCTTTAACCATACTGTCACTGACTTTTCATTCACAAGTTCACATTTCATGCCAGATGTTTACTTTTATTTGTCAAGCATGGGTTGTCTTCCTCTATTTTTCAAAAACAGTTGCAGTATACATCTTCAGATTCCATAGGCTCGCTATCAAGTAAGCCATAAGGGATGGTCAGTGGTTCCAGTCACTTTCACTAACTCTGCAGTGCAATGAATTTATTTCTTGGAATTGCTGATGTAACTTATCTGCACACAGTCACCACAAATGTTTCACAATCATGCAACACCACGACGCATTTCTATTACCGCCGCAAGTCGTCGCGTGCGAGCACCCATGCATCTGGCAGCAGATTGCTGTCCGCCCGGCGGGGTGAGTTCCACCTCCACATGACGTATGCTCCCCACAGTCGAACTCCGCGCGAGCAAGGTGGGATCACGGGTGATGCTGGCTAGCGCGCCCAAACTTCTTCAAAGTTTATTAGCTGCCTGAGTACTCTCCTAAGTTCCCAGCCAACTGAAGCTTCCATATGCCAGCGTTGCCAAATGCAGGCTCATGTAAGTCACGGAACAGCTAGGATAGGCCTCCGGCCCCTCGATACAATCTTTCGGTCGTCATGACAGAGACCGAGTAGTGGGGACTGACCGACTGCAGTCCCTGCATCGCGGGAGAAATACAGCACCCTTACGCCATGACGTTGTGTCATTCTGCTGTGTTGAGCTTGCGGAAATTACCTTGGAGATTAACCTATGTGGACTGACTGCACCATTTGAACGCTGTATTTTGGAAACAGAACGAACGGAAACGCGGGGAAATTGTTTAAGGTTTTGATAAAGAAGATGTATTAAATGGGTAAACAAACTGTTTCGTCTTCAAATTTGTTACTTCTTAGGTGGGAAATTTTCTTATGCCGGGATGTATTAAAAGGGCAACTTGTAACGTTAATCAAATGGGAGAATTTGGTGCTTTTTTATCCTGACTTCTTAGCCGGGAAAACTTCTTAACCGGGGACGTCTTAAACGAGTTTTGCTGTATATTAAAAATTATAAACACAGAAGATTACATGAGACACCTGTCAGAAACTTGAAATCCATGTTAGTGTACGTTATGTACACAATCACTAAGTTGTGTAATTCATGCTAACCTTTCTCTCCACCCCTCAAACAACATGGAAGTTTCTTACGTTCGTAACTCTCAATCAAAATGCCTTTCCTGAATGCTTCACCTGACCACAAAAGAGTTTATTGTGTGCATATGTGGCCTCATAAAATAAAGTCTCAATTGACATTCCCTTAACAAGTTTTAGTATAACCTCCTACACCAAATTTTATTATAATCTGATGGCCAGCTTGTCCAAAGCAAATACTTTTCTTGGCAGGTTTTTCATGACAGGCTACCTTCCAGTTGGCTTCGAACTGGCTGCTGAACTCACATTCCCTGAGCCAGAAGGCACATCTGCAGGGCTACTAAATGCTTCCGTACAAGTGTTTGGCATTGCACTCACGAACTGTTATTCCTGGCTGTTGGATGCCACAAATGATAAGTGGGCAAATGGAGCAATGTGCATTGCTCTGGCATTTGGTGTCGTCTTGACGATGTACATCAAATCGGACCTGCGCCGGCAGGCAGCCCAGGGCCCAAAGCTGCCTGCCTATGCACCCACCATCCAATGAAGTGACTGAATGCACAAAGACAGGAAGGTAGGTCTGGCGTAGTATTATTTACAACTCTGTATCAACTTCAGAGCACAGAATGAGACTTGGCCAGTAAGACATACAGTATTTGTGTTCCATTTCTGGGTACCACATCCGCATTTAAAGTGACTGGGGAAACCATCTCACAATCAGACTACAGTTTAGAAATACAAATTGTGTCAATTATGATATGACTTGAGTTCTTATGTCAACTAAATTGACACAATCTTCTTGGACATGCAGCCACATCAATTCAGACCAGATGCATAATATTTCAGAGACTTTACCTATTGCATCATGCACGTCCCATATAGCTCTAACTGGACAAATTCACACCAGTGAAACAAAGTACAAACATGGCCCACAGAACAAAGTTTGATTTCATCACAACACCAAGCGAGATTTGAGGTTATCCCAGTGGCGTTGCTGAAGACACAAATCTTCTGGGATGTGATGCTGTATCCTTCAATGGGTGGTTTCAAACATTTGAAAGCACCATGTGCCTTCATGTTCAAGGGTCAAGCAGTGCAAGAAGCCTGGATCATGAAGACACAGGTGCTACAATTCCTCACAATGTCAGCAACTGCTCACCCAATGGCACATCACATCCCAGAAGACATGTACCTTCAACACAATACCAGTTATATCCACAGAGTACAGTAGACCACATGGTGAAGACTATCATGTTCCAAATGTACACTAAAAATTTCAGTACAGATAATGGTTTTCATGCTAAGCCAGGTACTGTACCTACGAGTAATTAGAACCATGCTGCAGAACATCATGTCAGGACCAACAACATTAGACAAGATGAAGACGTGGTACAGCTGGACAGACCAACAGCTAGATTAAGGAATAATGAACAAGAAATGTAGGAGCCATCATTCTTCAGATGACAAGACAGGAACACAACAGATGTGTAGCATCATGCGGACATCACTATGCCAGATGAATCATCTGGAACCAAATTGCCACTTTATGCACAGTGAGCTAGATGGGTTAACACTGAGTCCACCACCCATCCTTCATAGGCCATGAAGGTGGAGGCTGGATGGTGTGTTTACCAATCACAGTATTCATAGATGATGGAAACAGAAGGTCTGTGAAACATTGTCCCCTGCTCGAAATTGATGCACCTGAATGTTCAATAAGATTACCCACTTAAAGCCCACCAGCTACTTTGTACACCACCAGATCTATGTTCTGCCCACACAGTGTATTTATGTGTTTTGTATGGATCTCAGAACAAACAGCCATTACTTCCCTACACAGCATTAACTGATTGGTTTCTATAACCAAGACAGAATGTATTTACTATGCAGTACAAACTGAATCTTTAAATGTAATTCAGCTTAATCTTAGTCTTTAAGGGGTTATATTACTGCATGAATTCTCAGTCTCTTCAAGATGATCCTGAAACACTACAAGCAGATCCCATTATAAGTGGCAGACGCATTTCTGCAAGTCACAATGTATATAAAAAATGCAAATAGTATGCAATATGGCATAAAAAACAGAATATGCATTCCCAAACATGCAATAATTCAACCTGGCAAGATTAAACTAATCACTAATGCACCTACTTTCCATATACTGTTGATACATCAAGACACAGGAGAATTATAAACAAACTGTAAAACATTAATATGGCAGGTACTTTAAATTCAAAATTAACCATTGCCGGATGAATGGGACAGTGTTGTCCCATCAACTGTACATCCTTTCATTCCCTGTTCCTTATGGCAAACATTCTCTCAACTTTCTCACTTCATCAGACTAAATCAACTCTAGTAACACTGAGATTCATGGCTGTTTGAATGCTATGAGCACTATCCTGAATGGTTCTCGCTCGGTCCCATGACAACTTGAATACCCATGCTACATTCACCTCGACTGAACCTATCTACATCTTCACCTCTAAACAGTGAAACTGTCTAGGCCTTTTCTTCATCTGATCTTTATACACATTCTTTCCTGGTGCATTTTTGATGATTGCAAAAGTTATTACATACAAAGGTGTATGTCACTGACAGCACAGAGATAAAGAAGGTGACAGGAGTGATGAACACATAACACAATACAGTGGGAACAGAGAACAACGTGAATGATTTCAAATAAAAGGGCAAGTCACAGAAAGTGCACCAAGGTTAAAGAAAGAGTACAGCTGTACCACTACCGCCCTCTGTGTCTGCATGGCATGTTATAGGCTGAGCTGTCACAGAAGGTGCATACAAAATTCACAAGGCACATGCAGAAGTGACCTAAATAAAACCGCAGACATGCAGAAACATGGATAACAAAACCACATATAATGGTGTTCAGTTAAATTATGACCTAAGTATAGCAGGATGTGGTACCTGTTTGCTGTTGGCAGGCCTGGGTGTGTTTAAATACCAACTGTGAAGCAGGCAAGTTCAAAGTTCCTTGTATTATGACAGGCAGCAGGGTTGTCCAACTAATGCAAACAAGATGCATTATGTTTGGACAATCCATTTCTAGAGTGAACATTGTCCACAACAAGCTGTGCTCAAAACACAGCAGTGTGTAGTATATTTCACACCTCTACAGTGTGGTGCACTGTTGAATGAGTCACAAACATCAGGCAAAACCTTCTCCATTCCATCATTTTATAGCACAGGCATCACATAAGAGTAGTGAAGAAACAAGACTTACATGCAAAGTTTTGGTAGGTAACCTAACTGAAGAAAAGATTACTTGAAAGCTTTGTAGTGGGGTATATCAAGTGGCTGCTGTGTATAACAGATTTGGAATGTGAATGAATGCACACTCAATTTAGCGTAACAAGATTGGCAGTTAGACACAATAAATAAAGGTGGCAGTCGGCACAAGAACCGTACGTGTTTAACACTGAAGTTTTACTGCAACATCTTTCGGCTACTAATTTTTGGCCGCTCTGACACGGGACGTTACTTATGATATGACTGCGGTGCGATGACGAAACGATACATACACGATACGGGCCTCACACCGAAGGCGAAAACGATTCGCGCTGCTCGAATATGAACATGCCATAAATTGTAACAGGAGCAATATGTAACTAGCCATGAAAGTAAGACTGCATAATGTTTTTAAATCAATTACAGTATATTCAGCACTAAATTGTCTTACCCGATTCATTGAATCCCTTCCCAGTATTTTCCCACATTAGATGAATTTCTGTCTCTTCATGTATAACCACGATCTTCCCAGTCGCACAAACCACAGACCATCCAGTATGTACAAACCGAAGTGACCCACACGATTTAGTATTTGCTTCCTCACCCACGCGTACATAACCTAACACAACACTGTGCGGCACATGGTACTTCGCCTTCTGTTGACACATATCGTACGTCTGCGGTAGCATGTTTAAAACTGACCGACAGAGCATATTAGGTGAACTGTGCAAGAGACGGCACAGCATGCTGACTTGCCATCGTATCCTACCGGCCCATCATGAACATAGCGTTACCGTGTCGTCTTCCGTTTAGGATGGCGGAGTTGTGTCGGAGTGACATACCATCTTAAGTAACGTGCAGTGTGAGAGCTCCCTTGGCCATCCTTAGGCACGTTGTTAATGCCACATATACTGTAAATGCAGCAACCAACAGGATTTTACATAAAATTGTAACTAGCACAAGCTTAAAGTGTTATTAAAACGATAATTTTTCATTTTCCTTTCTCTTTAATCTTGCATTATATTATGGTTATCCTTATGCTTCATTTTGCTATTTGTTTATGCCATATTAGTGTTATTGTGGCATGGGTGCACCCAAGGAGGAGGGGGCTGCTGGCCTGCACCCCCAACCCCCCCAAAAAGGTGAAATTAAAAAAACAGAGTTTGTAGATGTTATGATATAGAAGTGTTACATGATTCACCCTTCAGCTGAACTCAGATGCTGAAACTGGCCGATGGCTAGTACATTGGAATTTTGACAAATAAATTAATAAAATTAGGAAAAGCTGATGTGACACTGTCATTGAGCCATGGAACATGTAATTATATTTGTATGTATATAAATGCAGTTGCAAACAGTGTTATGTTGTACTTACAATATGATTTTATAACATAGTTTTTAAAATCAAATGTAAGTTATATATAGCCTCAAGGTCAGCCCCTGCAGCAAAAAATTCTGGGTGTGCACCTGTACTGTAGACTTCATTAACATTTCCTCATACCGATTCTGTTATAGGCAGTATTTTCTGAGGTGGGTATATTCCTGGAACTACGGAGATACATCTATAAATTTATATTTCCTATTTATTAATTTATTTATTGTGTCTAACACTACTGCATAGCATAACAGGGATGCAGGGGTGTAGCTGTGGGAGGGCGGAAAGATGCTGCCGCTCTGGGCGGCACAGTCCAAGGGGCTTCAAAATGAGCAGCAAAATGAATAGTTTAAAATAGTGAGATAAAGTAAAAGGATATCCAATAAATACAATTTTTTGAAGTTCATAATTTCTGTTCGGGGCAGCCATTGTGACTACTCGCCACAGGCACCAGAAAACATAGCTACACCACCACAGGGAAGTACCAATTAAAATTTATAAAACCTAGTGACCTATGTTGCATAATACTGGCCACAGCATATGTCACAACATAGAAAATACAAAACATTACCGGCAGTCTTCTGAGATGTTTAGTCATGTAGTCTAATAGCTAGGTACCATTTCAGAGGAACATGCTGTTTCAGTTTTCCACCCTGAGAACTGATGCTGCTTGATTCTTCACCTTCATGTACCTAGGTACTCTCAAGCACTAACAGCTTAGATGTAAGTGCAGCTTTACTGGCTTCCATGTACAGAGTATCCCAGAGTAACTACACAGTCAGCATCAAAATCAGTTTTAAGTGCATACAGAGTACTATACCAGGGTCACATGTCAAAAAAATCTCTGTCACATCTACACCTTTCTGCAAGTTAAGTATATACTGAACATCCCGTACAATACTTTATTTGCAAAAAAAATCAAGGTTTAGCACATGCTGAAATATGAAATTCACTGCAGATACTTCTGAGATACTCTGCAGTAGACAAGATTTGTGAAAACACTAGTCAACTGCACAACCATATGCAACCCTTGTTAGCCCACTATCAACAAACACTGCCTCTCAAGATGTGGTCCACCACCCTGGCCAAACAGCCCTAACATACCCCTGAAGTAGTTTGAAGTTTGCTGTTGGAGTGCACTAGTGTTTTATGTTGTGCTCGTCTGTATATTTCTTTGACCAAAGCATGCATTTGGTGTATCAGTATACATCAAAGATGATCTAAAAACAAAACAACACTGCAACAGTAGACACTTGCTGCCATTTAAAGAAGTCTGCAAGGGTTCAAAACCATATCATACACTTGTTATATCCGCACATTTTCCCTCTAAACTATGGCAGGCTATGACACAATTCAGGCAGCTGGTCACCAGCTTCTCACCGAAGATGCAAGGCCTCAATTGCAAAGTCATCCAAGTGGAAGTTGTGGTGGATAAAGTGGCATTGGAACAAATTTTCCTCTGAAAACTTCGGTTTTTATTTAAGATTACCTGATTTCTGGGCTACAGCCCTCTATTCAAAAACAAACTAATTTTTGGAACTGGTGAATTTCTCCTGTAGGTTCCATTCTTCTTCCACTAGAGGCTGCAAGCAGTATGCAGGTAACATACTGTTCATTTCAATTTCAAACAAATCAGTGTCTCGAGTTTGGGTTTGATGGTACAGACTTCTCTTCCTGTCTTGGTTGTAAGTCTCCACAGATACACCAAGCCCTTGTTTTATGCCCTAGTTGTGTTCCTGAAAAAGTGGGCATAAATCAAAAATATTCCCATAATAAATACTGGAATAGATGGTGGTTGGCTAATAGAGCCAACCTAAGGTGTTAAACTGAAAATGAGAGGGCCTAAATTACAGAGTGGTATATACTGGCAAGGAGTGTTAAAGCAAAATGGTATAATACAAGTGCAACACGTACTTTCACGTATCTCCTGCACACAAAAACCTTGTCCTAGGTGCCTATACACTCACAGAGGCAGTTAAACAAAAGGCAGTCCAGTGACTGAGAATGACTCCAGCCATTGGACCCAACCAAATAAGCACCTCCCCACACTTTCCCCTGGGACAGGAACAGATACAGTTCCCAAAATATTTTCTTTTTCTCAAATATGACAGATAAGTCCAGAAATCCAGTAATTCAAAGTGGAACACACAGTCTGAACCCTTTAAAACTGATCAATACTCCCATGCCACTTACCATTCCACCACTGTTTCTTACCCATTAGAGGCTGGTACCATAGACCACAGTATCAAGGGACTGTCTCATTCCCCTGGTACACAAAATAAAATAACACAAATACATATAATTTCTACAGTGGTGTGTTTGTCACAAGTGACACTTGTGACAGTAGACTACTCACAGAGTTCAAATCATACATTCTTACTGTTTGGAGTTTCATGCCCCTATAATAAAGTACAAAAATCTTAGAATCCAAGCTTCAAACATGTGAACTATTTATGTATAAGTATTGTTATTAATGAGTCTAAATATTAGTGATAATAACTGTGACAATAAAAATCAAGGATACAGAATGTATGTAAAGTAGGGTACGATAGTACACTATAAATGTGTTCAGAGCTATACCATTTGTTGCTTTTTGAGTGATTTCAGTAATATTTCTAGTATGCATTTTGTTCACTAATGTGACACATAACTATTGAAGTGTGTCAGCATCCATGGTGACTTGAAACATGCAAACGCAATTACAGAAAACCCACAAATCAATGTGCTACATAATATCCTGGAGAGACTGACAAAGATCAAAATAAGTTGTGTCCTGCATACAAATGAAGTGTTCATGGAGATGCACAAAGCAGAAAATTCAAGTCACCAGTAGCACACCACACAATGTTCACATAGATGTCTTCCATATTTAATGTCTCATCCTGCCTGGCAAAAGTCATATCAAGGCAATGATAAATACACTATTTACAATGCAATGTTGTTTGATGTTTTCTCAACCTAATATTCCTCCTACTGTTACATTCCTTGTCACAGTGACCAAATCCATTTCTGACATGAAGGGCCCCTCAGCAGATGCTGCTCCAAACAATCTACAGTTGAACTTTGCTCTATGAACCCCACATACAAAAGTGTAACACACAGTAACTACCATATTACTGGAATCTGCATCATCCTGATCAAGCTACACACCCTATTTTTAAGAAATAAGAAATAAAATATAACAGTTCAGACATTTTAGTGAAGCATAAAAAATGCATGTTGAGTATAATTATATATAATACACAGTGTCCTGAATTCAAACATAGTGTTCTTTTACGTCTCCCGTAGCTCATATTTTCCAGGATCTGATGTCCTGCAACATGAAAATGGCCAATGTTAACATTTAAATTATGATACAGTTTCACTATTCAAACACTGATCCTCAGATCAAACTATTCAATTTCAGAATAAAAATATATTTGCAGTAACTCCCTTCCACTGCTGTTTAACATCAGCTGAGCTCATACAATCACTACCATTGGTCCTTATGTCATCATCCTTCACCCCATTTCTCTTCAGTCTCATACACAACTTTCACCAACATCATATTTTCTGCCAGCAGGACGATGATTTCTTATGGCCCTTGGATTAAGCACCAACAATCAAAATGCACACTATAAGCACCCACGTTCAGAACATGTGTACCTCCTCCACACATCAACATCCACTCACACATTATGTCAGCAAATGGGTATGCAAAAGAAAGAGGAAGTCATGAAAGTTAAGATGGCAATTGGACTGCGAACTTCATCAAGAATAAGCCGCACATCCAAACTTTTAGTCACACTACTTTTACAAAAATATGGCATCACATGTTGGATTGTTTTAATGTAAACTTAAGCACAGAAGCATGAGACAAAAGTTACTTTCACATGCTTTGCTTGAGTGAACACACATATCCCTCACAATGGCGAGCCATACTTGATAATAAATGTGAACTGCTCAGCCACAACCTGACAAAAAAACTTCTGTACACATTACAAGACATAAACATTTCTTACTGGAATGTCTTAATGAAATACAGGCACACATATTTTACAACCACATCTGAAAAATATGGCTATCACTTTTCAAAATACACAACACCAACACACACTGCTTAAAATTCAATAAATGAAATATTTCAATACATTCTAAAATAAACATTGTATGTCACAATTATGAAAACATCCACATTTAATGTTGCTCAATTTAAAATATTCCCTCTTTTTACATTCAGTTTTAATTATCCATGTTTATAATCTCAGTGTTAAAAATCTCCCCCACTTAAGATATCGTTCAGTTTAGTGTTCAAAAAAACCTAAAACTCCATAAAGAAACATTAAATGGAGTTTTACTGTACATTTAAATTGTTTTTTTAGAAAATGTTTGTCCCATTTTTTCATGCTGCTGATAAGACTGTCATCTCGCAGTGATACAGCGTGCATCTGAAGTGAAATAACATTTCCTTAGGTTTAAGACATAACTAGAATTAAAAGTCCACAGTCTTGGACACGATGTTCTCACATTCACACATCCCTTGCTACACGACGAACATGCTGCAGATGAAGTCACTTCAAGAAGCCACAGCACTCCTTGACATGTCCTTGCTCCCGCTCTTCAAGTAGTGCAGCCTTCAGGGCCTTGTTCAGATTTAGACCAATTGCCAGTCCCACCTATAAAAGCACACATCTGTCTGTCCCTCAAACAACACATGCAATTCAGTCTCCAGTGGAACAGACACATTTTCCAAATGTGTTTTTCACAAGTTTACATACCTGTAATATACACCACAGGGGCAAAAAAAGTTTTAAACTCTAATATTCAGAAAAAGTGGATCTAGTGTCCTGCTGTGTTTCTCATGTCCTCCTGGCACACAACCATTCATTTCTTCTGGCCACATGCAACGACAGATTTCCATTAACGATCTAGTTTACATCTAAGCATTCAACATGCAAGTCAAACAGGAAGTTTTCTTCAAAACATTCTTGTTCTTCCATTAACTGATTTAATTTCTTGTATGCCTAAATGTAAACACTTTATTTCATTTTTATAAGCTTACTCTTCTTAGCATATTCGGTTCAGTTCATGATATCTTTTATTTTTCCATACTTATGTCAATCACCTACTATACATCACATAACCAGAATCCTCTAATTTAGCAGTCATGTTCTTTAAATTTGACATTTAATGGACACTGTATCTATCCTATATTTCATATACAACAGTAAAAAAAATGTGAGTTTGTAGATTCCTGCAATCTACGTAATATCTCCCACCTAGTTATACACCCCCTGAAGATGGAAAAAAAAATATGCAAAGCAATCCCTGCACAGGCCTGGACAGGCCCTGAGGGCTGTACGAGGTTCAGGCTTCCAGATTGCATGACAATCAGCACATGAAGGTGGTAATGTTTTCAGCCCTATGCACCAGCCACGTTTACCACCCATTCCTGGTACTCATTGCTATTAGAGGCTGAGTTGACCCCACAGCCATATTACAGCCGGAAGGGTTATGTCAATGAAAAATTCCAATGACACCATGGGAATCGAAACCACAACCTCCCGGTTTGTAGCGCAGTGCCTCAACTAACTGCGCCACCACGTGCCCCACAAAGATAAAAAAGCCTTCCTAAAATATGTGTGATGCACGAAGGGAGTTAAAAATGTGGCTGTATTTAGATTGTTATTACTTACTTGTGCTCTAGACTTACAAATAGGTGGCACACCATTCAAATCTCAGCCAGGGCACCAGCTATATTTGACATTATTTTACCCAGTCCTCCCAGGCACTTCCAAAGATGGTACCTCAAATTAGAGCATGACCACTTCTCTCCACATTCTTTTCTATTCATTATTTAATAATCATCATACCACCTGATTCTGAGCACTGTCAAAAAGCCATAACAGAAACAGCATAAATGCAAACAGTGAGAACTCACAGCCACTGATGTCCCATGTCAGCACTAGATGGAAGTGAGTGGTCAGCTCCACAATCCACCAACTATACCCATGCCAAAAGGATCTCCATTACCCACTCAACAGGAAGCTGGGTGGGAGCCACAACTGCTGGTCTGGATTCTTTCAAGAGAAAATTTTTTTGTCCCTTCCAGCAAGCACAATTCCTTGGTTATCCAGCCTGTACACTAGTCACTACAAAAAATATGCTATCCCACCTCCTTTTAATTTTATCATGCCTGCATACATTAAACGAGACATGCTCTTTGTTGTTGTTTTGAATTTCTGCACCAAAGATTTTGGAATATATATAACTTTTCTCCAATACCTATGTGGTCACTGACCAGAAGGGCCAAAACAATTCCAACAGCTTCATAATCATGAGCGGCCACTTAATGTGGGATAAAGGGTTAAGACAAATGTCAAAATATCTTCCTTTTCTTAAATTCACCCATGACACAAACCTTGAGGATGTCCAGAAGTGTCTGTGGGTGGAAGCTACCAACGCCCGTTTTGAAGACAGACGTCACCAGCGATTTCTCTGTTATGGCCATCACCACACTAGCATTGCTGCACATCTCCTCCTCTGCCGTGGGATCCACTACGCAGTGATCGCCTATCTGTACATGTTAACATATAACTATTTTGATCATCCTTCAGCTTACAAGCATGTGCCTACAGCATGTGTCTGTGCCTCCATGTCTCTGTGTCACATACAAAGACTTCCATAGTCTATAAACTAATGCCACAAAAAATTAAAACTTGAAATACTGGAACAGGTTCTAACCTTTCCCACCCCACATGGCCTCAGATTTTACCCCATTACTTTGCAGTATGTAGAAATATGAGTATTCTACATCACTAAACACAGAAATGAAGGAATTTTGAACCACATAACACAACCCACAATCCAGCAAAGGGATGGTTCATGGGCTGCAGGTATAAAACTCATAACGTGTGGTACACCTAAGCTCCTAAATTATTGTGCAATCTTTACACTACACATAATTTATGAACATGGCCACAAGCTGGACACCCATGAGTTACAACTTGTTAGGATGTATGAATATATGCAAGAATGAGATACATGCATATCATGTTCCAATATGAGTTGCAACTAAAAACTGAATGCTCCTAGTGAAGAAATTATGTTATTATTTCTCATACTGATCCCACAATTGCCATGCCATACCAGAACTAGCACTGTGTACACAAAGTTTGATGGTTATAAAACCTTGCCAATAAACCCATGTTGTTACGGAACCTGGAAATGTACCACAATCACCACCAGACACTTCCAACATAACATTCTGACCTTGCAAAGTGTCACAAGACATGGTGCTGCAGACACATCCAGATGGTAGCAGTCAAAGGGATCATCTGAAAGTTGGAGGTCAACTGTTCCGCCATCCAGTGAGGCTGCCTTCACTTTGGGAATACGAACGTTGTGGAGGGCAGCCTTCACAGCAAGTGACACTGCATCAAACAGGTTGCCCCCACACTCTAAGATCTGCAACCACGAAATTACATGTTTCAAGCCATCATAATCATGTTACTCCCATAGCACAAACAGTATGAGGGTGGTGTGCTGGTCTCATTTTTGTGGCCTCAGTACATACATGTACCTCACTAACCACATGAAGCAGAGTACTTCTTTAGGTGCTAACAGTTCCTTGACTATTCAAAAAAATATTCCCCACATAACAAGGAAAGCACAAAAGCGGATATAATTAACTGCCTGTGCAAGATTTCAGGCTTCCACCACTGTGTAGATGAGATCTTCAGTCTGCTTGGTTGCTGCATGGTGTACATGTTTCATTGTGAACATTCTGGGACAGTGAACAGGTCCCATCACAGATGGTCTTAATGTCCAAAAACATGTATACTCTTGAAAATGGGCATGAAGTGTTGGCTACAAACCAACCTATACCACACAGCCCACAGGAGTGAAGCTCTGAGGACCCTTCTAATTTGAAACTAGTTTTTACAGGTAGATGGGTTATACACACCAATAGTATTACCTAGTTTTGATCTATTCAATTTCCTTTGTAGCCTCACTTACTTCAGCAGCCACCTTCCTCAGCAATCGGTAGGCAACAGTAAGCTGACAATCTCTGGATAGGCATGAATACGAATATACACACTGAACATGTTATTTGTTTCCTCGATTCAATACAATGCACAGACTCACTAGAATATCGACGTACAGCTTCCAGCACTGCCGCCCCGGAAGAATACACAAAGCTGTCAAGTCAAAGGTCTGGGACGACTGGTACGATGTCGCCAGAGAGTTGCTGATCTCCGTCCCCAATTCTTCTCCTCCACGCCCCTCAAATGCAGGTGTTGCATTGGCAGAACTGGAAGCAAATCAGTTACTTAACCCCACCATACAAGGCAAGTAGTCTGATTCAGAAATGTGTGTGAAAACTACAAATGTGACTGCAGATGAACAGATACAAATGCATTGTAAATGTGACTGCAGATGAACAGATACAAGCGCATTCTAAATGTGACTGCTGACAAATAGTTACAGATGCATTCTAAACGTGACTGCAGATAAACAGATACAGACACATTCTAAATATGACTGCAGATGAATAGATACAGATGCATTCTAAATGTGACTGCAGATGACCAGATACAGATGCATTCTAAATGTGACTGCAGATGAACAGATACAGAGGCATCCTAAGATATCCTAGAAAGCAGGGCATAGGTTAAGTTAGGGTACAATAATCACATTCAAAAAATTCCTGTAACTACAACACAGTTACTCAGTTTCCACAGCCAAAACAAAGGACTTATCCAGAATGGTGTGTAGGCTATTGTTTTGTTACATGAGGAAGCACACTATTCTACATGTGCAAACTCCCTTGCAACCCGTTATAACTGTAAGATAAGCAAACATTTAAAACTAAAAATGTCGGTATACTCATATTATATGTACTTACTAACACTATGGAAACAGCTGTTACCAGTACCAGCACCCATATCCAACACAGGTCCAAACACTGATAATGAGCACAGCACATTTCACAGTTATGACCATATACAAGTAAAGTCTCCAGGAGGCCTAGACTGTAGGACATAAATCCTAACAGCCTAATGTTTTTGTTACAAAAATGAGTGTGCTCATCATCACAGAAAACCTCAAACCACAATCTGGGTGCTTTAATTAACAGTACAACAAAAACCCATGTACTACCACATGGATTCCATACGTCACTCCTGCTTCAATTGGCAATAAAATGACAACTCAGGGTGCACGTGATTAAAAGAAAACTTCAAACACTTACCAGTAAAATTGAAACTTGGAGCCTAAGACACATGGACCTCGCATCATTAAGCCTAAGGCTGTGGACTAAATGATAGTGGCTTTCAGACTATATATAAATAAAACCTGAAATCCTAAACTTGCAGTTACAGATATCTCTTCCTCTGTGTCTGTGTTGATATTAACATTAAAAATATCTGAAAGATGGACATTTGTCACAAAAAATGAAAGTCAAATCATAAGTTCTTGAGTTGGTAAGACTGACAGATTACAAGTTGCTATTAATTCCTGTCTGTAAAATTATTGATATTGTGTTGATATTAACATCAAAAATATCTGAAAGATGGACATTTGTCACAAAAATTGGAAGTCAAATCATAAGTTCTTGAGTTGGTAAGACTGACAGATTACAAGTTGCTATTAATTCCTGTCTGTAAAATTAAAACTGAAAGCCCAACCTATGTGCGTGTAACTCACATTCAATGGCTTTTCTTTCTGTAACCTTCTTCCGTTGGCAAGCCTGCACAACTGTCACACCTATATGCTACACGAACTAATTATGTTGGAGAAGAACACACACACACACACACACACACACACACACATACAGGGTGGCGCAGAGCTGATGGACACATTTCAGAATTCCCTCCAGTCCGACTGGTGACGATTAGGGTGTGCGACATCACGGCAAGCAAGAGAGGACTTGATGCCATTTTAACACTGGTTTAGTCACAATGGCGAGGTGGATTGTTGTGCACAGCACTGCAGCTGTTTGCTTTTACTGCAATGCAAAGTCCGTCATTCAGACACAGCATCGATTGAGGACGCAGTTTAGTGTTCCTAGGCACGGTGCGACTCCTTTGAGCAACAGGATTTTGCTATGGATATGTAAGTTTGAAGACCTTAACAGTGTAAGCAACAGTCCTCATGGTTCTTCAAGAAGTGTGCGTACTGAAATGTTTGCAGAGGAAGGGAATTATTTCAGCAGAGTCCACATTGCTTAGATCTGCAACATTCACGCATCCTAGGCATACGCAGGAGAAGTCTGGGATGAATCTTGCAAAGATAATCACACTGCAGCATGGACGTGTTCTGCAGTCTCTTCCATAAAGTTATTTCACATTTTGGAGACACCCTGCAGCCAGCATGTTTGTCAGGCATCACATTACCAGACTTCTTTCTGTGTGGATATCTGAAAGAATGAGTATACAGAACTGGTCCCCACACAACACAGGCCCTGAGACGTGCACTTCAAGATGAAATTGCCCTCATCACTCAAGACCAAACTTTCTTTCGTAGGGTTTCTGATGATACTGTTGATCGTCTAAGACAGGACAATCTACATCAACGAGGCCACCTTCATGAGTTATCCACTATAAATAATAAAATTGCATTCTTGAACATAAAAATCGTGTATTTCATTCCAGTATTCTCACCTATTAAACAAATTATCGCATGTGTCCGTCGGCTCTGCACCACCCTGAACACACGCACACACACAAACATGGACGCACACACATGTCTTACACTTCTTGTACTGTTTTCATAATAAAAAATGGTTTTGCATGGTGTTGGTGAATGCAGGAGCACAAAAGTCACATGTGAAAAGAATATAACCATGCACATTATTCTCAACTAGAGGACAAAACAAACTAAAACAGATTAAACCAAACACGTAAGTACATTATTAACAGCTCCTTTCCAATTTTAACATAGATTTAGAAATAGCCAGAAACTCATTGCAGAACTTGGTAATTTTAAACTCTACAAGACTTTATGTGCATACACAGGGCTGTATAGGGATTTGTTTTTCTTTGGGGGTGAGTGGGTTATATCTATTTAACCAAATTTTTTTATAGTGCAAAGATTATATGCCATTACAGGTCAAACGTTATGATGCTTATGGCTGATGAATGGCATGGAAAGCGTGCCTACTGTCTGTTTTGGGGACACCAACTTAGCATTTGCTTGAAATGACTGACTAAAATCATGCAAACAGCAGGACATCCAATCCCCACCAACATGCCATGAGCATATTGCAAATGAAAACAGCATAACAGCCCATACCAATCTACAAAGAACTCAATCTTCCCTTCTCTAGGCCTTTCTGGATATGGTGTATCAATTTCAGTTTTCACACCAACCAAGATGTCCGTGTTGGCCAACCTGAGACGAGCTGAACCACTCGCATGAGATACAACATCCGTCTCCACTTCCATTGGACGATAATCAAGACGTGTTCTCCCATCACAACGGAAATCTTCCTGCATAACGAGAAATGGGCGTTACAGAGAATATGACAAGCAGCACAAGTTTCTGATTGAGAAGCACATGATGGAGTGGTTGCTCCCCCCTTTAAACACACAGGATAAAGTGAAAAAGCAATGGCCTTCTCTCTGAATTTAGCTACACAATGGAGCATTAACACTGCATACTTTATGTTAGCCTGTTAATCAACTTTTGGAAAGATTTCCAAAAATGGCATCTGGTGTCTACAGAACGTCCTTCTGTGTGCCCAAATTCTTCTACTCATTACACTAGAATGTGGGAAGTAAATCTGGTTGTACATCGTGGTAATCCATCCATGTTAATAGGTGAAGGCAAAAATTTTGCTACCACCTTTCCTACATCCTAAACTATCTGTCCAATTCCAAAGATATGTCTCATACAGGTAATGTACACTAAAAGCAACCACATGCTAATATTTTGAGCCATTCTGGACTAACAGTATTTCCAAAATACATAACTACTGCCACCAGCACCACCGCCACTGCTGCCGCCACCGCCACTGCGGCTAATAATAATAATAATAATAATAATAATAATAATAATAATAATAATAATAATAATAATAATAATAATAATAATAATAATGGCACACCTTGAGCATGCACTGATGTGCACATATAAAGTTGTCACTCTGAATTAGTGGGCACAGATTACCAGCCTCATAGTGGAAATGACCAAGTTCCAAAAAAGGTTGGCAAATGGCAGTACCACCGTTTCACTACTAAAGTGCAAATATGTCATATTACATATTAATCTGATGCAATTATGACTTTACATTACACTACAGTACCACACGAACACCTAAACTAATGAACCTGACACAAGGCAAGAAAATAAAAAACCCCACATAAAGCATTAACCTAACTAACTAACTAACTAACTAACTAACTAACTCCATGGAGCAGGGGCCTTCTTGAGAAGCTAACAGTTTCTCAGCTAGTCAAGAAATTCCCCGCATTTTATCGAAGCCGAAGGTTCATTACCACATTCACCAGAGCCCGCCACCTGTCCCTATCCTGAGCCAGCTCAATCCAGTTCATGTCCTCCCACCCTACTTCCCGAATATCCATCTTAATATTATCCTCCCATCTACGCCTGGGTCTCCCAAGTGGTCGCCTTCCCTCAGGTCTCCCCACCAAAATCCGGTATGAACCTCTCTCCTCCCCCATACGTGCCACATGCCCCGCCCATCTCAGTCTTCTCCATTTGATTACCCGAATAATATTTGGTGATGAGTACAGGTCATTAAGTTCCTCGTTATGTAGTCTTCTCCAATCCCCTGTCGCCTCATCCCTCTTAGGCCCAGATATCCTCCTCAGCACCCTATTCTCGAACACCCTCAGTCTTTGTTCCTCCCTCAGTGTGAGAGACCAAGTTTCGCATCCATACAGAACAACAGGTAAAATTATAGTTCTGTATACCCTAATCTTTGTGTTTTTGGATAGCAACCTGGAAGACAAAAGATTCTGCACCGAATGATAGCAAGCATTCCCCGACTTCAATCTGCTCTTAATTTCTTCATGAATGGAGTTTCGATTCGTTAGGGTTGCTCCCAAATATTTGAATTCTTCCACCCTTTCAAAGGATTTATTATCTATATTTATGTTGTGATTGTGTCCTGCATTCTGATTTCGAGACATGACCATGTACTTAGTTTTCTCAGCATTTACTTCTAGACCAATCTCCTTACTAGCAATCATTAAATCTTCTGCATATTTCTTTATGCTATGTACGCTTCCGCCCAATATATTAACATCATCAGCATAAACCAGAAGCTGATGTGTACCATTCAATTGCAAGCCCTCCTGGTTTGCCTGAACCCTCCTAATGGCATATTCTAAAGCAAAGTTGAAAAGCAATGGCGACAGAGCATCTCCTTGTTTCAACACATTCTTAATAGGGAACGTGTCAGACAGATGTTTGCCTACCCGAACTCTGCTACACGTTTCACTTAGGCACATTTTTATTAACCTTACTAGTTTCATGGGGATACCGAACTCAATGAGAATATTATACAAGACCTCCCTCCTAACTGAATCGTAGGCTTTCTTGAAGTCTATAAATAGCTGATGCACTGCCTCATTGTATTCCCATTTTTTCTCAAGTATTTGACGAATGCTGAATATATGATCAGTAGTTGACCTGTTACATCGAAATCCACACTGATGATCCCCAATAATTTCCTCTGCATATGGAGTTAACCTTGACAAAAGGATGCTGGATATAATTTTGTACGTAGTCGACAAAAGTGATATGCCTCGATAGTTACTGCAATCTGTCTTATCACCCTTCTTATAAATAGGCACAATGACTGACTCCTTCCATTCCTCAGGCAATTCCTCCTTATTCCAAATAGAAATAATAAGTTTATGGATTTCAGACCGAATAATCCTACCCCCTGCTTTAATCAATTCTGCTGGAATCTGATCAATACCTGGTGATTTGTGACTTTTTAGTTTTTCAATAGCCATCTCGCACTACCCTAACCCAATGCATAAATTGTGGCAAATTTTGCTGTACCCTGCCAAAACCCTCAAACAATGAAACACAAACTGGTAAATTTTTTTCTGACCTACTACAACTCTAGCTTCAAGCACTAACCTAACACACCTTATCAAAACTAATTCTAACCTAAATTTCGTCCAAAGCAACTGTACGCAAATATCAGGATATACAACCATACACCATCGGGCATATTCAAATTTCATGCCGCCTAAATATACGCTCACCAACCAAAGTTGGTAATGCAGCATATTCTCAGACCAGCATCTTATGTGCAAAAGTTACCACAGCCCTGCTATCATCAAAATACAGGATGCAACATTCATAAACTAACTCACTCACTCACTAACTTAGGTATATATCACTAAAAGGAAACTTAAAAACCAAAGCCCCTTGGAATAAATATTTCTAACCTGAATTTATACCAATAAAATACTATTCAAAGCCTCATTATGTTGGCAATACAAAAGGTACGAAAAAAGACACACTTTTAGGTAGCCTCAAAATACTAGCAAATTTAAGTTTGTTGCTTTATGTAATATTCATACGACACCTCGACACCGTGAAGAATAAAAGTTTTCTCTGCTTCACTCAAAAGAACTTCAGCCATTTTGAAAAATGTTTCTCATTACACATTAATACACCTTCGTAATTGCCACGACACGTAAATCTATGCCCGACATATACAACACCTTAACCAATTCGAACTCGAAATTAAAATTGTATCACGGATAAAAGCTACGGCGATTAATCTGTGATGGCTACCAACACAAGGCAAAGTCCCACCCCACATTCCAAAATGTCCCAACATTTGGAATCATTTCTCTTCCTATAAGTACTGAAGCGGGCTAAAGATTACAAACGACATAAAATGAACTGGTTGTCACAAAAATATCTGCTCAGAAATGTTTGTTTTCCACAGAATCGGAGTGTAAGAGGAAAGTTCCGTCAGAAAAACCAAAATTGTCAACCCCCAAAAACAGTTCCCCAAACAAAGCCACATGCTGACCGAAGGGTAAAGGCTTGAACTTACACAGTGATTAAGTTGAAAAGTGAATTTCCTAAGACAATTATAACGAAACAATAGTAATTATAAACTGTAGCATTCCATTAGAATGTAAAAATTTCACAGTAGCAACTGCAGGTATAAAAGGTCCTTGGTTGTAGGCACATATATAAAATAGATGGTTTAAGGTAGCATCAACGTATATTCTTTAGATCACAACCCTCATGCAATGCTTGGATACACTGTGAACAACAGCAGTCTGTTCAAATCAGCATTCCAAAAACCGCTAGTAATGGTGCATGTCACAGTAATCTTGGACATGCAACTAATGACACCATTTGCCTTAAAATAATTCTGTAACTCTGAAGATGGTGGCAAATAAAGTGAACGAAACATGCAATCCATAAAAAGAATTACACAGTTTAACACATCAAAGAAGTAACATGTAGTATCAATACATATTACAATAATGAGGGTTGGTGTATACCTAGGCTCAAATAGTAACACTGTTAACAGGTAATGTTCGTGTAGGTGGCCAGAATGGAACAGTTGTTGCACTGTGATGTGCGAACTGGTGCCACCAATTCACTGCAGGGACTTCTGTCTCCTCATGCTATGACGTGACATACTCAAAACAAGCCCCCAGTCATGGTCTGGTTTTTACCATCATGAAGACTGCAACAGAGACTCAGAAACACCACTCTTGTTAGAGGAATTATTACTTTGTACATGATCATGTGCTAGCATGTCTTCAATGGACATGAGAGCAGGAAGGCTGAACTGGAGAGAACTTCGTACAACCACCCTTAACAGCACTCGACTGAGTGACTGTGCATTGCACAAATTCATAGCATTGCTCACAAGTGGTTGTCAGCTATGTAGTGCCAGGGGATACAAGATCCCCTGTGCCTGGCAAATAAACCATTAATAAACCACACACCCCCACCCATGAGTTGAATCTGGCTACAAGCACCATTGCATACAACTTAAAATCTCATATTTTAAGACAAACACAATGTCTCATCCAAAATAAGGAATTCACTTTGCTAATTTACAAACATTTCACTTGGTGTGCCAGTATGCCAGTTTCAGGGAAGTTCAGTTATTGTATTACGAAGTACAGAAATACACAGTGCCACATTGCCTTGGGATCCCACGTTTATAATATCATGTAATATCAAAGCACAGGCAAGCACAGAATCCCACAAACCTTTATTGCCTACAAAATATTAACAAAGTTTTTTGAACAACAGTAAACTACACGCCATATATAGACACCTATATTGGCGACTCCTTAAAGCCATGGGACGCGTAGTCTGCAGGTGATGATCTCTCTGACAAACGTGGGTAGCCCAGATCACCTGGTACAACAGCCTTCCGACTTGAAATTACACGCCAGCCACCCTTCCTTGTCCAGTCCTGCCAACAACAACAGCATGTTTGTATGAGTCAGCCAAGCACCTTATAATCAGAAAATGTAAATTAAAACACTATCCTTTGGAATGTGGCAAAGTGTAGTTTGGTGTGAGATAGGTATGTGCCAACATACTGGATGAGAAAAAAAACTTCTACCTCCACCTTTAGTCTAACTCTTTTAACCTAAAGAATGAGGCAGACGGTTCCTCCAAAATAATACAAAGTGAGCAAAAAGTCACAGTGCACTGTGCTGGAAGTAGAGAAGTCCCAGACATAAAACACTTTTAGATGGCATACGTGTATAGCATATCTACATGCCTGAGGGAATGACTTCCAACATATACTGTCTCCGTGACTTCCACTGTAACCTATATCCTACTCCTGACAAGTGCACGGGGAGTTCTTGCTCACCCTGTAGCACTTACCTATCAACGTGCATGGGATCACATAAATAATCAACACTGTCAGAACCTGAAGTCTGCTAACTTGCTCCTAATTCAGTACTTCACCACAGGCAGTGGTACAGATGAACAGCCACAAGCAAATAATTTGCAGGCTGTCACCCACATCCTGCAGTTTACCCATTACAGAGTTTTCACAGGACACCATGCTGCCTACATCTGCTATTTTATCATGTTTCCTTCTACTCATACTTAAGACACAGCTGTAGATCTGCCAGTTTTGAAGTTATTGGTGGTATAGTCAAGGATTCCAGTCTTCTGAGATGTGATGCTACATTGCTAAGTGTCAACAACCACATACCCAGTGACATGACATAACATTGCAGAACACTGAAATCCCACCTGTATATATTCTTATCAAATCAAATTTCAGCAAAAGGTTACGTATGGTTTGTTTCGTTATATTAATTTATGACATAAATCTGAGGTTTACTTTGTGGTGAAGATACATATACAGGCCTTCTGGGTTATGACAGTATCTTGCAGTCCAGTAGTGGGGTACCACATCTCCCAGAATATCAATACTCAACTACCAAAAGATAACCCAGAAGACACGTCTGTGCTGGGCCTAATACAAGAAACATAAATAAAACTAAGTACTAACTTTGGTGCTGTATTATATCATGTGCCCAAGTTGAGAGGCTCAAGGACATTGTCAGCATACTGCAAGACTGCTGCACTTTCTGTCACAGGTGCAGTGCTGAGGAGAATGGGCTGTCCGACAGTGAACATGATTATTTTGGCCGGCACAAAAATAGTCCCGTCGAGGTCACTGCATATGAACGCACATGGAAATAAACAACACTTGAGCCCATCAACAGACAGTGTGCAACTAAATGGGAACCTGCGCCTCAGGGGAAGAACTGGTAAGAACGTGGGGCAGTGGGAAGCAGGGGTGAGTCAGCTGCTTGACTTTCACGAGACTATTTTTGTGACAGCAACTCCAGTACAAGACACGTGAGCACGTCTCAGCAATGCAGAATACAGTTCACAAGACTGTCTACTGTCCCACCAAGGGACTAGCCTTCTTCACTTTTGTGGAGACAGAGTCAGACTAAGTCCAAAAGTCCCTATCATACCAGCCCTGCTTGCAGACAAGTAGGGAGCACTGGTGGCATGATGTCAGGTAAAACCCAACTGATGAGAGAAAAACTTATGCTAGGACCACTGCCTCCATCACAAACCTCTCATGGACAATGTTAAGATGGAACCTGGGTCTCCACGGTGAGAATCCAGTGACTGCCTGGCCGAACAATGACATGTGTCTATGAGACGGCCTGTTTTGTGTCTCAGGACATGTGATACATCAGATGTAGCTGCATAAATGTGATCAATACAACCACGGCTGTGAAGTCACAGTCGGAAGAATTTTGGTGGAGTCCTCCACTCCTCCAAATGGCGCTACAGCCCGGGGTGGGCCTTGGCCTCCTCTACAATACGCCTCCAAGCTTCTCGGTTCCTTGCTCTGCCTCTCCATTCATTTACACCCATCTTTCTCAGGTCCATGGACACATCATCCAGCCATCTCATTTTCTGTCTTCGTCTTCGTCTCGTTGCATACAGCTTTCCATACAGCATCTTTTCTGGGATTGCGGTGTCTTGCATTCTTTCTATATCACCAAGCCATCGTATTCTTTGACATTTAATAAACCTAACAATATTCTCTCCTTTAATTATGTCTTCTAATTCATCATTTTGTTGAATTCTCCATGATTCATTTTCTTTCGCTGGTCCACATATTTTCCGCAAGATTTTCCTTTCAAGTACTGCTAATGCTCTTTCCTCTTCCATGGTGAGCGTCCATGATTCTGAACCATAGGTGACCACTGGACGTACCAATGTGTGGTATATCTGCAACTTGCTACTTCTTGATATGAGGCTACTATTGAATCATTGTCTATTTGCATAATAAGCCTTATTGCCCATCATGATTCTCTCTTTTATGCATTTATTATTATTATTATTATTATTATTATTATTATTATTATTATTATTAGTGTTACTGGTAATATTTCCCAGGTACTGGAAGCTCTGACTGCTTCCAATGTTTTGTTTCCAATTCGTAAATCTCCAGCATTTCTCCTATATTCATAGGTGGATGTAACCATATATTTAGTTTTCTTTTCATTTATTTCCATTCCTAGTTTACTTGTTTCATCTTCTAAGTCCAGGTACACTTCAATTAATTTTTTCTGTGTTCTTGCAACAATCACAATGTCGTCGGCGTATGCACAAATCTGACTAAGTTTTGTGAAGATTGTACCTCTCTGATCAATCTTCTGAACTCCATAATGTAAGGCAAGAATGAACATGGTGGTAGAGAGTCCATCACCCTGCCTGACACCTGCATTAAATGTGAAACTATTGCTCAGTTTATTGGTCACCTTCACCCTTGCTGTGGTGTTCTTCATCGTCATCTTGACTAACCTAATTAATTTATATGGGATCTCCATATCTTCCAATGGTCTGGTACAGTTTATGTCTGTCTATGCTATCAAAAGCTTGTTTAAAATCCACGAATAACGTGTGCTGATCTTGATTGTGTTTATAGTGTTTTTCAATCATCTGTCTGATTGTAAATATTTGATCAGTGGTACTTCTGTTTTTACGGAATCCACACTGATAGTCTCCACGTAAATTTTCTGTGATTTTCTTTAATCTTTCATTTAATATGTTGGAAAATACCTTATATGTTATGTCCAGTAGTGTGATGTCTCTATAGTTGTTGCAGTCAAGTTTATCACCTTTTTTAAATATAGGACAGATGATACCAGTTTCCCAATCTTCAGGCATCTCCTCTTCCTTCCATATGGCACATGTTAATTCATGCAGTGTTTTGGCCAGTTGTTTCCCTCCATATTTAATCATTTCAGGTATGATGTTATCTTCACCTGGTGCTCTTCCATTCTTTAGCTTTTTAATACTTTCTTCCACTTCTTCATATGCAGGCATCTCCGAGTTTTCATCCTCATCACTTCCCTCAGTATTTGATTCCAGAGCTAGATTTCCATGGTCATTACAGTTGGGATGCTCTTTACTTAGTACCTCCTCAAAGTGCTCTGCCCATCTATTCATTATTTCTTCTTTGTCACACAGCACATTTCCACGTTTGTCTCTACATGCTTCTTGTCTTTGGTGGTAGCTTTTCCTAATCTTGTCCGTTGCGTTGTAAAATTTTCTTCTCTCATTCTGTCTGTTCAACTGCTTGATTTCCTGAAGTTTCTTCTACAGATGTTCTTTCTTTTTCTTTTTGCAAACATTCTTAGCATCTTTCTGCAATTCTTTGTATTTCTCATAGCTACCCCATGTTTCTTTCTGTAGCATCCTTCGCCTAGCTTCATTCTTCTTGGCTATTATTTCTCTACACTCTTCATCAAACCACTCTACATTTTTCATTTGTATTGTTGTTGTGCCCACTGTTTCTTTACCAGCTGCAATTATCTTCTCTGTCATATCATTCCACACTTTGTTTATGTCTTGAGATCCAGGTTCTGTGGTATTTGTTGCTTCAAGTTTCTTCTCTAAACTTGCCTGGTACCTCTTTTCACCTTCTGGTGTTGTTATTAGCTCAGAATTCCACTTCCTCCTGTCATTTCTAAATCTTTGATTTTGGTGGAGTCAGTGTCAGTAAAAATGTACTGACCCCCACTCCAACCTCAATATAAAATCTTAAATAGATACCAGCTACAATAACCATTAGACTTATACCGAAATATAGATTATAAGTGTAACTAGTAGCCTGATAAATCACATGGTGGTGATGAAATGTCTTATGATACCATTTATATTTTAGTAGATTCACCATTATTAATACATATTGAGCTTTCATGATGGAGTTGGAGTCGCAGATTTAAAAATTGAGGAGTCGGAGTCACAGGTTTTGTGTACTGACTCCACAGCCCTGAATACAACATAAATGATGACCACATGCAAGGACATGCCATACAACAGTTAAAATACCTCTCTGTTGTTTGGCAAATAACCATTTTGTTCCGGTCATTGTTTAGATTTTCTAAATGCCTCATTATTCAGCCCACACAATATGTCTCATTCACAGATTTCCTTCTTAAAACAACCAACAAATCATTGAGTCATGTCCTTAAACACCATGTATAGGGGACTGGAGCCAAAGACCCATGCAAACCTAACCTCACCATTAGCTGAACATGATTGTCAGTTCCACACACTGGCAGCTGTAAGCCTGTAAAATTGATCCCCAGTAACAGCCTTCGCAAAGCAACGTGAAATTTAAACTTCCTACACCAGGTCACTTTTACAGTGCAGTGTCATAAAAGCACGGAACTACTGGGTGATGGTGAAGTAAATACAGCCGAACTCGGTTACAATGAAGGGGACTGAATTTTGTGTCATTATAAACAAGTGTTGTTATAACTGAAAAATATAATGTTACAGTTAACACTGAGGAATTAATTGGTACCACAGAATATCCGACGTTATAGACGAGGTGTCATAGAAACCGCTGTCATGAGAGGGTTCGGCTGTACATAATGCTAAATCTCCTACATGGCATGCTACATCGATACAATTATTGCACCACTTTAAAGCCCACACACCACCATTTAGTGTCACATTTAAACACAGGCCACACCACTTTGCACACACTTGTCCTTAGCCAGTCAAGGCAAACTACATCAAAAGTATCTCAAATTTGCTGTTCCAGCTAATCTTGTGTTCTTGGTTTTGATCAGTTCCAAAAAGAAATGACATGGAATCAGATTGGGACTTTTTGGAGGCCATTCTATTTGTCCTTGATGTCCAAACAACCAACCATTAAAAAGGTTGTCAACCATCACTGTAAAATAAATACTTTCCAAAGACTGTATCACCTGCACAGAATATTATAATGCTACAATTCTTGCCTACACACTACAGGTTTATGACCAATATAATTTCAGCACTTACGCATTCAGCATTATGTATGTACTTTACGATCACCCTGTATATTGACGTGTATACAGTTGGCTTCCTCTTGAGGCAGGTCATGAGATGCTACTGCCTGATGCATCATCATGCAGCAGTGATGCTTCAATCACCACCAGTTAACAGGGACAGGAGCGAACAGGGTCTGGATACTGGAGATACCCAAGTGTCTCAGTGGAAAGCTAAGAAGCTCCAAGTTAATTTAAATCCATCTGCCCTAATACTTACATGTGCGTTGTATTTAAAGTAGTATGCAGTGGCATAGATTGCAAATCCAATCATAAGGAACTTGCCAGTGAACCAGCGAATAACTGCTGTTCTCTCTGCTCCCTGAAAACAGGATACATTCTTTCAAACAGCAAAGTTCCATTTCTGCCTTCTTCATTTTAACCTGTTTTTGATCAGCATGAAATTAAAAGAGATGAAAGATAAAAGATCCCCCTCTGTTTCTTGTGCAAAGCACATAAAATAAAAGCATAATGGAAATTAGTACCACCTCACAATGAATTTTTATCAGAATAGTTGCCTGAATTTCATTTTAGTTTACTATTGCTCACTACAACACCTACTTGACATGACGTCCACACCTATTAGCATTGCTAATGTAATAAAAAATACAGTATAATACTACCCTAAAAGACTTGTTTTATAATAAAATTTATGGGACACAGTGTGACATATTCTATCAAGGTTATTCACAATACAGTCTGCTGATTTGATGCAGCATGGTTTCATAGACCGGTAACGAAGTTTTGGAAGAACCTGCTACGTCCAACAGGGTTGAAGAAATCACCCAGCGCATTCGTTCAGAACGCAAATACCTATGTCACGAAATACCTCGTACCATATTTCAGGTAACGAAGTCTTAAACTCATACCCCAATAATCGGTATTTCCACTAAATGGGAAAGTATTAAAAAACGGTAGATGACCTCAACTATTCATTTTATTGGGAAGGAAGCAAAGCAAACGCAATCAGCATACAATATGATACTCTACAGGTCAAGCGCCCGTACCAGCACTGGTGCCAGTGGTTTAAAGGCCATATCCAATGGCATTTTGTACGCCCTGCGGATAGGGTTGTAGCGTTCCGTGTAGTATTCTGGGACGTATCTAGGTTCATTTCGAGATAATTCTTGGTCCTTCAGCCACTGACGTCTCCATGCCCGTTCTTTCTCGGTCATTCCTAATAACCTTTCCCTTTCTCGGGCCAAACGGCCCTGTATGGCGAATGGCTTCACACCACCCGTATCAGACGCCATCTTCGCGACTGACTACCACCGACAATAACCGCCGACACCTACATACGCGACTGAACCCACAGATCGAGTGCAACGATTGCAACTGCGATATACAGTACGGATAAACACACTGTGATGACTGCGTAGATGCGCATAGGCACCGACTAGGCTGCAGATCAGGAATGGCAATTACGTGCTCGCGTCAGTATGACTATGTCCATATAACACATGTTCGATCTTTCCTTTGTTGCTCGCTCGTACCCCATCCCACCTCGTATACTAGACCTATACTAAATGATCTGTGTACTTCACATCCCTTCCGAGCCGTCAGTGTGAGGTCACACACTCGATAGGGATGTGCGCTTCGTCAGTGGTAACAGTGCAGGGAAGACTGATTTCGTGTGAGAATTTTGTGGCGGAGGAGGGAAATTTGGGAATAGATGTCGAAGGGAAGTAAATATACTGTGTGCGAATAACAACGACAAATTATTTTTGTACAGCGGGTTAGTGAAGTCTCGTCCTCGCAGCGTAGGTATGGCGTCAGGAGCGTTGAAAAAGGTATTACGCGAGCATGGCAGAAACGAGAAGTGTGCACTGATTAAATATGGATAGAATATCATTTGGATATATATTTACACTTGAAAGACTGTCTGTGCATATAATTGAGGTTGTTCGATTCATGAGTGTCCGAGGTAAAGAGGGATAGCAGGGCTCCTGACAAATGTTGTTGTTCCAGACAACAGGGCTGACAGGACTGGCTGTGGCCAAGAATCCCCACCATACGCTGACAGTGCTGTATAGCAAAATACTGCGGGCGTTGCAGAAGATGCCTTCTAATGCAGCATACAGAAAGTACACTGAGGAGATTATCAGTGAGCGGGCACTAGTTGTGAAAAGTGTGAGTTAATTGTTGAGGACTTTGAAGATGGTAATTATGTTATGACCCACTTGTACAATCACTGGCATTTCCAATAAGTGTATTGACATTTCTGCACTAACCTTGCTGGGGTTCCCAATTCAAGTCCTCCCAAGCACTGCAGCTCTTTTTTTTTTTACGGACAGCATCTCCTGTGTCACTGCTGACTGCTGCATCCGTCAACATTTCTATCTGCAGCTAATTCCTTCTCCATTGGAATGCCAGTTTCTTTTGAAGCCGTAACTTGCTCTGAGCAGTTTTTCAGCCTGCTGGTGCAAACGTGATAAGTCATAAACAAGCATGCAAGGTAACTACTATTTGAGATATAAAAGTATTTTTGGGTCAAAATAAAAAATGAAACCTTTGTTTTGTGGCCAGGTGTGAAAGCACTGTAGACCAGAGGTGTACAGATTTTCGAAAAATCTAGGCACCAGAAGGGTGATATGATGCAGGTTTTATACTGAGGACTCGCAAGTATTAGGCAGCACTGTAAGGAACTTAGTCACCAGGGAATTTGTACCCCTGTGTTCTAGACCAGTGTGAGTTGTGCTGCATATTTACTGTAGGAACCCACGATGAGGGATAAGTGCCAACAAAATGGTAAATGGCATCTTTTTATACCTTCATATGGGACAGGTTTAAGCCTGTGAGCCCATGTTTTCTATATTCCACAACCTCCCCGCCCCCCCCCCCCCCATTCAATTTTTTCTAGCATTTAGACCAATTTTAATATCATCTCACCTGTAATTTTAGACTGCTGATGTCGGAGAGCTGGAGCGCAAGATTGGGTGTGGCCAAGTCGAAGAGCTGATTGTGCAGGCAGAGAATGAACTGATCCTTGCCCGCAAGATGCTCAGTTGGAAGCCGTGGGAGCCACTTATAACCAAGCCCGTCCCTCAGCAGTGGACGTGGCCACCTACCAAATGATCTCTCTTAGACACTGTATATAGTTTACTTATATTCCTGTTACTTTAGTAATAAATCTTCCAGCCATTTCTCTTCAGATTCTGGGTGTTGTATTCTATGAAGAACCCCTGTCAAAACAAAATCATGATGTCGTTGGCATTATTGGTTTGTGTACAGAAATCTGTGCTCAGAGGCTGACCATGACTGTCCTTTACTGTGCTTTTCTACCATGAGTAGTTAGTCACTATGCAGGAAGCTCACACCATTTGTGGTGGTTACATTCCTGAAAAAATCCCATGAATTGTGAAACCATAATGCATAAAGCTAAGACTTTATGGCGAAGAATGGGGCCACAGGAAACAAAATACAAAACGTGGAAAAAAAAAATGTTAATGTTGTACATCTTCCATGCAGTTATTATAAAACTTTATTAATCAACCCACTACTGCACAATCAATGTATAATCTCCATAGTATAAATTAATTGTGCAGTAGTTAGTTGATTAATAAATTTGTATATAGAAAAAAAATTGTTATTGGAATGTCGACAGTGCTCGTGGCTGAAAGCTATCATGGTGATCAAATGACGCAGTGCATGGCAAAGGGTGAGACATGAAGACTTTGTAAAGGAAGAGTTCCTTTGCATTGGCCCCTTCTGCATGTTCTTATACAACTCCCTATTTAGTGCCACAGTTTCAGGCCTGTCTCATCAAGGGTGGGTTGGGATGGTAAGTAGTCCTTCCCTTCAGTTATACTCTTCAGATTCTCTGGGTACCTACTGCCAGCCACATATCAGTAGGTGCCCATTCTCCTGTCTTCATGTTGTGCAGGCCCCACCTGCTTTGCAGAATTTTCAAACTACCATTTACTGACATGGAAGTTGCCCATCCCCTGTATAATTGTGTGGCCTTCTCCCTCACCACATCACCACTGACTGGCAAGCCCTTCTGTGCTTCATCTTCCAGCCATACACACAAGGCTGCTTGTGTCTTTTCAAGGAGAGGGTCCTGATGACTTAAGAAATTTTCACATTCAGTGAAACACTGGCCTAAATGCTTCCCCTGGTACTGTCTCCGCTTTTCTTGATACAAGAAGTGGACAGTTTGTTTACATCATAATGCCATGTGACAACAGCATTCTCATTCCCATGTCCAGCACCTCCACTTTCTCCAATAAAAACATCACTTTGCTTCTGTTATTATCCTTAAGTCCTTTACGAGTACATATGTCAGACATAATTAAAGCACAAGGCAACAATTCGAAAAGTTTTGAGAAGTGCAGTTGAAGTACAAGCTGTATCATGACCTTGCAGAAGTGGAATTGCGATGTGTGAATCTACACCTGAGGAAGGCCTGCTCCATGTTTTCAGTTGTACAATACTCCTTGGTTAGCCGAAACCATGGTTTGTGAATGTAAGTGGGAAAACAGTAAAATTAAATTACAGTTGATAGTCTTTGCCCACTTTTCAGTTTTCATCTGTCCATCTTGGACGTTACTTCATTACACCACCATAACTGTCTGATTGTCATGTTCACGCCTTCATTCTTGAGTCAACACCGCAACTATAAACAAAGCTGTGACCAAATATGTGATATAGGGCACCAGACAAATCCACATCATAAAGGCTGGGAACTGTTTCACAATGGAATGTATTTTCATACACTGTTCCAGCAGGTGAATAACCGCATACAAAATAAATTACACTAACATCAATACTAATACTAATAATAATAATAATAATAATAATAATAATAATACAAAACTGAACAGTTGCACCGCCATCAGGGGCGCAGCTAGGGGAGGCGGGGGGAGTGGTGCAGCCTCCCTGGACAGCACAATCCAACGGAGAGCAAAATCAATAATTTAAATGAAAAAGAGCAATTTTCTGCATTCAACAATTTTTAAAATACTGAGAAAGATAATAGGAAACTCAATAAATGTGATTTTTTAAAGTCCGTAATTCCTGTTAGGGGCGGCCAATGTAATTACTCGCCCCAGGCGCCAAGAAAAAACCTAGCTACGCCAGTGGCCACCATCAGTAACAATAATCACAAAAATGTAAAACTGGTATATTTTTGTTTCACTCATTGCATCTGACTTCTTAAAATACACTGCATGGTGTAACAATCATACAGTAGTCTAAATTACTAGGTGGTTCATTTATTCATTCATTGTCTTGCTGAAAAATCCAGAATTCTTCTTTCAAGAGAATGAAGATACAGTTGCTCAGCACAGCTGCCAATGTCACATATGACAAACAGTTTGTTAGGTGACAGACAGCTCCAGTCCCTTGGTATCCCTTGTCAGGAGCTGACACCTCTCAAATGGTTGTGTGTGGTGAAAGCTGTTGTATCCAGAAGACAAAATCTGTGTAGCTAGATACAGCACTGTACCATCACTAACATGTACTTTGAGAGTTATCTTTCAAATTAATACTCCATATCAGTGTGTATCTTCTGGAATGTTAGACTGCATCATTGCATAAGCAGTTCCCAACATCCAGTGTTGCAGTGTCACATCCCAGAAGGCCAGAATGCTCAATTACACTGCTGTGAAAACATCAAAATTTGCAGTCTCTGTCATGCATTTTTTAAACACTGCCTATCAGAACTCCCAAAATTCATGTACACGGTATTCAGTCCATAGTAATGATTGCAACATTAACACAGCTGTTCTTAAATTGTAACTTTCTCATAATATATAACCTTAGCACTAGATGGAGGTTAATGGCCACTTTACCTATGACAGAAAGCCAAGAACTACCCACCAGATGGAAGACTGCCACTCTACACTCTCACTACACATAATAATGTACTGTCCGTGGAGGAAGAAAACATGTGCACTCACCACCCATAATACTGTACTGTCAGTGGAGGAAGAAAACACGCACCAATGTTTCAGGCCCCAGTATAGCAGGATTACATCCACACAGTCTCCATCATTTTGCATGACAATCTTCAGCACAAGTCTCACAAACCTTAAGGTCCTCCTACCGCAGTCACATGATTGCAACTCCTAGGTAAGCAGATGAATAATAGCACCTCCACCACTCTGACTGCAGAAACACACTGCTCTGTGCGCACATGACTTCACGCACTCTCCTGACTTGACATCAGCCTGGGCTTGCTAATGTTACCTGTGCCTGAAGCTGGAAACTTTGTGGCATTAATCCTGCTACACATGTGTGTACTATTTTTGTTTACTATACATACAGCTGAATACAAGAAGGTTGACTGGGCTTTCTCCAAACTAGGTTCATCATCTTGAACACACCAGTGTAGACCATCATGTCCAAATGAATTACAGTGAAACCTGGACTTCATATTTCCGAAGGGAGCCTTTAATATTAACGTAAAATCAAACAAAATATAAAATCAAGGAAACTGACATTTATGTAGCTACTGAAACTAAATACATAAAGTACTGTATTATGTTAAAAATGTCATATAGTTCCTATCTTTCGCATCTGTCAAAGGAAGATGCTGTCTGCTGAACCCTGTCCAAACTGTCCTCAAAACTAACGTGGGCAGCCATTATGTATTCATTTTATGCATGCAGCGGTCATTATGGAGAGAGAAGACTCCCATCCAGGGAGTTCTAGGTTTGAGCCTTGGTAAAAATTTGTGTGCAGAAGTTTCTGCTCACAGCCTAACCCAAGGTACTACCCCAGACTTTCCAGATTTGAAGCCAGGACCTCCTGAATACAAAAAAAAAGTGCTACTCACCACACCATGATGTTTGTACTCAAACATGTAGATGCTGGTAAAAAGAATATAAATTGTCTGAACAAGCAGTAAAGGGACATATTATTGGACTGCTTCAGTAGCGTTTGCTTGCTACATCAGATGAAAAATATGAACATGAAAGCTACTCTGTTGGGTCCATTATATTGAAGTAGCCTCTATCCCTGAGGAAGGCAGCATTTTATAAGAAACACTTCCCCTATTTCAATGTGGTAGGTGTTATGGAAAATGCCGACATCTTAAAAATCTTAGACAAAGATACAAGGTAACTTCAGGCCTTCAAGTGATGTGGCAATGAAGGAACGGTAATTTATTGTCACTAATATGTCCACACAGTCTGACTCTGGAGCCAATTTAGCCTTCTCATCCATTCTGCATTAGTGTGAGGTGCTTGGGAACTACTTGCTTGGGATCCATTAAGTTTCAATACAGCAGAAGGGAGAAATTTCAGTTTTACTGTCAAGGAAGAATAAAGAATGAATGGGTAGTGGGTTCTCTTTCCAAAACAGTACAAAGGTCAAAGCATGACATTGATGGCCCACCTCTATCTTGTGCTGAAGTTGATATGGAGACTCATATCATAACTTCCCCATTGCCTCATGACATGGCATTTAGGCACAAGGGCTGTATTTATCTAATCACTAAAAGTTTTATGTACCACTTGGAATTCTACAGTAAAGGGGCACAAGGCCTTCTCAACTGTCAGGTAACTCTTTGGACTAAATCAGCACTTGACTTATTTACAGCATACACCAATCCACAAAAATGTTTCACTACATACCGTATTTTCTCAAATACATCCTGCACCTTATGTAAAATGAATGTGACCAAAAATGTCAGTGCAAAATCCGTGATCAGCTTCACAGTCATTCTGATTTCTACGTAATCAAGTTAATAATGGTGCAGTTTATTGACAAAGGTATGAGAAATATTTGTTACAAAACTTGCGACACTACTCGTTGTAAATCCCTTCTTAATTTCATAATTTTCATTTCTTTTTGAATATCCTCATGCAACTAGTTCACAGTGTAGGAGCCAGAGTCATTTTGCATGTGTAGGGACATTATTTTATCTGACAAGTGTCATTAGGCACTCCTGTTCTGCTCACTGAACTTACAAAACCCAGCATGTTTTCAACATTCAATAACTGTGTCTGCTGGGTGTGCCACACATCTGCTAGCCAAAGCAAAACATTCCCAGGACCTTCACTAAATGTGGTCAGTGAAAACCTCATACTAACTGCAAGACATTGAACTAAAATGCATACACCCTGACTCAGAGCAAACTGGAACAGCGGTGACAGCAGCACTCCTACCGTCATCAAAAATGTCCAGACTGGATAAGTGTTGTCAGACAAAATAATATCCCTGTAGTGTGCGTATCTTCTGATAAACATGAATACTGAAGGCATACATTTACGATCTTTCTCAGTCAGTGAAAACAGGAATTGCACAGCTCACAAAAAATACATTAGTTTCTGAAACAGAAGAAACACTATGGATACAAGCAGTCCTCACTTAACACTGCCCCAAATACTGTTTCACTTTTAACACTGACAAATTTTAATGACCAAAAATCTGATGAATGTCACCAGCATTTGGTTTAACATTGTTTTTGCTGACAGCAGGCAGGATCATCAATGGCCAGGCTCCTGGGAACTTTTAATTAGTCACACATTCCATTGTACATTGTGATTTTCAGAAACAATCCCCACATTAACTCGAGGCTTACTGTACGTATGTGAAAATCGCAGGTTGGGTGAGCAATACCAACCAGGAACAGACGGGTGGGGTTCCTTGCAACAACAGTTTGCTTCAGAAAACAGAAACAAGTGTCTCCCAGTGCCAGAATATATCATATCATATATCATGGCAAACACAAGGCTGCAGCAGTAACAAACAGCGAACCTCACATTCAAGTATCAAGTCACTATGTATTATGTACAGTTACACTCAAAATGTACACTCTGACACTTCAATAAATTTACATAACTTCTCTCCCTTAAAAACTAGAGTGCGTTGCTTATTTAAGGGTGAAAGGTATTCGAGAAAATATGGTCTTCATCTATGAGAAAGAATAAAAAAAAATTAGCCATGTCTGTCATTCTCTAAGTGCACACTGCAGAGCCTGACATCCACATTTAAATCACCAACTGAAAAAACACCAGTGTTTGGGAGTGAAGAGTATACACAATGTACACCCAAACTGCCTGGTGTTGGGATGCACACAGAAACCAGTAGGGATTCAGTTTAATAGCCTCCTCTTGCACTCTGTATATAACCTTTCAAATTTTTCTATCCAAAAGTCAAACTGCTGCACTTTAAAACTGTGCGATTAGCATTTTTCCTAAACCCACAGGTTCCCTTCTTGCGAAGCTATGAAGTACAAATTTTGATTGACACATCACACTGTGCTTTGGAAATAATGTAGACAAAATAACTTATACAGTATGCACAACAACTATCCTTTTCTTTGATATATGCTGTACTGTGACACTTTCCAGCCATCATAAATGTCCATCTTCAGGCAGTTCAGACAAAATTAGAAAAGGGATACACAAGAATGCCACACATTTTAACTAAAATGAGACCCAAGAGTTTATTCACTGAGCAAAGCGTAACTGTTACATGTTACAATTTTAACAGTCTCTTTGTAATTTTGTATGACATGCCTGAAGACAGCCATATATAATGACCGAAACATGTCGCAATAGTGTGCAGATTAAAACAAACTGAACTGTACCTACACTACAAGAAGTACTGCATTTGTCTAAATATAAGATGGCCCTGCACATAAGATGACCCACTTTCAAAATCTTCAATTTTCATGAAAATATCTACACAGAATCTGTTTAATTTTGTGTGCAGCTGTATGGTGATCCCCCATTTTTCTGATCATGAACTATCTTATAATCAGGTAAATACAGTACACAGTCCCCACACTTGTGTCATCCCAGTGACAATAAAAGTACCAGCATGGGCCAACACTGGTGTAAGTTCTGGTATTTGTTGAACATCAATCAAACGAGTTGAAAAGAAAATAAAATGATGAGCAACATTTCACAGTAATAAAAAAAAATATTCAAGTTGCCAACCATCAGAATACCTGCTGTTTTTAACTATCTGAGTCTTCCATTAAATGCCACATAAACATGTTAGCAAAACATACAATAAATTTCAACAATCAGCTGCACAAATTGACAACCAAAAAGCCAGATGAATGTTAGTAGTTAGCTTCAAGCCCTTGATACTCCAACTGCCCTTACCTTTGCAAACAGCAGCACATAAATGGTTCATGCGTTTTTGGAATTCAATTTTTCCCACACAACAGGAAGACAGACACACATTAAACACAATTCTAGCTTCACATAGCAATGCTGGAAAAAAGCAGCACTATACAGTGTCATGGACTGTGAAGCTGGATTTCAGTCCTTACCTTCTAGTACATGGAAATTAAATCTCATGCTACTGTGGAGGTGCAGCCATATTTTAACTCACAGGTAATGGATTTTATATCGCAAAAATGTCGCAGGAGGTTACTTAATAAGCCATAAAAGTGTGTTCCACGGTTAATGATGATGAAAATGTATCCAAATGCAGGACGTTCCTTTCACTGTCTGAGCATGACATGGGATATCCCTGCACACCTCCTGGTGATACAGCTGTTGTGCTCAGGGATGCAACAAACAGGACACCTGCATTATGAAAGCTATGACAGTACCATAGTAGAGCTAATGATTTTTGGGTTCAGCTGACAGCTATTCTGCCATAAGACACACCATTCACTGATTCAAGGATGAATGTCATGACAGAAGCAGGAGACGAAGGGTTCATGGAGTGAAGGGACATAAACCAAGAGCTGCGTTACAATCTCTTGTAGCCAAATCTTGAATCAACCTCTCACAATTCATAACATACCTGGCTACAAGCTGCATGGCCTGCATTCAAAAGGGGACGGCTTAAGACTTTCACTTTACTGTTTTGCCCAGAAAGTGAAAAATGTCCATGTGGCCGCACATTCACGAAGATTGAGGGTGATTTCCCAGAGCATAAAGTATTCTACTAACATTCATTTACAGCGTCATGCATACATTTCATATAATCACAGATATTTTGAGACTCAAAAAGAACAAGTGTGACACCTCAAAACAGCAGGTACAAAATAAAAACTACACTGCAGTGCCCACCATTACGTGGATGTGACACCCTTCCTTGCAACCAGCAGGTTCAGCACAGGATGTTTCTTAATGTAGTCCACTGCCTTTTTATGCGTCACCATTGTAAAGTCATAACCATTACACTGTAATGACATGAACAAGACAATTAATGATGCAGCTTCAACTGCAGAGGGTATATAGAATGTGACAAAGCAACTGCATACCTGTAATATTTTGTCATGCATCAGGAGTCCAGACTTTGCTGCTGGGCTGCCATCATGCACTTCTGTTACGTATATGCCCTGTAAATACATGTAGGTCTTCAATTGTACAAGCATCACTTTATTATAGCAATGGCTGAACTATACTGAGGCCATGGGAAAAAGTTCCATGGATTGTTAGAATGATGGAACTAGAGGTTTTTCACCTTCTGCCTACTGATGTACAGTCCTCCAGCCCACATATGTAAACAAACATTTCTGTACTTAAAGTAATGAAGCATAAAGGAAAGCAAATCAAAGTAACCCAAGGATCGGAACTTGCATGGAGAAAAAGACGTTTCCAAATCATTAATTTATTTGTTCACACTTGCTTCCACCCAACACAGGCATCCCTGACCACACCCCACTTAATGTTCTTTCATTTAGCAGTGTCTTATCCTTTCCTTTCCAACCCCACTCTACTAGTTACAAATTAATCTGCAAGAAAATGAAAAAGACACACTCTGGTATATGACAAGATAAACGTCCCATTGTTGATGTGCCTATTAGAGCAGTTCCCAAAGAGCATGGAGCAGCAGGTGACCGTAAAGTGCCCTAAAACCATTAAGTTGGTGGTATGAGTTATACCACCAACTTAATGGTACCACTGTTAATACATATTGAGCTTTTATGAAGGAGTCAAAGTTGGAGATTTAAAAATTGTGGGGTCAGAGTCGAACGTTTTTGTGTACTGACTCCACAGCCCTGGGTACAACGCTTCTCATGGTGGACCTGTATGGCAAAATTGTTTCAGAAATCTTCTGACAGAGGACAGGACAAAGTAATAGTCACCTGAAATGTTCTAAAGTCAACAATTTCACTATTATGTGCCTGCCATTTCATCACTCCGCAGTCTTGTGTTAACTCTGCCATCGCCCAGAGGAATGTCAGACATTTCATTTCATGTTAAACACTCTCTCGGTGGGACACATTCTCTGTCACTGCCTACACACTTGCCAAGAAAACGGGCAGCAACAACACACAAGTAACAGCACGGAGAAATTTGATGTTTATTCTGTTACTTGAAAATGTTATTCACATCTTTATTGATTACAATTTATAAAATATGTTGACAATTGACAAAAGAGAGTTGAACGCCTGCCTATGTAAGTTATCAGCACATAAAAATATCTATATTTTCACAGATCTGGAATCATTAAAGCACACACATGAGAGAAACCACCCTCCCTCAATTCCCCACATCAGTGGAGGACCAATGCTGTGGTTCTTACAAGCCTTGTAAGAAAATATGTTCTTGTTACGAGAACTGCACAGATATAATGTTTGGTAAGAAATAGGAACTCGTCACAAGTGCCAGTCTAAGAGACCTACATTATCTGTGTACCCCTGTGGACTCTTCCTGTAATCTTGGTCTATCCCACCGCCAATCTTGAAGCCACACTTTAGGACCTCTCTGCCCTCTGGATCTAGCTCTGGCTCCTTGTGCAGTGTGATTGGAATCTGCAGGTAAAGAATACTTCACTTACATGCAACATCCACATCAGCCCCCCAGCCCCCACCAGTTTGTTGCATCACAGAATAAGCAAAAGTGTTTCAATATATAATGAACTTGTACAAAAATTAAATGACAAACATGTGTCAGTCAAGTGTAATACACTCTCACCCAAAAATGTGACCCATTTGATGCTGGTCAGAGGATACATGAGAAAGAAAAATATTAAATTAAATAAACAGTCTGATCAAAGGATGTGTCGATACAAACTAATAAAATCTCATCATGTGATGAGAATATGCACATCTAAACATAAAGCATGCGTTTGTTCCACTTTTGTTTTCTTGCCCCATCTTACAGAAGCACAGTCTTACCAGATGTTTATCACGATAACACAAGTCCCAACTGCCAACATACATAAACAAAATACAAAAGGTAAATAACCAATATATGTGTGTAAAAACTATGGTATGGCCTGTGTTTGTGCATGCACAACCCAAGGTTACACTCCAGGTTGTGTGTTTATAAACTGTGGTTAGGCATGGGTATGTGTATGCACAAACCAGTTTAACCTCTGACTTTGCATGTATATAAACCAATGTTGCGCTTCCTTCTGTGTTTACAAAACAAGGTCATGAATAATATTTATTTAAATACCGATGTGTATTAACCATTTTACAGAATGCCTTGCTCTCACCCTGACAGAACTATGGTTAGGCTTCTGGTCTGTGTATAGGTTGGCAGCCGTAAACAGTGGTAACCCTGATGTCACCTACTGTTATCATATCCACGGCATCTACATTCACAACATATTTTTAACATGATTTCCGTTAGACGAGAGTTTCATAGCGGCGCACAACTTCATGAAGATGTTATGACTATGGCATGACAACCCCATAAAATATCACTTCCCTTGGACATTCGACTGTCCTTCACAAATATCGTGACGACCTGCAAACAGTTCAGTATTACTGCGGAAATAACATGTCCCTGTTATACCATACATTCGCTGTTAAACTTGCATATCATCGGAGTTGAGGCCATAATCACAATAAACCGTACGAAATTTAACTTGTGGCAAGTTGTGGCATATGTGGGTTATTACTATAGCAGGATGACCTCATGCTAGGTACCCGCCCTATCACAAATAGTCGTGGGCGTCGTATCCTTTATTATTCCAACACACACATCCACCAATTCCGCAACCCACTTCCAATTCGCATTCGTCCCAGGTTTAAATTGGTCCTATCGGGTTACCGGCGAGGTAATGTGTCAACAGACGGTTAAACCCACTAAACGCAATCACACAGTACCAGTTACTTACGCTAAGGCATTCCATCGCCGTCCCCGCCTGGTGCTGAAATGCCATTTTGGCACACATCTCACAGCCTTTTTTGGGTTACGTGTTAATATTAAACGAAATCCACCAACAAACAATTTTTCGCCTCTCTACAACGGCTGTCTCTACGCAACCTTCCTCCACCTCTTCGCCTTCTGCCTTTCCAACTCGGTTTCGTACTTATTCGTGTGTTCTCTGTTCCACAGATGATAGAGCATAGGATACATCCTATCTGCTAACAGAGTACAGATGAGGACAGACGGACCTTGAGTTCGAGCTTTCGAGAGCTGACGCGCACAGTCAAACGTTACTATCGATTGACAATGGCAAACCAACTAATTAGAATACAAATAGGGTTTGCTGGCAGCACATGGGCATGTCTAGCTAATAAAATGTAGGAGAAAATTGTAATTAAGTATGGCACATAAATCGATCGAAATTTCGCAGAGATAGCTGCCAAACAAAATGTTCGGCCCATGGACTCTTGAAGACGAGCCTGCGACAGAGTCTGAAAACATTGTGCAACGAACAGCCAGTGATTGTGCGCAATTTTGTAGAAGAGCGGAGACCCAAAGATAACATAAGATAACATAATGACATTCAAGAACCGCTTCAATTCTATTCTCCCCCGCTTCACACCTAGAAATTGAAAATTAAACGTAACAGTGCCCACCGTTGTTTCAGATGTGTGCGACTCTCGGTATTCGGGTTTTACCGTAGTGAACGAATCCTATTTAGCTAAATTGCTACACACAGCATTTTGGTTAAAGCCATATCGTGCATGTTTTGCAACCTAATTTGCCCTGATTTTGAATAGACGAATTGTTCCATAGTCTGTATCAAAATGTACAACTGCGGTATGCACAAGCGTACCAAAGATGGTAAGGACGCCACGATGGTGCAGAGTAGGTTTTTATTGATCCTCAGCTTCCTAGGAGTGCATAACCATTCATCTGAAAAAATACAATGTTCATCAACTATGCCAAGATGATACATAGTTCTTATTACAGAATTGAAATTACTTTGTACATTTACAGTTGATGCTGGCCATAACTTCAAGAAATTGTGTGCATAAAAAGCAGAACCATAAAGCACCCACCAGTAAAGTTTTGCACAATTGCAGAAAATGTTGCACACTTCACAAATTGACATGTGTGGTTCTTGAAAAGCAAGGCTTAATGTCAGATAATGCAATCCAACCAAACACATTGCAATGAAATTCCAGACATGAATCATGCAGTACAATCCAGTTCCATTTTGAAACAAACGTTCTGTATCACCACAAAGAAGAGTGCACCTCTGTCTGTGGGTTGGATATAGCTCCAGAATGCACACTGTTAGCTATGCATAAGGTTGTGTCACAACTCAACTGACTGTTGCAGATTTCTCACCTCTTTTCTTTAGGTTGCATTCTGCATTGTCAAAGCCTAGATAAGATGACTAAAATACATTATGTGCTACAGTTATAGAATTCATTCATGACATGGTCACGATATGAGTGGTGCTAAAGTTCTGGGTTCTAATATAACCTGTGTCTTGTGTTGACACAGTGACTGCACAGTGCTGTGTTCCTTGACACAACAGTTACAACTCTGTGGTGCCTCATGGGGACATGGTGAACAAGTGCTTTTGCTATTTCAAAACACACCTGCTTGGGAGAGCTGATGCCAAAGACATCCTGCTTGTAAGTGAGATTTGAAGTTCTCACAGTGGTGTTGCTGAAAGTTCAGTTCTTCTGGGATGTGATGCTGTGACATAGAGCCACATCCCAGAACTATTGTTACTCTGCTTCTAGAATTCTCTTTCAATTTACTTGCCATAAAGCCTTAAGCTTCCATGCTGCATGCATCTTCCAGAGATTACTGCTGCAGCTCAACCCTTCTGAGCAAAAGACTAGAATAAAATAGCTTTTGTCATAAAGAACTAAATAAGGCCTTATACAGATTTCATAAGAAAAAATATACTGCATTTTAGCAACAAAATCATACAGAATGAATACAGATTGTACAAAAAATAAATATATTTTTTAAGTTCTTTACTCTGAAACTTTAAAAAGAGTATCTCAATAAAAATAGTACAGACTGCAAGCAGTCTCTTCAATCCCCATTAAAAATTAAAGTAAAATAATTATCTAAACTGCTGTAGTACAGGGAAAATATTTTATCTGACAAGTATCATTCATCTGGAAGATGAACTGTACGGTAACAGCCATCACACTGCAGACATTCTGAGAGAGAGAGATTTATTGCCTTCAATTTCCCCAGCACTACTTCCCCATCAAAAAAGCATGTTTGTTGAATGCAACACACCTCTGCAGGCTGACAGAAACCATTTCCAATAGAAATGTGTGGACCCTGCCTCACAACAAACTGAAACAGCAGTGATCACTGTGCTGACTGCTGTCAGTTGAAATGATCCAGGTGAAGGCTGATGCAATTTGACAGATAAAATAATGTCCCTGTATAAGGTCTGATAGACAGTGTACTAACATTATGACCAATATAACCGACAAACTGATCTTGCTGAAACGTTCCTGTCTGTTATGCAACCCAGCCACCCTCTACGCACCGCCTTGTCGTCAACAGTAGTCAGTACACAATCCTGTGGGTTGTGGTCTTTCCACAACCTAGTAAGGAAAAGAACAAATAATATGTGTCTGTACATTATCTGCCTTGCCCATTGTCTGATGACTGTCTGTAATGCCTATACACACACATGATCAGCTCATCTGGTGCAAAGACTCAATATGTTGTAGTTGAACATACTCCATTCACAATGTTGGGTTCAGTCTTTGTCAAGAATGATACTTTCACAGAGCTCTGGCTCCTCCAGTCATAGTCTGCCCTCTGTGAAGCCAATTCCAAGTGTCTCCAATGAAATCCCTACTGAGCTCCAATGACCAACACCCAGTCTGCTCCTGTGCTGAAATACATGTACTGCCACCAACTCGGGAATACAGCTTTGACTGTCGCAGTGGTTGCACCAGGACAAAGTCACAGCATTGCTTTATGATCAGTAATCAATGTATTACAGTAAAAATACACTGGGCTGAGGTATAGTGTCTTGGTGCTTAACAAAGCTGAAAGAGGAATTGTTACATGCATTTGAAAGGAAAGTACTGAGGAAAATTTTTAGGCCTGTTAAAGATGGTGAAGTGTGGTGCATATAATATAACAGAGATTATACAATCTGCTTAAAGAACTGATATTATGGCAGTGGTGAAGAGACAGCCATGCTTAGGTGGGCAGGACGTATGATCTGAATGAGTGATAGTGAAATGCCACAAAGAAGGAAGGAAGCAGAAAATTAGCGAGGCCCATAGTAACACAAAATTTATATTGTGAATATGAGCATGAGAAAGGTGGGTGTCAGAAATTCAGGGACAGAGGCTAAGGACAGAGACGGATGGTGGAGAATCATAGAACAGGTCAGTTATAATGCCGATGATGATGCTGCAGCAGCAGCAGCAGTAGTAGTAGTAGTAGTAGTAGTAGTAGTAGTAGTAGTAGTAGTAGTAGTTGTTGTTGTTGTTGTTGTTGTTGTTGTTGTTGCTGTAGTACAATTGTATCTGCAAGTTAATATTATTATGTTTTCTTGTGTTCTGTCTGGCTTGAGCTGTGCATAAATTTCACTTTACGTTGGTTACAAACTGAACACCCAAAAAACTGCAAGCAGTGAAAAGTGATGGATACAGCGACAGAGACTTCAGTTCTTTTACAAGGCCTATATCTTTTCCTGCAAGGCTAGCAAAGAGATCAGGAATCCCACACATATTTTCAAGGTCAAAGTCTTTCTCCAGAATCCAGCATAATATTTCACAATCTGTCTTCTGCCCACTCGAAGGGCAAAAAAAGCATGTGTCAACTAGAATATGCATAGGCTACTTCTTCTGTCTTGCTCATCTTACCAAATTATGATGTGCAGTTTGAATGAAAATGCAAGGAAAGAAACAGACAGAAGAATATCTGCAACTTCGTACACCCTTATGCAGCAACAGCACTATCTGAACTCAGTTCTCCACATTCACAGTTAGGAGTGTCTGGCATCTGCAACACATGGATAACATGATTAGAGACCATTCATGACAGAATTCAACACAAAAGTAAAATTGTTTTAACAACCTTTACAGTAAGTCAGTGCTGTGTGTGCACATGCACTGTAGATCAATGCAGTATTCTTACTCTTGCTTACAGTATGACTTGGTAACTAACGTTCATCTGAAATATAATACCTCATGTCTTTCGTATGTCATTTTCCCATTGGTTTTTCTACAAAAGTTTTCAAGTCTTGACCACTCCAAAAGTACACCAAACTCTCCAGCACAGCCTGCTAAGAATTTACAAAAACTAGAACTCAGAGCAACACCCCTCCTTAACACCAGCTGACATAACTGGAGCTCATCTGTGGAATTTATAAGCATGTTCTCCCTTCAGCGTAAGGCAATTAAAATTTTATTCTCATTAAGGATTAATCTGTACCATTCTATTTTGATTTCAATCAAGGCTGATTATCTCAACTCATGTTGAAATTCCAAATAATCTGGCACATAATCAACACAGCTGTGTACCAGCATATTTATTATGTTATATCGTGAACAAACCCCTAAAATATCAGATGAATCTTTCAACCATGGCCCACTTTTTGGAGATACATCTTCTCAGGTTGTTCCATCTGCTCCAACCTTGTGAATGTCACATCTCCTGACATAATTCACTGTGTCTATAAATGGCCTATGCCAATAATAATTTTGAGAAATCCACAAAAGACATGTTTGAAATTGACCTTATCCATATACAGAAAATGATCTTGTAATTGACATGACTTAATAGGAAACCAACATCTCAACATTTTAAATGCAGCATCTGCAATGGATTATGAAAATAAATGTGTCAATCTGTCTTTCTAGATATACATGCTTTATTAGCATCGGCACTTGCTGTTGATAACACAGTACAAGTACTTTAGCAAATGTTTAACTTGGAGCAGTTATGAGTGCAGTCAGTGAACACAACAAGCCACGCCTAACAGAGTGTGTAACACTTCTGTAAAGGACTTAAGTGAGCAAGTCAAAAATATTTACTATTTACTTTAATTTTTAAATGTGCTTTAGTAGATTTTATGCATGTGCTCCAAAAGATGGAAAAACCCCCTTACTCTCAGAAGTCCCAAGTTCCAAGCTTTCTGGATACATGATCCCCTACCTCTAACACTATGGAAGGGCAATTCATAGTGATATATCCTAAAGAAAAAGATGTACAGCACAGTGATCCCTCAGCAATCCAGAGCCCTGGGTAGTCCAGAAAATTTGGGCCAACTATAGCCCAGTACTTCCCATTCATATACTACTACTACTACTACTACTAATAATAATAATAATAATAATAATAATAATAACAACAACAACAACAACAACAACAATATACTATTATGTTATATCATCATCATCATCATCATCATCAGCTACCACCTTTATGCAGGGTACTTACAATTATATACCTGCAACAAACTATGTAGGGTACACAGTTTTGCAGCTTTTCTGTACTTACAATTTATGTTACATGTAACGTTAGTTTCCCATGTTTTTGTTGTTACGTCATCGCCGACGCTGTTTACTGTTAGCCACAGTGATAATTTCTTGTATGGTCCCTATACCACAGACTTTCCCCTCAGTGGTCTAGGTACAACTTGCCCGTTACATAGTTCAGATGACCAAGAGACTACTGAATTCATTTTGCTGCTAAAGCATATGTGCTGTGTGGACCTTCAACAGAGCACTGTGTGGCTGTACTTAACTTATGGTCTGGGCTCTGCAACTAAACTTACATTCACAGACAATGTGAACTGGTCAACTCAGTCTTCTTTTTCAAGTTACCAGTAGGGATAGAAGTTGGAAATTACGTTGAAACCATGGGACAGAACTGGCTTAAGGGCGTCCTCCAGTATGCACAAGCTGGTGTTTCTTGAGATGAGCACGTTGACGAAACGCTTTCATACACACATCACATGAGTATGGACGTTCTCCAGTATGAACACGCTGATGCTGCTTGAGATTATCATGCATACTAAACGCTTTTGTACATATACTGCAAACGTAGGGACGTTCCCCCGTATGTACACGCTGATGTTGCTTCAGATTGTCATGCACATTAAACGATTTCTTACATATATGACATGAGTATGGACGTTGACCCGTATGCACACGAAGATGACGTTTAAGACCACTATGCTGACTAAATGCTTTCTCACAAACATCACATGAATATGGACGTTCCCCAGAATGCACACGCTCATGTTGCTTAAGATTACCTCTATGCCTAAAGACCTTGTTACAAATGTTACATGAATAAAGACATATCCCACTGTGTGCAAGCAAATGTTTCTTCAATTCTCTTTCATGACTAAAAACATTCTGACAAACATCACATGAATAAATATGTCTGTGATTTGTTACACTCTCAACCTCACTAGACGACATTTTATGAACTTCCGAATACTGTGCATCACTCTCATATTCCTTCATGTCAATGTAATTCATATGTGGATCATTAGTAACGGCAAAATGCACTCCCATTTCACCTGTCTTCAAAGCCTGGAAAAGGGAAAATTGCGGTAATTTAAATGTCTTACACAGAAGCTAATTTTAACTGAAACAGAATGATATTTGAACACACAATACTCAAACCAAAAAAATGCACAGTATGAATACTACGGAATAATATTTATTTACTGCTGATGTAATATGTAAGAACTTCAAGAAGTTCCACATGCATTCTTCACACCGTGGCACTCTAAATGCTGGCAGCTGTTCTAAACACATTAAATACAATGTTCAAAGGACACTTCAGCTTCTGATCTCTGCTGATGATAATTTATTAGACGAAAACATACATACTATAAAGAAAAACACACAGACACTTGATTAGTTATTGGTACAAAGGTTGGTCTAGAAACTATGTAAATGTTCACGTTTAGTGAACAGAATGCAGAACACAATCACGACATAAAGACAACGAACAAATCCTTTGAAAATGTTGCAAATATGAAATATCTGGATATCACACTGACAGATCAAAATTGCATACACGAAGAAATTAACAGCAGAAGAAATTCAGGAAATGCCTGCTACCATTTGGTACAGAATCTTTTGTGTTCCTGCTACCTAAGAATACAAAGTTTAATACATACAGAACTACAATTTTGCCTGTTGTTTTGTATGGGTGGGAAACTTGGTCTCTCAAATTAAGAGAAAAAGTATGCTGAGGGTGTTTCAGCATAGAGTGCTGACAAAGGTATTTTGGCCTAATAGGAACGAAGTAACAGGAAGCTGGAGCAAATGCATAATGCACAGCTTCATGATTTGTGTTCCTCCTCAGACATTATTTGGGTATCACATCAAGAAGAATGAGATGAGCGTGGCATATGGCAGGAAAAGGAGGGAAGAGAATGGAGTTGGAGTAACCTGAAGGAAACAAGCCAGTTCAAAGACCATGGCACAGACAAGAGAATAACATCAAAATAAATCCTCAAGAAATGGGATTAGAGGTTACAGTCTGGATTCATCCAGCTCAAGATGGGAACATGGGAACATGTGTGAACATGGTAATGATCCTCACTCTATGTTCTTCTCCATATAAGACACCAAGTTTCACAAGGTGAATAATGATCATCAATCACAACTAAGCTCTTTTTGTATAATATACAGTTTTAATGCGACATGCTTTGGTTCAACAAGTCATCAGCAGACTAACAAGACATTAAAGAAATTATTGTGTAACTTGCAGAATATTATTTTACATCAGCCATGTATATGATTGAGAATTCAGCTTCACAAATATCACAAAAGTATGATAAGCAAAAACCAGTTCACCTTAAAAATTGTGTTATATCCAAGAAATTTGATAAAATACAAAGTTAAAGTCCCACATAAAAACACACAAAGTTTCATGCTTATAAAAAAAACAGGTAATAAAATCCTGTAAATTCCAATGTTTACATTTTTACACTGTAAACTGCAAGGCAGAGGACTCTGAAGGCAGTGGTAGTAGGCACACCCCCTCTGTAACCTGGTCTCATGTTCTTTGTGGACACAATTCTGATTTGCTATTGTCACTTCACGAAATCTGAATCTCTCACATTTTCTACATTATACCATATATTCATGATACATGCACACAAACTCTATTTACCTCACTTTCAGTTATCTTAGTTGGGAATGTTTGCAATGCAGAATCTTCTTCCTGTTTTATACTAACTGTCTCATGGTCACTTTCAGAAGATGCGTGATATGTCTCTCTATTGGACCTGGGTTCTGATTTAATGAAATCTGTTATAACCTGCAACATATGAAAATTCAATGATATGACAAAAATGTCTACTGTACTGAGATGTTATGCAGCACGGATTGGTAGTTACCAGCGTTTCGGGAAAACCTACTGATCCCATCTTCAAGGATGAAGACAGGACTGACAGGTTGTCCCTAAACATCAGTAACTAACTACCAATCTACACTGCATAACATTCCAGAACAGCAAAGGTCTCATTTATACCGCAGCGGAAGCCTGAAATCACACAATGTCTACTCTAACTACCCATGACTTACATTTGTGTGGTAATGGCTTGTTTATCCAACATGAGTGGGGAATGCGGGGCCAACAGACCAATTCTTTTGATAGACATAATGGTAACTTGAGATAAATAAATTTTAATATGATGAAAAAATAAAATACAAAAATAATACCCACAGCATTCACAAGACGCTGCACACAACATACTACGCAGCATAGCATTCACTGTCTACCACGTGTTCTGGGAGCTTATATGTTAACTCCTTCCTCTGCGAAAAGTAAACCACAATGGACTCTATGGAAAACTGTGCTATTAGAACAAACTTGCCCCTACACATAAATAAATTTTTATTGCGTCATGTGTCATGAAAAGAAGTACTGTAGATGGACACATGATGACATTTCCATTGCTCAGTTACAGCCACTGCATTTTGATGGATGCATATCAGAAAGATGTATGGATAGATGGATAGATTAATGGTGACTGAAAGGTCATACTGAGAGAAGGATATACAACAATACTTTAAACTGGAAAACCAAGGAGACAAAATAATTTACAGTTATGAATTCCTATGTTTTCTATTTTCTTCATGTCATATGTGTCATATGGTGCGTACAGTGCACTAACCCCTGCTGAGCTACCTACACTGGTCTGTTCTTACAACATGGCAGTAAGGTCCAGACCAGCAGCTTCGCCAGGTTACCCTGCTGTCCACAATGCACGAGCTGCAAATGCATCCACAAGAAATGGCCACTAGTGCTGTAGTGTGTCATACAACTCACCTCATTTTCAGTCTTCATTAGCGGGGACCTTATGAAGAGAGGATCCTCATCTTCTTTCACATCATTCAGCCGATTTTGGGTTTGCAAAGATGTTGGGGATAGTTCACCATCTGAATCAGGTTCACATTTTATGAAATCCATGCTGTCCTGTTAAACCACAATATTCAGTGACATTATATTCCATCCTACTGTCCTATCTACCATCACTGAAAGTCACAACCATCACGGCAAACCCTTACCAATTCAACAATACAATGTGTTGGCATGCAGGTGTGCTGCATAACAAGGGTCACACCCACATTACCAACCTGTATCAATCCCCTGTACTGGTTCTTTAGAGGGTGGGACTGGTCATGTACTTGTTAAAATATGACTAAAATGTTCCAAATTATGCAGAGGCAGACAATAGGTACTGGAGCCTGTTTACCCAGTGGTAAAGCAGTCAAGGTTTAAAGCTGACAACTCACCTCCATCTAGTGCCATGGTTAAGAACTAGTGGAGCTACACCTCCGTCTCTCCATATACCTTAAAGGCATGCACAAAGACAGCTTTACTGACTAAAAAGCTGACTTCAGTGAGACATGCTGTCCATCATTTCACTGTATAATGAACTTGGCCTTTCACAAAGATCCACAAATCCTACGCACCACGTCACCTGCGTAACCAAATTTTGTACGGCGACATCTCATATTTTTAGCATAATTATTGCAGTATTTTTACCTGATATATGAAACATGTATGGAAGATACTTCACATCACCCTTCTGGTACCTAGAATTTAGAGGTGACTTCTACATTTTTGGAAAATTTGTGGACTCCTGGGACACTTTACTGAATACACAATAAACATCCTTGGCCTTGTAAAATGCAGTCAATTTAACCAGCAACATGTACAATTTCATGCTGCTTTCTGCCTCTACAGAAAACTGTGTGATGCCCAAATCATGATTCATCAGTATCAAAAACTCTCTTTTGTGCTATGTGACAAATATCTCAAACACTGCTTTGGCTAGCTATGAGCTACCGCTCAATTACTGATGCCATACTGAAAAGAGCAAAACAAGTGAGGCAAAAACAGAAGTATCCTTTATGACAAACTAAAGGTATGTGCCCGTCTATCAATCTTCAGACTGTATCCTTCTTCAAAGCAGAAAATAGTGGACTAAAAAAGGTAAAGGTAAAGCAGTCCCATTACAGGCCTGGAGAGGCCCACAGGGTTCCAGGAGGTCGAGGCTCCCAGATTTCTAGACAATCAGCGCTTGAAGGTGGTAAGGTTGTCAGCCCTACGCACCGGCCGCGTTTACCCCCCAGGAAATATTCCTGGTACTCATTTCTGTTAGAGGCTGAGTCGACCCCAGGGCCATAGTGCGACCGACAGGATTATGTCAATGAAAAATCCACTGACACCATCGGGAATCGAACCCGCGACCTGCCGGTTTGTAGCGCAGTGCCTCAACCAACTGCGCCACCGCGGCCCCCAATAGTGGACTAAAATCAATACAAACCCAAAGTGTGAATAAAATGAAAATAAATACTAACTAATATTAATACACATAATGTACATGCAGTACAATGATTTAGGTTCATTTATGGACCTTACAGGAATACCTGTGTTAAAGTATAAAGCTTCAAGTGCTAGATTGCCCTGCTGATGGTGTCATTAAATTCAATGGAACAGCACAACATTTAATTACTAATACCAAAGAAGATACTCTGATAAATCACACCCTTGTCCCCATAAACTACATAAAAATGTGCAATTCAACTGGCTTTCCCCAGTGTATGAACAATATTAGTCTTTAAGAGATGCACAATAGTTAGGACAATTAACACTTCCACATTTGTGAATTAAAAAACTTCATATAATAGCAGCTACAAAGTCCTTCTGCAACAACCGTCATGCCTACTGAATGTAAAAAATTAGTGGCTTTTAATCTGGGAATATAATGGGGACTTTATATTCTCCCATATCTAAAAAACCAAAATAGTGTGCATCACTGTATTTATAAACGTATGCCAATTTCAGTAGTCCGGTTTGTGTAATGCTACAGTTAAAAAAAAATGAAGCAACCACAAAGTGACCTAAGGGTACCACTTTTTTAGTCATTTACACTATGGCGATCAATTTTCAGTGACCAAATTCAGATTTAGGATTCCTGTGTTATCCTTACACAGTACTCCTTATTAACAATAATACTTTACGAGTTCTCCAACATAACTAGGTATTCCAGGCTGAACGCCAGAAAATTTGTTGCGATCACCTATAGTGCTTCAATCTTACATATCTCTAACCTCGAAAGGTAAGGGATCAAAAGTATTTAAATCTGTATCTCTCTGTTATCATGCTACTGACACGCACATAGGTGTTCATGCTTAAATGGTCATACTTACATGAGAGAAAATTTACACGCCGGTGTTACTTCTGACACAAAAACATAACCTAAATTTCCGCACGAACAGCAAACAACATTCCTACATCTGTCTGCCAGCTAGCTCACCGACGTGTAATCACAGATAACGGATCAGTACACCACCACTGGGTCACAGACATATATCCGAGAGAGTAGCGTAACAAACTATGTCATAGCGGCACCATGGCATATTTGCTAGGATTGACGGGCAATCCGCTAAGCAGCGTCCATGTATCAACCATGACATACATACATGTACATTAGTTTCGGAAATCTGTAACGGTGCGTGCATGTATGGTGAAACTGCGCACGGTAAAGCAGACAACATAAATGCTGCATAAAAGTAAATGATGGTCCCCAGTATGTAATATTCTGCTCCGCTTTGAGAAAGTGCATGTGTTACATATAAGCGTCTATACGAGGGATTCTCACATTTTCACTGTCGTACCACTAATTGAAATTTAATAATTTCAATGTACCACCAGTATGCTTTGTATTAACCTTTTAAAGACTAGCAGTAACTTTACATACCACCAGGTTTAACATAAAAAATTCTACGTGGCGTTCACATTGCGTTTGTGTGTTTTGTACGGATCTCAGAACAAACAGCAACTTTTACCTTATAAAACATTAAGAGATTGGTTTTTATAACCGAAGTGGAAAGTGTTTACAGCGTGTTATGGGCCGAGTCCTTATATAAAACAGATACACTTCGTCTTTAAAGGGTTAAATGAAAAAGCTGAATTTCTATGCCCTGGCTGACAGCGGGGATGAGTCACATGCTACCAGCAATGTTGTGTATTATGAAATAGTAAGTCAAAACGCTAGGGTCATTGAGGCCTGTAATTTCTTAACGCATGCATGGAATGAAATGGAACTAATGTAACACCAAATGACATAATGGTGGACTGGATGACTTCATAAGTATTGAAGCAAATTCCATCTGCTTCTGATCACTCTTTCAAGACTTACAGGCAAAAACAACTGGGGCATTCTATGTTAATCACTCCATACATGTGGTTTTATGTTTTATGTTTAAAATTTGTATCCATGTTATGTTCCAATTTTTTATTAAGGCCACATACCAGTACAAAATGGTTGGCGTGTAAGTAGTGGTATGTGTACCATAATTTGAGAATCCACGCTCTACATGGACCACAAACCAAACATTGCTGTTGCTTATTGGATAATGTTTCATATGTTGGTCATCACAAATTAGTAACATTAACAGAAAGAAATATTCATATCAAATGTGAACATTAGGGGAAGTATTACTGGGATATATTTGGCTCCCTTTAAAAATTATCACTTCAAAATATATTAAATTAATGAATGTATTACAAGTTCTTGGTGCCATATTTCAGAGTTCAGAATTTTAATTTTATTCATCTTGTGACTATTAAACGCAAAAAATGTAGCTTTCGATTGCATGTATTGGTGCTCTTAATGATGGAGGATATTTCAGTGATAACGGAATGTGTGTATGTGTGTGTACATACGAATTTCATTCCTTTCTTGGTAATGCACAAAAAGTGCACAATTTGAATTTGTATATTCTAAACCTGTTCTCATGTTTCAGTCATCTCCATATCATATACAAGGAAGCATTTGATTCTGCTGCCTGGTCCAATCAACTGACTGACTGTGTAGTTAAAACAGTAACTACACTTGAAGAATTCTTTTCAACTTGACATAGGCAGTTTTGAAAAAGTAAAACTGAATTTCAGATATCAGCATGTTCCATGTAAAACTGGACTGGGGTATACATGTGTTAAGTGGCAGAAAACTTCCATTGCTTTGTTGCCCCCCCCCCCCCCCCCCCCCATGTGTGTGTATCAGAATATGCATATAACAAACTCCTGTTTAAAAAATTACAAATATTTCAATGCAGTAAGAAACGAAAAAGATCCTTCACATACATCGCTTGAACAGGCACCCAAACTCATACACGAACTGCAATAGAAGAACTGCACAGTTATGTCCATTTGTTGCGCTCTTTAGCAAAACACCTTTATCACACAGAACGCCACCATCTACAGGCACATCCCAGAACAGGTGCCATGCTCTGTGATATGATAAAAGAAAAAAACCTTGCACTTGATAATCCACTAACTGCTCAGGAAATCAAGGAACTGAACTCTGTCATCTTTCAATTCAGTTCTATTACCATGTTCACACAGCACCCTAGAGGACACCATCCTCAGCCACATCAGTCTAGGCCACAAACTTACATCCTATTTCTTTAATGTCATGTTTAATACTACCCTTCTACCTTCTCCCAGGTCTAACAAGTGGTTCCTCCCTTCAGGTCCCCATACACAACATACGCCCAGCATTTCTCATCATCCTCAAGCTGACCACTCTAACAATATCTGGTAAAAATACTAACTATGAAGATCCTCATTATGCAGTTTCCTCCTGTTACTTCTTCCCTCTGAGGTCCAAATATTCTCGACACTTTCAGTTCAAGTACCATACACTCAATCTATGTTCTTTCCTTCAGAAGAAAGCTCATGTTTTGCACAGCTACAAATGTAATAAATTACTGTTTTCCACACCCTAATATGGGTCCCTTTTTTAGCTGACAATTGTAATTGGTCACTTCACGCTGCTAATCCCCTGCACGTGTGAGTGGTCAGATGAGTGGCATACATTCAACATTCAATTTTCTGACAGGATGTGCCAACTGATAGTTCTCACCTAAGATGATGATATGTGTGTATGCACGCGCGTGTTTGTAAACACAGACCCAGGTCACAATTAATTCTTCGATGTTATGGATGTCAGATTAGCAGTCACACAGAAGAGCTCAAATTTACCTACATTATATAACCTTCAAGAAGACAAAATTTTAAGAAAATTGAAATGACACATCAAATCAGGGGTAATACTGAGTGAAAAATATGCTCTAACAGCTTAATGTTATCACACAAACATAAGAAGAGGTTCTGCAATACCATGATTAACAATTCATCATGAAAGTTTCCACAACAAAAACAAGAATGACAAATTTTAAAGGAGAACATCCATTCTCCTGCAAAATAATTTGTTCAATTTAATTGTGGAACCAGTTTCTCATTTCACATATTTAGCATGAAACAGGCTATAATGCAAACAGAAAAATACATACATTTCATGGAACACACAAGACAACAGACGGAGCATTAAAAAAAAAGAGCAGGGAGAGAAACAGTTGAAATGTTATAAAGTAATGGCATCCCCAGTAGCAGTGAAACTTGGACTGTGTAGAATAAAAACACTAGGGAAATTCAAGTATACGAAGTGTCAAGGGCTATAGCAAGCCAGACAGCATGAAAGTGAACGTACAAAGAACTGACACCTAATTTACAATAAAACAGACGAAAACAACTTACTGATCTTGACAGACCCCCAAAGCTTGCCTCTAAAATACACATACAAAGCAAAGGGACATGCACATCCAAGTAGAACGATAAACCTTTCAAAGACCAAGGGTGCAATTGCTAGTACCCCTCAGCTGCCCAGGGCTTGACGCTAAGACCATTGTTATTTTTTGACAACTTCAGTCAATGTTGGGCCACTCACCATTACATTCAGTAATAATGTTAAGTCTTCATTGGGCCTGGTGCCGCCATAGTGTACCACACTGCCGAGGAGTTCCAATATAAGAACACTACACTATGTGTGCGTTCATGCAACTTTAGTCAATTCACATATGAAATTACTTATTCCACGTGTCTCAGAATTATGCATGCTCCCCACTATGTGTTTGTTGATGAACCTTCAAAGCACTCTGGTCACTGAACAATACTTGACACACATCACAGGAATACTGAAGAATTCTACTATGCACTACTTGATGCTGCTTCAGATGGGTCCATTGCCTAAATGACTGCTTACACACATCACAAGAATATGGACGCAACCCACTATGTATGCGCTGATGGATCTTCAGAGTGCCGCGTTCACTAAATGATTTATTACACACACCGCAAGAATATGGACGTTCACCACTGTGTACACGCTCATGCCTTTTCAACTTATTATGCCAACTGAATGATTTATTACATATACCGCAGGAATATGAACGCTCCCTACTGTGTATGCGTCTATGCTTCTTCAGTTTACTCTTTTCACTGAATGATTTATTACACACATCACAGGTGTATATATGCTCCCCAGTATGTGTGCTTTGATGAATTTTCAGAGTACCCATTTCACTGAATGACATATTGCACACATCACAGGAATATCGAAGGATGCCACTATGTACGTGTTCATGTTGCTTCAGATGGCTCCGCTGTCGGAAAGATTTATTACACACAGGACAGGGATATGGACGCTCTCCACTATGTATCCGTTGATGAACCTTCAGAGTGCCCTGTTCACTAAATGACTTACTACACACACTGCATGAATATGGACGCTCGCCACTATGTACACGTTCATGTCTCGTCAGCTTACTTTGTTTAGTGAACGATTTATTACACACAGCACAAGAATAAGGATGCCGTTCATCATGCGTGGTTTGAAATTCATTCAGAGTAATCTGAAAAGAAAGCCACAGGTTATAATCGTTATGAACCATAACAGGATGAAAAATGAGCCTGAAAGCAAGCTACAAATAATGTCAATATTCACTTCAATACAGCATGTTTCCCAGATTCCATTATGTGACAACACAGTAGGTAGACCGATGTACTATAAATATAGCAATAATCATAGGCTCCATGCTCTTTTTATAACACATTAATTAACTCAACACAGTATGTACACGGTATCTTGGACGTTTTCTTTAGAGACCAAATAGAATGAAAGATTTGAGGTTCTTGCAGTAGTAACTAGGAAGGTTGAAGTTTTCAAGGCAGAAGCCCCAAGACTGAGACAGCATACTGTTATTAAACATTTGTCAATATGTACCAGACTACATGGTATCAATAAGGAGACAGTAAACTTCACGATAAAATGTGTTTTCAGCACCACAATACAGGAAGCTAAATGTCACCTCCGCAAATTGCTCTTAATGGCAACACACCAAGGCTGTCAACATTAACCACATATGATGGTGTACACTTTGCATATCAAGCCAGAAGACGGTTATCTAGTAACCACATTGCATGAAACAAGAAAAATGCAACATACTAAACTGTGCTATTCAATTACCTTTGAACACTAACGCTATTTATTTGTATGACACATTAACCTTTTAAAGCCTAGCGGTAACTTTACGTACGACCAGGTTTAACATTAAAAAATTCTACGTAGTGCCCACATTGCCTTTATGTGTTTTGTACAGATCTCAGAACAGACAGCAACTTTTGCCTTATAAAATATTAAGATACTGGTTTTTATAACCGAAGTGCAGAGTGTTTACAGCGTGGTACACACTGAGTCCTTATACAAAACAGATACGCTTCGTCTTTAAAGGGTTAATTCACATTCTGATTCATGTGCAGTGGCAAACTACAACTAAAATATCGGCATACGAAACCTGTCGAAAGAGTACTTAATTAATTAATTAACAAACAAATCAACCAATGAATAAATGGATGAACTCTGTTTTTGTTCTCACTTCAGCTGGGGAGAACTTGCAGCTACTGTTATGGTGATACATGAGAATTCAGTTTGTGTATGTATCCATCTGCAGTGCCATAAATGTAACAATATTTTAACTCTTAGCTAATTACTGTAACTCAGCAGCAATGGAAGCAAATAATCATTAAAGAAACAGGGCCAAGCATTAAAAAATATGTATTCATCACATACATGCTGACTGAGTACATCTTTACAACACCAGAATCAAACACACAGCACTCAACAAAATGTTCCTACAACATGTGGAGCAGTCCATTGGCAGTGATCAGCTGCAGTTTTATAACAATTGGCGCACAAACATTGACTTTGTTGCTACACGTACAGCACCTCTGGTGAGATTATCATCAGGTACAAGAGTCTGCATTTGGAAACAGGCTTCTCAACTGCCCTCAATACAGAGACAGTTATTTAATGCAGACCAGAGATGAAAATAATACAAATAAGACACAAACCAGCATATTTGTGAAATTTGCACACACATTTATAACTCACCTCTTTTTCAACCGTCACTGCTGGTGATGTTATGAGTAAAGGGTCCTCCTCCCCCTCCGCCTCTACATCTGAGAGCTCCTCAACTTTCATATCAACAGCCCAATTTCCATCATAAGATGACACATATATCTCATTATATGAACCCAGTGTCACTCGCTGTGTATCAGTGGAGTCCTGTAAAACCACAACACCCTTACCAGTGAACAACTGCATGCTCTCCTTACATGAGAAAAGGACACACCTTCATTACAAGTACATTTAACTGCATTGCACTAACAGATTTCTTTGTTTGCAACTGTGAAAATCACTGCACAGGAACACATTCTGAAAATATACATCTTGCCTTGAACAAACACTTTTCATGTCAGCTGATTACTAAAGAGGAATGTCAGAGCATTCAACAGTTAAGAAGTTCAACAAATTTTAAGTTTAGCATGAGCCAATATTTGGCTACTTGCAGACGTCAGGGTAAAGCTGTCCCTGTGCACACCATCAAGTTATATGCAGGAGTGGAGGTACAGCTCCACTCAGGTCAGCTTTACACCCCAGCTGCTTTACTCTCAGGAAGAGTGCATGGTACCCCCTGAATATGAGGCTGTCAAAACTGGTTATGACACCCAAAACTCCGACAATAAACAAACACATATACAGAATAAAATTCTGACCATGCTACTGTATTCTGTTACCCAATACACGAACCACAACAGAATAAATGCAGATGTCCATTACAAAGCTGCATTTCTTTTTTATGTGTTTCCACAGTCAAAATACTGTTTACACAAATTAAATTGTTTTGAGCATTCCGTAAATTTCATTTCACATTACAAAAGACTAGTACCAAAAAAAACACCACGTACAGGAAGAAGAATCATAAAAACATATATGGAAACAGGACTCACCTCAGGTTCAGTCTTCACAGAAAATTCTGATGATATATATACTTCATGACTTTGCATGTCAAAGGACCCTTCTTCACTCTGAATATCCACATCATTATCTGTTTTTATTACTATCTTCTGCTGTAAAATTACAAATAACAGATATTTCGGTAACACATGTTTATGAAATTCCAAAAGTAAAAGGTAAAGTTCACCCCAGAGCAGGCCATAAAGGCCCAGAGGGGGGAGCAGAGGTATAGCTCTATTCTATACTTTAAACTTGGCGTTAGGTGGTGGTGGCTGTTTAAAGCCACACCCCAGCCACTTTACCCTTGGGGAAAGAGACCCAGTACCCATTATATAGGAGGCTAGGTGGGCCCCGGGGCAAGACTGGACAAGCGCAGAAAATCTCGCCCCCACCAGGATTCAATCCCCAGACTGTCCAGGCTGTAGCAAGTCACTATAACAACTATAGGACCTTCCAAGTATAAAAGAAGCATAAAAGAGAAGACAGTGTTCACCACAGCTTATTTTATACAGTAACTTCTAACACACTAAATCATAAATACAGAACTCAAAAAAGAGCCTACCGGTCCTCAGAAACTAACACTATATAATAAGATGAAATTATGACATGGAAAATGCAGCACTGTACTGTGTTCGGCACCTCCCTGCAATAATAACAAGATGGACAGAAGCTGAGGATTCAAGTCTTCTTAGATGTGATGCTGTATTGTTGGGTCACTGGCTCCTGACATTTCGAAGGATTTTGGGGGATTCATTTTCAGAGGTCAAGCAGTCCATTCTTCTTGAACTGCGCACCCTTAAAAATGAGGCAGAAGGCAAAGACCGTTGACAACTACCCACCATACGTCACATCTGAGTGGACCCGTGTCCTCAACAATGCTGTGAGAACCACAAACCTTGTACTGGATATAAATGTTTAGCAAGTACATACCTACTCCAGTCCCCCAGAAAGGCCAAAATTCAGCCCAAAAATTTCTGTTTATAAGTAAAAATTCATACAAGTGATGCTAAACTGTCATTAAAATACACACAAAGTCTCAAATTTGTTCCATGTGCTCACAACTGAGTAACAAATCATTTCTTTTAAGCCCTTTTGTGGTGCATTTTAATAGCCTGGCACCATAATTACTAAGTATATGTCACAGTGAGTAAAATTTACCACCACTCCTTCCTACATGCAAGCTACTTAAATTTATCATCGCACAGATACTAAAGGAAGTGGAGAAGTAACATCTGAATTACCCCTACAGTACACATGAGGAATAAATATGTGTACGACAAAATTTCTTATTTACCACAAATTATGTGAAGTAGCACACCCTGTCCATTAACTAATATATTTTCTTTGCAACAAAGTCAGGAGTATGCATCAACTGGGTGACGACACCTGTCAACTGTCAACAGTTTGCCAAGTTTTTCAAGTGATCAAATCAATAAGAATGAAAAGGGTGGGACATGTGGCATGTACGAGGAACAGGAGAGGTGCATAGAGAGTTTTGGTAAGGAGATCTGATGGAAAGAGATCACATGAAAGACCTAGACATAAATGGGAGGAAAATATTAAAATGGACTTCAAGAAGTGGGATGGGAATGCATGGACTGATTTGCTCTGGCTGAGGATAAGGACAGGTGGCGAGCACTTGTAAATGTGGTAATGAACCTTCAGGTTGCATAGAATGCAGAGAATTTCTTGACTACGTGAGGAACTGTTAGCTTCTCAGGAACGACTCTGCTCCATGGAGTTTAGTCAGTCAGTCAGTCAGTCAGACACATGGTGGGACTCCTCTGACAAGGAATCTGTCCATCACAAGGCCTTTATCTGCATATAACAACACAAATGTAGAGAGAACGCTGATATACGTCTCTGGCCTGAGAAAAACGAAAACCACAATCCCAGCATTTGATCTGTAATTCACACACCTTAGACAGCACAGTGAATGTATTTCACAGCCCAGTTACAAGCTATAGCAATGCTAGAACAGACAAAATAATCCAATCGCAGTTATGCAGAGTCACATTAATTCAAAGCTGCTATCCCCACATAACTGAAAGAACAGCCAACATAAAGTGACACACACTTGTAACAACAACATAAAGTGACACACACTTGTAACAACAAACTAAGTTTCTTTGGCCACATAAATCCATCAAACAATACAAAATTCTTGTGTGTGCGCAAAGAACACAAAACACTCACCATGCTGTCCTTCAGGGCAGGAAATATTCCTTGCAATACAATTTTTGGCACTCTTACTGCATGAGACCATACACTTTTCTGTGACCCAAAAGTTGTTCACATATGATCCTTTGCAGATTCTGTAGAAAGTGCTATATAGGAATCACAATGGCACAACCTTATAGTTCCGACAGTGCACATGGCTCTGCATTAACTCCCAGGCCCTGAAAGGAAACATGCTGTGTAACATATATTTTACAGAAACAGGTGCGCACCCAGAACTTTTTCTTGGGCAGGGGTGGGGGTCTGACCGTGAGAATATATATAATTTATGTTTGATTTTAAAAATTATGTTATAAAAATCATGTTGTAAGTATAACATAACACTGTATGCAGCTGCATTTATATACATACAAATATAACGTGTTTCATACTCAATCACAGTGTCCTATCTTGTTTTTTTTTTAATTTTATTAATTTATTTTTCAAAATTCTAATGTACTTAGTCATCCACTGATTTCAGTGGCTGATTCTGGATGAAGCAGGTATCACATAAAAATTTGGCATCACAATATCTACACAATCTGTTTTCTTTTAATTTCAGTTTTGGGGGTTTGGGGAGGGGCCTGCACCCTGCAGCCCCCCCCCCCTCGCGCCTTGGGTGCGCCCTTGTACAGAAACATGCATTCAAAGTATTACAGGAACAGTCACTAAAAATCTGAACATACTGCAGTTGCACCTTCAACCACTTGACTGCTGATCATCAGTTCTTACACATAATTAATAACGAATCTGACATTCATACAGGGCTGTGGAGTCAGTACATAAAACCTCCAACTCCAACTCCTACTCCTTCATAAAAGCTCAATATGTATTATATGATAATTGTAAACCTACTAAAGTAAAAAAAGGTATCATAAGACATTTTTATCACCGCCACATAAATCATCAGGCTACTTTTTAGACTTATAATCTACATTTAAGTATAAGTGTAACGGTTATTGTAGCTAGCATCTATTTAAGATTTTATATCAGGGTCAGAGTTGTAGTTGGTACATTTTTACCAATTCCAACTCCACCCAAAATACCTTTTGACTCCGACCCCACCCAAAATTCCTTCTGACTCCGACTCCACAGCCCTGCATTCATATGCCTAACAGATTAAAAAACAAACCTGAACTATTAAAAGCTGCAATACATATATGTTATTATATATTTCACAGATCCACAATTTTTTCAAAATGCCAAAGGGACATCACAAAAACACAAAATATTATAAATCCAGCATAAGAACACCTCTAAAAGTTGTTCCTTTCCATATCATGCACTGCAGTAACAAAATATATTACTCCACACAAGAGTTAAAGGCCAGAGCTCCAATCTTATTAGCATGCTCTGTATTATCAGAATATAACACTGCATGCAGTTCAAGATATATGTGACACAGTACACTCACAACTCTTCCACATATGATTGGTTGTCATAACAATGCTTCATACGCATACACATCCATTTACCTTCCGTATTGTATAATAATACCGGCAAAACACGGCGTCGTTAAAACACATTATTACAACAAAACGCAACAGGCAACAGAAGTCACAACGGTGTCTGAAAAACTGACCGATATTTATGTCAAATCAGTGCATGACAAACTTAATAGTAAAGGTAACACACATAACTTTGGAACAGGAAAACTTATTGGTGGTAACTAATGATATGGTTAAGGTTACGGGAGTATATTTTAAGACGGCAACTGTGTCGGACACGGCAGCAGTGGTCGCAGAACCCGTCAAAATATAGAGCCTTAAGTCAAACTACTGCGCCGATCCAGAACACCAACAGTGACTTAGCTCCTTAAAAACGAGGGGTTTCACCATAAACCTTCCAAAAACACGGACGTCGCCTCCCATGGTATTAGTACAACTGACGTAATTTCTCTCACCTTAAGCAGTCTCTCTCTCATACTCAACGAGGACCGACATGGCAAACATGTATGGCACAACCATCAGCACACATCCCGTACTAACAGCTATGGCAATGGATATAGTCATGGGCGCCCCCCCCCCCGCTCGAACCCAAAAAAAAAACCAATTGCTGGGAAAAACTTTACCTTCTACGTCTCCACGACTGCTTCCAACCGAGTCTACACACTGGCGGATTCACAACGCAATACCTCGACCGCAAGCCCTCGACTATCGATCCAGGTTACGTCATTGAATTGTGCTGCCATCTCCATTTCGCTCTGTAACTAGTCTCTGTCCTAACACCAAAAGAAGGAAAGTATAATGTGCTGTTATCGCACATCATTTAGTTACCAAATTAACATGATTTTCACCCCTGATTTGCTAAGCTTATTACTACCTGAGACAAAAGACGTTGAAGCCCCTATATGCGGCCACAGCTAAGATAGACCAGTCCTTGCTACAAACGACAAGAGCTGACCATGGGAGAATAAGAACTTGAAAAAAGTAATGTTGAAATTAAGCTAAAACCAGAGGAATATCCATGCAGCATAAATAAGGCCAGGAAACTTTCTCCTACACTAATATTTAATTGGGAAAATCACTTGTCAAATCCTTAACCCTAACAACAATTGGCGTGACGTGCTGCCAAGAAACAAGAGCAGATATAGAGACCTACCATTCACCGCAGAAGTACCCATGTGTATGTACATGGCAACAAAAAGCAGCAGGACCACATAGAAAGTACAATGAACATCTCAACGCCAAAGCTGACCGTTTACTACCCTTGCACTTTTCTTTATATTAAATACTTCCAACACAAAAATTCCTTCTGTATAATCCTACTGGACCATGGCAGTAAGGGCAAGGGAGAACCAAATGGCCTAAATGCATAGAGCAGCATAGCATTAGAATGCATCCCCTTCAACATGCTATAAAGGTATGTTTTTAACACTATATGTTGTGAAATACAGAATGCAATTGCAGTGTGACTGTAGAGTGGGAAAGAGGATACTTCAAGCCCTCAGTCGACTGAAGGGCTGTTTAACTATGAACAGTTTTCGATAGCTTAGGAGAAAAGGGGTCCAGAAAATGCAATCAACACTGGGAAAACTTGATCCCATAATAAATGTCATTAGGCATAACATCATCAGAGTAAGCAACGGTCTGATTCTGAGGATAAAAATTAAATGCGAAGTCATTATAACATTAAAATGCATGTCATTTATTCCTCTGAACTATCATTGCTTTTCAACATAACCCCCAACCACATTTACGTATTTGTCCCATTTTGGTAAGCGTTCTTAAAACTGTTGCGGTAGGAAACAGGCTCTTGCATTTGCAGCCATCCATGAAGAGCCATTCCACCTTGTTACTGTGGAAATGGTGACCTTCTGAGTGTTGCTCCAGCAGTCCAAACAAATAATGTGTTGCAAGGTGTGATCCTTCAGCACACAACCCCACACATACTATTTTACATACCTACAGTCTGCACTTTGTGTACACTGGAAAGAGGTATCTTAAGAAGTCTTCAGCTGTCAGTAACATCCACCCTTAGAAGAAAGCAAAGCACTTGGTTCTTCCATTTGCTCAATTAGTACATCACCTCAACACATGTTAACAAAACACAACAGTAATATAAATACATTCCAACTAACACAGATTTATTCTTACAAATTAGAACTAAAAGCAGCTGCATGTTTTGACTAGCTAGGTATCCATCATCAGGCTGAATAAAAATAACATAAAAACGGGAATATTTTCAACTGCGATCATTTATTTGAGATCACATATTTACACCAGTATTGTTATATAATATATAAAAGCACATAAAATGCATGTAGTTTCAGGAATAAGTTATGGAATTTAAAATTTAACAAATGCTCCAACAGGTTATTATCGAGCCAGAACATACACAGCCTCATAACAGATACACACAAAGCCATCTCTGTATAAAGTTTCCTACACTACCCCACCTTTATCTGAGACGCTACATTTTATGTTAACACACAGGCACAATCAGCTCCTCAATGGACAACTTTAAACTCCATAACTTATTATTCCTCAAGCTGTGTATAGTTTATATTTTTGTATATATTACATAACAATACTTTTGTACCTTTATCTCAAATCAGTAAGGCTCTTATCCTCAAACCCTGTTACTGCCACATATACATAGGTTAAACATCTATTTATTGTAACAAACCCCTAAGCTTTACTTTCCAAATATATTATTTCATTTGGATTAGAACACACTTTCAGAGTTGAGTGAATTCCTCTGTACTTATATGTACCTGATACAAGACTAAAATTAATATTTTGTGTCCTGCTGTTGTTAAAAGGCTGTTCCTCTAGGGTAACAAATTTATCTTCATTCATGAAAACAGTACAAATCGACACAAAATTGTTGCTTAAACATTAAAATTGGTCATGACAGCACTGTGCTAGGCCTGGAATAATTACCCTTGAAGTTTTTTTTGCCCACTGTTAAGCTTAGGTAAGAAACATTTGAAAGTGTCAACTGTCAGTGTTCAGAACATACCTCATTAATAATTAGATGTGCATGAGGAAGTAAATGAACTATTGCCTTGATTTTTGATCTTCTGGAAACTTTTTATTTCACTCTGCTGTAAAAAAATACATTGTATGGCTTATGTCATTACAAGTCTAAGCGTTTAATTTCTTTTGCCATTGTAAAAAAGTCAGGTTAGTTGTATTTTTGTTCACACATAATTTTCTGCCCATGTTAACCCTTCCGTGATGTGAGGTATTCAAATATTATCCTATCCTGTAGGCAGAGGCATAAGTTCCTTAAAGCTGCAAATGCACCAAACTCAATTAAAAAATTATAAAATCTCTGCTAACAGTCCCATTTTGTTGTTTTGGTAGGATACACAAACAACAAACAAAAACAACGTACATTTCCTTTCTTCATATTCATTGCATCTTTACACACCTTCATAAAAGGTGTAGGCACAGCATACTGTGGCCTGTTACCTTGTTCATTTTTCTCACCAGTACATCACCAGCTATACTCTGGAAGATGCTGTTTTCTGCATCAGGTAGCCTACATGACAATACACAGTGCTTCAAGTCGACTCCAATGTTTGAATTACAGTTTATACTACATACTTCCTCTGTCATATTTCCTACCTTACACATGGTCCCTATTTCTTTGCAGTGGTAAGCTCATACTCCATACAATTTCATTACTTGTACCTCTCAGTATATTTACTGTACCTGCAAAATACTGCCTACAGTCTCGAATCATTTTTGCATGCCTGTTTACCACCATAACAATATGTGCAACTTGCCATGCAACAACTCAAAAACATTCAACAATAGCATCAATACTTTCTGAACCACAATTGGTCTGCCGTCATCACAAAACGTACCTCTAACCTGTGAAATTATCCACAAGCTCCCAGCCCTGCTGCAACATTCCACATTAAACTCCACTCCATCATCTTCAGTGCAATAGTTTCAATTACACTATCAGTACTACTAACACTAATATCATTGCTGCTGCTAAATAATCATCTAAGTTGCACAAACTTTCAATCACTGTCACACTCAGATGCATGTTCCTACACCCAGCAACAACTAAGCTTGTAACAGATACTGCCTGAATGGAGCAAAAGAATCCAGTATTCAACTGCTAAGGAAACAGTATAAAAACACTGACAAAAAATGACAAAGTATATACCAACAGAAAGATCAAAGTTGCTTCCATTCACCTAGATAAAAAAAACTGTAAATTACTTGTCCTGTGTCAGGGAGGCAGCAGCGCAAACTGAGCTATACAGAGTGACAATGTCACTAAAATTCTTTCCAAGCTCAAAATAAACAATGTGACTGATTAAGAGATGTGGTGCCTATACATGAACTGAAAGTAGTGGGCTTAAAGTATGCACGCACACCCGTGTAACCATTACTGTGTCAGTAATGTCAACAGAACATCCATGAAAAATACATGAAGATTTATGAGAAAGTATGGCCATCAGGCATTTTGGTTTGTCACAGAACAATAAATAATATACACTTAAGACTACATAAAAATAGTTATTAATTTACATATGATGGAACACTGTAACTTCTACTTTCAAGACAGCCATCAAAACTTCAATAGTTCTATAGGCCTTCACATGAGAGCAGGATATAACCTCTGAAGGTGTCTATACCAGGCACAGAGGATGAACACATGTGTAGACAAGGGGGTCGACACCACATGCACAGGTTGGTGCTGAAGGTTTAATTTATATATGTATTTTTAAAATGGGTAAGCCTGAGGTTTGGTATCATTTTCTGCTCACCTTTTGGATGTCAGATACCTGGGAAACATTTCATGTTTACATAAAACAGCCAATGCATGAGAAGAGTGGAGATGGTGGAGGAGATTTTCAAAGGTTGAGGGAATTCTGGGCCTGCCTTATTGATCCTTGTAATAAAAGAATAAACCTTCGACAGAAAGCTTCAACTGCAGTCAAGGAATTATCGCCCACTTTCGTAGCCTGGAAACAGCTTGTTGAGTATGCCTGCCAGAGTTTCATTGATGGTCATGCAGAACTTCTCTCCGAGTTCATATCGGCAGCATGGACAGGTGTAGACCTCAGCAGCAAATGACCTCCGCAAGCAAGCCTTGCATGTGTTATGTTTGCACGGTGTTGTGACAGGTTTGTGAACCAGCTCCTGACAGCAGATGCATACAAATGCTTCAGCCACTGCAACAAGGTACTTCTGCTTCCCAGCTTTCAGGAACTCGTTGCAGGACTGCCACAATTTCTTGTTGATGTCCTGCTCAATCAGCCGCCTCACATCATCATCTAATTTGTATGCCACAGTCTTTGCTTTCTTGCTGTTTGCACCCAACACCACATCTGATAATCTCTTCTGCTTCTTGTGTTCTGATGATCCTTCTTCTTTGCTGGCCTCCAAGTATCCTTCTGGCACTAACGGTTTGTCCAACCCATGACGCCGGATCAGCTTCTTGCCTTCTGAAGTCCATGGGGCAGGGCTGTTGTCATCACGCCGGAGGAGATATCGCCACACAATGAAGCCAGACTTCCCCTTCTCTGGATAGTACTTCACCACTTTGTAAAGTCCATCATACCTGTTGCCCACTTCAGGGGCATACTGTGAATATTTGCGCAGTTTGCAGCTCCTCACCACTCGTACAGGCTTGCCACCCTTCCAGTCTGTAGCCTCAGCACCTTTTTTCCCGAGGGGTGCATTACAATTCAGGGCCAAAGCCTTGTTGAGACGTGTCAGCATTTGGTCACAACTCTGGTCTGCTGTGCGTTTGTTTCCTGACAAGTCACGGCCTCCCGAACCTGTATACAGAAACTCGTCACCGTTGTCTATGTCATCTTCATAGCCTCCACTGAGCACAATACTGTATGCACCATCAGATTCACGCCCATGAATCCCACCAACAGGGGGACGGTGCACACCAGACTCTGAAACCTGCACCCTGTACAACCAACAAGTCCCAACTTCTATACCAGGAATTGGTCCATAGTGATTGGGTGGCACTAACGTACATTCCTTGGTTCGCCCCACACAGGCCATTCCTTTCCCCCAGTCTCGGTCACTGCTGGAATTCTTGCTAGGAAGCTTAGCCTTCTTCTTGCTATCTTTCAACTTCTCACCTGCTTTCACAATTTCATTTTCGTCATTCTTACACTCTGGACAATACCACTCATCGCAGTCAGGAACAGATTCAAGAGGGGGGTTTAGGCATCTGATGTGGAATGCCATGTTACACTCATCGCACAGTAATTGAGTGCCAGGGTCATCCTTCCCACCACACACAAAACAACTGCATTCCTTGCATTTTGTACGTGGGTTGTCATGGCATCTTGGACAGCTGGGGGCATTCTGGCGGACAACTGCTGTTTCTGTTTCCTCAGAATTCCTAGCACTAACTAGAGTTGGCTTCTCAATCTGGAAGACATCATCACATGACGTGATTTTGCAATTCTCCATGAGAACTACATCTTTTCTTGCATATATATTTCCAATGATCTCTTTTGTTGTCCTTGTTTTCTTCATAGCAGTGATAAAGACATCATACCAATATCCTCGAGCTTTTGGATTTTCAATATTATAATTTGCCATGACTATATCATTTACCTTCAAATCATTGAAATCATACATATGTTTTGCTCTGGGCCGTACATGTTCAAAAGTGACTGTTACTGGAGGGTCATCCTCATATTCTTCCAAGGCAATCTGATACACCAGACCATTATCTTCCAACTGCTCTCCAACCTGTGAATTGGATAAACTTCCCTCCTTCCTCGACTCTGCTGAATTATGCACAATACCATCTGAATTTCCACCTGACCCTTGTTCAACCTTAGTTCCATTTTCGATTTGTATACCTGTCTTGTCACATTCACCTTTCACAATACCCACGATCCTGCCCTCAAACCAAGCACCGTAAGACACGTTTCTCACGTCAACTAAGTCTCCTACTTTGTAATACTTACTTGAGCATTCTTCCTGTTTCAATTCACATTTTGCAGACCCACATTCGTTATGTTCATCCACAGTTGCAACTGCAGCACTCACCTTCGATGGTGACGCCGGTATTTCAGAATCAGGTTTGATCATTAACTGGACCACATCATTCAGCCTGATATCATAATCAAACATTCGATAGCCATCTTCAAGTTGTTTCCCACGATAGAAGAACCTCTGTTTCGTGGTTTTAACGCCCAACTTACGTTCCACCAACACTCTAAATTCTTCAACACTTGTTAATTTTGATATTGTTATGACAGCATTCGTTTTCCCGTCTACAGTACGAACTTTCACATACATTTTTCCGCCACAGTTGAACACTGCAGTTAGCACACCTAACAGAACCTTTGAAGGTGACGCAGATTTAGCGCGTAAAACAGAACATGTGACGCTTGCGCGAACAGTAGCGCCAATATACACATAATTATTTCCCTACCGATAGAGGTCCGAGGTTATGTGGCTTTTTGAAACCATGGTTTACATAGCAGTAGTAGTAGTAGTGGGTGTAGAAGTAGCAGTTCCGTCTGGTCCCTTTGTGATCTTATTGAATTTTCGGAGCAAGCGGTACTGGATTATGCTATCGCTCAGTCGTTTTCGTTTTGTAGTTGCCTGTTTTCCCTCGGCTTTGTACATCAGGTCCGTTCGCTGCGTCCTATTTTGCGTGGCGTTTAAGATGTCAGGTCAGTTCAGCGCCAGGGTTCCTCGTACTTCGTCTGTCCATATCGTCCGCTGTCTTGTTCCTCGTCAATTGCCGTCTGTCAGTTCAAATGTTAAATCCTTTTCCAATGAATCTGACGTGCGCATTATGTGTCCGAAGTATTTCAATTAGCCTATTACAGCGAAAGTTTCTAGGGAGTGCGTGGGTTTAATTTGATTAATCACGGATGCATTCGCCCTTTTTGCTGTCCGTGGTATTCTGATCAGTCTTGTCCACATCCATAGCTCGAAGGCATCAAGCTTCATGCTTTCACCGTTTAGATACACTTATCATTTCATTCATGCTGATGTCTGCATTACGAGAGGTCAATAGCCAGTTCCAAAGTCAGTTGTCCACATTGTGCAATGTAGTGCTTCTTCGTTTGATTTACAGCACCTTCTCTTTTCCGTAAAGTCATCCCATAGCATCTTACGTCTTCTTCCTCGTCTTTCTGTCATTTCTGTTCTTCCCTTTGCCTTTCCTTCAGTAATGTGTTTTAGAAGGCAGTACCTATGCAAGATGTAACCAATCCAGTTAGCCTTTTTTTTTTATTATTTGTAGGCTATTTCTCTTCATCTTGGCTGTTTGTAACACTTCTTCATTTCTCACACAATGAGTCCAATGAATCATCTGCATCATTCTCCAGCATCACATTTCAGAACTTCCCAGGTATTTCTGCTCTACTTTCTGAAATGTCCAAGTTTTGGCACCATATAAAGCTGTGCTCCAAATGCAGAACTTGACTAGTTTCTTCCTTAAATTTGAGTTCAATTTGCAGGTGCGAGATCTAAGGCTGATTAAACTCAAGTGTTGTGGGATGTTGCTTGAATATACATTCTTGCTCTTGTTCTCTGACAAGTCCAATTCTAAAAAAAGATCAAAATTTTAGCCTTTTTCATTTACTTTTGGTGGATTTTTCAATGCTGGGACATATGCACAGAACATCTACAGAAATCTGGCAGATGGGGCACAGAATGACACTTTAAAACCTGTTTCATTGGAAAATATTGCAGTACAGTTTATGACATTTATTTTCATGGACAAATGAAAGTAATTAAAATGCATTAAAAAGCACTTCTTCTACCTACTACCAAGGTATGTTAATAAATAACTCAGAGATTGGGTTGTATTGATGCCAGAACATTTTATTGATAATCTACTCAAAATGAAACAAAATGCAGGCAGAATCTCCGTATAGTGTCCTTATTTTAAAAATATCAAAAAAGTTATATGACATATGTCCTGAAACATCTGGTGTCCAAGACACATGTCACTGGGAAATGTGCTTTTCAGCAGTGTTGTTAGGACAATGGAGTGTTTTTAATCTACTTAAAAGGCATACGGTGCATGGCAGGCTAATTTATGTACATACTGCCATTAAAGTTTCAGGTCATAATCAAACAACAATTTTGTGTAAATTTGGGATCCTTATCAGGATTTGGTAAAGTTACTTCCTAAAATTGCTACTCAGAACAATATAACCATCTCAGCTACTGATGCAGAACAACCAAATTCATTGAGAAAACTTGTAAAAGTATCCAACCTGAATGGGTGTGAGTAACACATGAACACTAAACTGTGAGAGTTACAGGTGACAGAATGTGGATTCATGTTGTTTGGGATGTGGCACTGTGTCATGTGTGAGTTTTTTCCAAAATTTCAAAAAGTTACAGTTCCTTCATATTGAAGGTTCAGGCAATTCTTCTTGGGACTGCTCGACTCTGTAGACAAATGCACCACAGTCACCCAAAAGGGCAGTGACAAACCATGAACTCAAATTTCTGGCACTGTAGGTGATAAACACCTGGCACAATTTGCTAAGTGTGTCTAAAAACAACATCAAGGGGAAAAAATAGTTTGCATCCATTGTAGGAACTTGTGCTGCTCTACTGCAATTATTAAATTATAATTAGAAGTACCCACAAACACATTTCCTCACAGCTCACTTCTGGACCAAGTCACGGTAGTCACTCACATGTGAAGCCCCTAACACAGGGTATGAGTTTGATCCAATCTTTCAGCATGCCCATACATACGTGTGCACACATATGGAGATCAATAAATCAATCTGCCTCCTCAACAGTAACAAGTGCGAAGTCAGGAAAGAAGCAAATTGTTACACTAATTTTTTAATGTTCTCTCTTGCTCGTTTTTTATTTCTCCACAGATGTTGCACAGAAAGTGATGTTATGCAATGGTAAGTAGGGTGGTCAGGAGCAACTACAGCAGGTGGGTAGGGATGCAGTTTATACCTACTGTATACACACCATATAATGTACAGTATGATGTATGTTATGTGACAGACTGGTGTTGAGCAACCACAATGCCATGAGTAGGTACAGTTTCTTCTATGGAGAAATGTCTGATAAGTATGATTTCTGTCCCATTGGTCTGAAACATGTGAAGGCTACAGCTGTTCCTGTGCATGCCACGAAGGCATACATATGTGGGGAGCACAGATATGGCTCCACTTACTTTTAGCCTCAACACTAGATGGAGGCGAGTGGTCAACATCATGCCTCTGCTGCTTTATCACAAGAAAAGAACCCAACGAATAGGAAGCTGGGCAGACCCCAGAGCCACTCTATGTTTTGGAGAAGAGCAAAATCTCTAGCCACAGCCAATTTACCTAACATTTTTAAAACTGTCCATACCGTGTACATATGAATTTAAGTTGTATTATTAGGACCAACTCGTTCACTAAAAAATCACAATATATCAGGTTTTACCTGATACATTGTGATTTTTTAGTGTACAAGTTGGTCCTAATAATACAAATTACCTAACATCTGTTTATCCCTCTGTATTTAAATATATATTACTGCAAATACAATAAATATTATTAATGCTCATTTATTTTATTCAGTGTAAAAACCATCAACCTCACAGTCACAGCTGTCATACAGTAGCAATGATATATGTTTCTAATAACAGTATAACAACAACCACAACCACAAGTAGACTTGACAAATATTGTACACTTTACAGTGTATCAGAAGCTCTTAAGTCCTGACACGATTATATGAGGGCTCCATACGCTTTCAAACTAAAAATAAAAAGATACACAAAGAAAAAGAAACAAAAATATTTCATTTAATGAACATAATCAATATGAAAAATAGAATGTTAAAACAAAACCAACAAATGCACAAACGTTTATAAGTACATATTTGTTATAATACCACCCCTACATGTGTTGGTGGTCAAGCCACCATCAGGGGGCACCAAAGGTCTCAAGTACCATTTTGCATCCCACAGTCATGTGACATCACATTTAAGAGTATTCTGCTGTCTTAGTTTGTGATAATTAACTCTCATTCAAATTATCACAATTGAAATAACATGATAATTCACTCTCTCTCAGCCTGTACAGTTAAAATGATGTGATATAGAAATATAATATATATACAGTAATTATTGATAAAATGTTAGAAGTTTACATTAAAAATATTACAATGTACTGGGACTGGGGTTCACCACACACACACACACACACACACACACACACAACGTAAGTAGGAAATCCACCAGACAGCAATATCGGTTGTATACAATGCCATCCCCAATTCCCGTACATCGTAGTATTTTTAATGTAAACTTCTAACATTTTATCAATATTACTGCATATATATATGTTATATTTGTATATCACATAATTTTAACTGTACAGTCTGAGAGATCGTGAACTATCACATTATTGCAACTGTAATAATTTAAGTGAGAATGAATTATCACAAACTAAGACACTGGAATACTCTTAAATGTTATGGCACATGACTACTGGATGAAAATGATACTTGTAACCTTTGGTGCCCCCTGATGATGGTGACTTGACCACTGAAACATGCAGGTGTGATATTAACAAATATACACTTATAAATGTATGTGCATTTGTTGGTTTGTCTTAACAGTATAGAAATATGCGCAGTGTACAATATATGAAAAATAGAAATATACTAAAGTTAGCTGTCTTCTAGCATATAATGCCATGTAGTTTGGTATCTACCTACCAAAGTACCATGAGGTCATATCCCATAACACAGCAACCTTCATGGACACTACAAGAACCTCAAATTTCACAGGGAAATATCTTTTTGTAGAGTCACTGGTACAGACTTCAGAATTCACTGCCATCACTCAAAAACATTAATTACCTCAGAACTGACCAAGTGCTGTACAGTGCCCTTGGACACAGTAATTTACCACAAGTTTCACTTTACACAGAGGGTGCCAACTGCTGCTGTTTCAGAGCTTGACAACTTGGTGTATGGAATGAAGTTGTTGCAATCAATAATGCAATGATGAATGGTTTTTTGAAGGACACTTCTTTATATGTCCATTACCAATGGGTTGGACAATCGTGCACTGATAGAAAATGTTGTGTGTGACAACTTTTGCTACAGGTTAAATATTATGTCCTCATGAGACTAAAATACAAGCAAATCTCTTATAAAAGTATTCCCCATATATGAAATACTTTTTTCAAAAACCAACCATGATGCTCATACAGTGTGTTAAATGTTCTGTATAAGAAACTTCCAAACACTACACCATGGCTGCATCCTTCCCCTCCAGTATTAGGACATGCAGTAAAACTTTGGTTATAAGTCAGTTTCTATTAACATTCATGGTGAGAAGTCATTGCATGTGTGTACATGTTGGATGTGTAGGAGGAAAAGCTCATATATATTGTGGTCTGTAATTAAGATGGCTTTTTTTTTAAATCTTGACACATTCTGTAACCTTCATATGTAAATACATATCCTGTAGTATGTAATACAATAAAGAATTTTATACTATGCAGTGTGTAATTTTTTAAGCACCTGTTCTATTACTGGTCTATTCTTGTATCCATCATTGCTTCAGTTTTAGTGTATTATCTTCATCACTTCTGGAGTTTTAATGTCGGAAGTGTTCAGCTGACTGCCCACATGCACAGCATGGAGTGAGAAATGATAAAATAATAACCCTGCATACATATAACTTTTAAGAGGTTTCAAATATTTTGTTATTAGAAATAGTTCCTGACATTGAAATTCTGAAGTCTAAGCACTGTACATGAATTTATGTCTGGTACTGACACCAATACAAATTTTGAAGAAGGTATCTTGTTACAAATTTTGTCAAAACCTGTCCAGTTAGAAACAGTCCTTTCAAATAAAAAGACAGATGGCATCTTTCATGAGGTGCCCTATTAGCAAGTTTTCAGCTGCTGCTTAAATCATTAAAGACATCAATTAACCTGAATTACACTTACAGATACAATTCATAATGCTTAATAAACACACATTCGCTGTGTTATAAAAACCAATTAGTCAATACTGCACTGCGAAATAATTGCTGTTTGTTCTGAGATCCAAACAGAACAAACAAATACACTGTGTGGGCAGAATGTGGGATTTCTTAATTCTAAACTTGGTGGCATACACAGCAGCCACTGGAATTTACAGAGTTAACAACACACACGCATCATGCAATTCCTCACCTAAGTACTCATGATTCAAGCATGTTAGTGGTTTTCCCCCACTGAAATGGTCAACGGGGCACTTTGATTAATTTTGCTCCTGAGGCACACAGACTAAGGTTAGTTTATCCATGAATTAATTTGGTTCCTACCTCAGTGCTTCTTCAGAGTCTACAAATCACAGCAGAATGCACAAGTCTTGTAATCACCTGACAGTTGCGGAAGATTTGTTATTTCAACAACTCGAAATCCTACATGACCAAAACTGACTTCCAATGATGCGGTAAAAGTCACAAGGACAATGCAGTTTCAGATCTGACACTGAATTCAGCAATACCAGTGATGCTGCAACACTGCAAGTAAGTGTTGTCTCTATGGAAGCTCAAGATATTACCCCATTGCACAAAAAGGCAGTCAGACTCGCACAGAAAGTTACTGTACAAAATGACAGGGACTTTCAGAAAGTTAAGCTACTAATCACTACCCACCAGACTACATAGCATCACATTCCACCACTACAAGAACTGTGTAACGCCGTGCCAGACTGTACAGGTGAGCAACCAGTACACAGCTCTGGCACAGTGCCCACAGCTCTTAGTACAGGTGGGTTTGTCAGTCCCATGCACTGGTTTCATAAAGCAGTGACGATGGGCATGGAAATCTGGTCATCTACCATGAAATATCTCATGAATTATCACAGTTGACACAGCAGTATTAACCCTTTCCAAGCTCCAGATACAGACACATCTTTGACGTGTCAGATTAGGTTAGGTTAAGTTACTCAGATATATGTGCTCTGGCACGCTCAGCTAGGGAACAGATATATATACATGTCCTTGAACTTATTACATGAGGTTATATACATACATGGGCCTGAGGAATATGGGCATAAAAAGATGGAGAACAAGAGCTTTGGACAGAACAGAATGGGCATCTGTAGTGAGGGAAGTCCAGGCCAAAATTAAATGGCCGTATAGCTATACAAGAAGACACACACACACGCCACATTGTAGTAAAATGTTAGGTTACACTCATACACAATATTGAACCAAATATAACATCATAAATTTTTCATAATTAATCATTTGAAAAATGTGGGGTCACATTATACATTATCGTGCACAAACCTCAACATGTTCTGTTGAGGTAGTTTCCTGAGAATTGAAAATTGTGAGGGAAGCCATCTTTATTCCAGTAAATATGATATGTCATTTAAGATATCAGATGATTTTATATTTGGAACGGCACACACTGTTTTTAAAATTAACCAGTTTTTAAATGTCACAAAAACAATAGATACAGTATCTGTTTATGACACAATCATGGCCACTATAGGTTGGACCATTCATAATTCCACGCACTTGCTAACACAACAAAATTCAGTTAACCTGACTCAAACAGGGCTGGAGGGGTGCTAAATTTCCATATATTCCACATTATCAGGTGGTACCTACATTGACATACAGTATAACTTCTTGTTACTGCTCCTACAATTGGGCTGTACAACTAATCAGAGGAGTATTCCATCTGGAGATCTTCACTGCTGGCTCAGGGTCACCACAGTCCTCTTCTGTGCTTTTTGGAGTATTCATAGGTGAACAAGTTGATGGAGTAGGACAGAAGTGGTCATGGCATACCACAACAGTTGATGTACAGACATTACTGGAGGCCTTTTTGAACATGTCCCTGAGATCTGCCTGTTTCACTGATAAAACTTTTATCCTCGTAAAAACCAAAACTTCCAGTCCTGGAGCTACTCTCCTCATGTGCCAGACTGTTAGGATTTCCAAATTATCGGATGTGGGATCAAAGGAATTATGCCACATTTAAATTAACGCCATCAAAGCACATTTTTAACTGTATGTGTATAACAATACCTGTTTCATGGTTCCTCGATATGTTTCACTTAATCATCTAACCCTTTGGTGCTTAAAGTAAACTAGTGTTGATGCACATTGTGTGACTAAAATGACCAAAGTCGTGTAAAGACACTGCCAAACACATGCAAAGTACCAGCAGCTGTTTAAATTCCTGGCTTTTGCAGAACACACCCTGTATTTCATTCCAGCCCCAGGAGATTAAACACCATTAGGAAGGCACACAAGTTGGCATTATGAAATATGGCTCATGTAAACTCCAGCATATTTACGACATGCACAACAACCCTAATAAAACACATCTCAGTCCACAGAGTACAGCTCTTCTTCACAAGCTAACAGTGCTTCAGCTAATCCAGAAATTTCCCCTATCTTACAGTAATTGAAGGCTCACTGTTGTGTTCACAACAGCACGCCACTTGTCCCTATCCTGAGCCAGTCCATGCCCTACTATCCACAATCCGTTTTAATATTATCCTATACACACCTAGGTCTTCGAGGTGGCCTCTTGCTCACAGGTTTCCCACAGAACTCTCTATGTGCCTCTTCTCTCTCCCATACATGCCACATGCCCCATCCATCTCATTTACCTTGATTCTATCACCCTATAATACTTGGTGAGCAGTATGCATCATGAAGCTCCTCATAACGCAATTTTCTTCAGTCTCCCATTACTTCCTCCAGCTTAGTCCCAAATATCTTCCTCAGCACCCTATTCTCAAACACTCTCAGCTCATGTTCTTTCCTTAATTTGAGAAACAAAGTTTCACACCCGTACAAAACAACGGCCAAAATCAATAAAATATGGCAGACAAGGGAAGACATATTTACCAGAATCTATGATGCTATGTCTGCTGAGAATAAACATTTTATTATTAACTTTCTGTAGTTAATAATGCCCATACAATGCAGCCTTTCATCCCTTCACAATCACATCCAGCATGACGCCATGCCATGCCGTGACAATACACTGGGTGTATTCATTTTCAATTCTCCCAACTGGGTTGAAAGCACAGTCCCTTCCTGACGGCCACTCACAGTGTAGCTGCTTTAGGTCGTCTATGAATGGCCTGTTCACCACAACATAAAACAGCTGCAGTTCAGTTTGGCATGGTCCAGTCTGGCACTTCAAACTTGAATTCAAGGCAACCCCACACACTTGAACATTCAATTTAAAGACAAACCTTGCCCCGCATTCAGGTAAATATGGTATTTCAAGGCCTCTGTATTCAGGAGAACCTAAATTAATTTTTAATTACTCTTAATCAGAAATATTTAGTAAGGGTTCTTCAATAACTTGACCTCATTGCATGCTTTTAACCAATTTCATATTCTGTACAACGCAGGTCCACCTTCAGCCACTAATATTGCACAGTAATGTTATGCAGCTTGGCTGCATGCTGTTGGATATAAAAACACCTGACACACCTCATCAAGTCTTCCTGTATGTTTAAACATGTAGTGGTTATGATTATATTGTTTGTGCATCAAACAAAATGTTAATGCTAAAAGCTATTCACATTTACCATGTATAAATTTACAATAATGATCAATAAAACACGATCATCATACTCCAAAGGATTATATTAAACCTTTCTTTGTTTGTTCACAACATTATTTCTGACATGTTTGGACCTGTACTTGGCCATCATCAGAGAAATCATTCACACATGGGATATTCTACAAATGCTTATGATTAAGTGTTACAACCGATTCATTACGGTCCTGACAGAAAGTTTTTCTGTACACTGAACCAACCATAATTCCCCATTGTAACCATTTACACATGTCACAAATGATACACATGTACAGCTACCAGTATTTCTCCATGTTGTATATGGAAGATTTCAAACTGACGATGGACAGGCACAGGTCAAAAGTCATGGATATACCACTGCAAACAAATAAAGGAAGGTTTAATATAATCCTGTAGTGGACTGAGTTTGTTTCAATTATTATCACGTTAATGTTTGGTTACAGACATACACATTGTGCACGTCATTTGAAATTTCTTTCTTCTAAGTTAGGCAAAAAAACTAAAGCATGGAAAGGATTAATACATACATTCATTTCTTCATTTCATAACACTAACAGATGGAAGTTCGAGATGTAAATATACCTGCATATTAAGTATTATTTTTTCAAACTATCTTTAAAATACCAACATGACATTATGAAACTGTTGAGGTCATTTTTTCAGAAGTATGAAATGCTGACAGAAACATAACGACAAATTCATAATTCAATTTCACAATTCTTAATGCATAAAGCAGGCAGGCTTCTCCAGTCAGATGGTGCACATGACAACTTGCCACGACTTCCACTTCCTTGACCCACCACCAACACCACACAACAGACATCTCCATTTTTACGACAACTATGTCATGCAGTCTAGCTGTCGAAGTTTTGGCAGCATTTGGCAGCATTAGACTAAATATGGCACAAGATGGAAGATGGAAGCATGGCACAAGTTACTTTACAGGTTGCAGGACTTGAGGTAGTTTCAGTGAATTCAGCTTAAGTTAAGAAAAGTTTAAAACTCATTTAGTCCCAGTAACCCTTTCAAGACTTAATTTAACCTGCATTATACCTAAAAGATTCTGTTGATATCACACAGTAAACACACTCTATCTTGATTTCGAAAACCAAATAGTTAATTATGTGCAGGAAAATATTATCACTTTGCTGTAGGAATCATACACAGCACACAAATACACTCTGCAAGCAGAATGTACAGTTTCTGAATTTTATACCTGGTGGTACTCAAAACAGCCCCTGGGCTTCAAAGGATTAAATACAGCGAAGTGAACAACTGTTTGTCAGCTTCAAACAATGTCCTGCCAATTGCTCCACAACGCATCTAAGCCAATGCTATACAAACTGACGCTGTATTCTAGTAACACATACCAAAGTGTACAAAAGTACAAAATGAGGGACAAAAAACATTATGGTAAGTCTCATGATGGGGGAGGAGGTGACTGGGCAGACTTGAAAATGGTCACAAAATCATTTATTTGCTGAATTGATTTCCTTGTCAATTCTTCTGCTTGCAGCAGTTCCTTCTGGTTTGCAGCCTGAGCCTATAAGAGAATATTTCAAACAGTTAAAAGTATCGAGAGCAGAGACGGTAAAGACACTACCTGTGGGCTCATACCATCACTGCCCTTCTTCATTTACTGTGAACAGAAACATAACTTTCATTATACTGAGCCCCTGCAGTGACAGTGGCACAGCCTGTCAGGCTTGTAGTTCATCTACATACTGTGTACAAATTAGTTTCTACCTCACAGTAAACGTCCAGGCTCAGTTACAAAAAATAATCAAAATGCTATTTATGGACATAATGGCTGATAATTAGGATAATGATATGAAACAAATAAATACAGTATGGGCAATATGTAGACATCTTTAAACTTTATCCAACAGGGTTGGTGTTTAAATTTTAACACAACTTATAAAAAAGTACTATTTGAACACAAAAACATAAAATTATGGAATAAACAGCAGTTTGTGGAAAATAAAACAGAGATTATGCAGCATGTCTTAAAAATGCAGTACATATCCTTGTTGCTTAAATAAGGAAAATGAATATCACATTTTCTTTTTACGTGGGTTCGCACATGTGAACGCAGTTCTTTTGAAGTTTGAAGTCAAGGCATATGGTGCAAAAGTGGCCACTGTGCTTTAAAGGGTTAATGCATGTGATTTGAGAACATTATGCCACAGGAAGTCCCAAGCTAACATGTTCTGCAGCAAACCCCTCCCTGCCCAAAACAACAATGGTAATGACTACCACAAAAAGTGTATTAGCTAATAACAGGTGGTTGTAATACTTACTACAAGCGCAGCACTGAGATCTGCTGCCCTCTGTTCTAGTGCATCCTTCTCAAAGTTGAGCTCACTCTTAAGGCTCAACAACCTCTGCTTCTCTGCCTCTCGCTCTGCAAACCCAATCAGATCACAGACTATTGCAGCCTGACATGTATGGAAGATAACTGGTTTAGAACAGAACCCCACAGGCCACTTTCTTATTCCAAAGACTTTAGTCTTGGAGATCTACCGTTGCCACTGCTGCTATCATTAATTTATTTTACTTTGCTTTTGTGAAGAAACTGTGATGTACATACATGATGCACCTGTGTTAAAACTTGGACACAACCTAAATGATCCACACTGCTGCCACATACATAACTGTCAACTTATCAACAGTGAGTCACACATAACATGTAGGCTAGTCTCTGTGTTTCATTAATAACCAACATCAGACTGAACAATACTGGTTTCATGCAAATGTAATTTTGTTACTCTTACACGAGCTACCATCTTCCAGAATATAACACTGTGCAGTCGAGTATGAATTATGGAGGAACATACTGCCCCCAGGTATCTTCCTCTGAAACAACAGTATGTTTCTACCACCTCCACAATCACTCCCATGAGAACATAATTTTCTTGTTTTACCTTCTACAGATACATCAGCTTTAAAAAAGTTATATATTTCCTAGCCATCTGCTAACGTACACAAAGACTGAAGAGTATGTAAGTACCATTCAGACTGAACAGTCTATCAGTACCATTTACAGTGAGTGATACAGCAGTACCTTCACATGTCTGTGTGATCAGGTGGTGAATGAACATTCATGATGTACAACAATCAGCCACGTTACATGCGATAAACATACCTCTGAGACTGCTGGTGGAGCCATTTTGCTTGACACTGCACTGTGGACACTGCTCACCACTGGCTGTACAGTTCATGTGGTACTCCGCACTGCAACCACTACACACATTCAGTGACCCTGGCACATACAAATGGCAAATTTAAGCACATGCAGTGTGACACTTGTACCAATGCAAATGCATGCACAAGAGCACCCATAACAAATAAGATGTAACAATTGACAGGCTCTCTGCTGGTACCTTCATACTTGCTCAAAATATTAACAACAGCCAGTTGAATCCAGTCCACTCACCTGGCTTCCTACACACAACACACAGGGAAGTCTGCACCCTCTCTATCGTGAGTGAGGCTGGCAACCCTGGAATATGTAGTGAAAGCGACCCTGACGTAGACGCTGTAGTGGTCTGTGGTGAAGCCTTCCTATGCTGGGCACCTGCACCGTTGTCCTGTGCAGATGACAGTGCAGGCTTCTCTTCATGACGTGGCTCCGTCCTCAAACTGCTGCGGGTGAGCTGGCGTGTTGGGGGTGGTACCCCAGATGAGAGGTAACTGCTCTTCTTGCGCTTCTGGAATCAGAGTGTGATATGCTTTGTGTAAGTCACACAGTGAAAATGTGTGGCATCTCAGCAAACTGCTTTCAGTGGTGAGTCCACCTCTCACACACGTGAGGCCCAGAATTACAAGAACCTCACACAACTCCAGTAATATTACTGACAATGTTTGACGCAGCACCAAAACAGTGCAGTATCATGTCAGATGGCACAAGCAGCCTGGGGGGTACTCCCTGATGATGAACCAGTAAGGTGAGGCTTGGAATGAGCAGTTTTGTCAACCTCATCACAAACAAACCATATGCTGCTGCATACCTCATCACAATTAAAATGCACACCATTGCAAATATCCTAATTGAACAGCAGACCACTGCAAACCTCACCACAATTAAACCATGTACAGCTGCAAACATAATCATAACTGAACCACGCGCCACTTCTACTTTAACCTTTTAAAGCCTTGCGGTAACTTTACCTACGACCAGGTTTAACATTAAAAAATTCTACGTGGTGCCCACATTGCGTTTATGTGTTTTGTACGGATCTCAGAACAAACAGCAACTTTTGCCTTATAAAACATTAAGAGGCTGGTTTTTATAACCGAAGTGGAGAGTGTTTACAGCGCGGTACGCACTGAGTCCTTATATAAAACAGATAAGCTTCGTCTTTAAAGGGTTAAAAAATAAAATAACAATAAACAATAAAAAAGATAAAAAATACAAGCAGTGCATCCTAATTTTTCGTCATTTTTTGTAGAAAAAAGTGTGCAGGGCAGAAGCTGTACATTATTTTTCAGCAATCTGCATCATCCAACCTCTCATTTCTAGGTCTACCCAGTACATTTCACAATTAGCAAAATAATACAATAAAATCATTTCCTACAGTGAATATTTCCTATAGGATTGCTTCAGCACATTTTTCAAACCTTTTCCCTTCATTTCAATCACTTGAACATTCTGCTCACTTCTAGTAGCAAAAGATATCACAACCAGACAGTGCTCAACTTACTGACACATCCCAGAAACTTCCATACACAAACTGTGTATGATTGGCAGTACTGCGTCTCTTCCTCTCCACTCGGCGGTTCTGCAACTCAGACAGAACCTCTCGGGTCACCAAACCTGAAACATACAAGCAATAAGTATGGTTTGTGCACTCCAAGTGTCTCTGGTATATCCCACAATATTACCTGCAGTACTTAACATAAGTCTTATTCATCCTTATTTTAACATTAAACCTGCTAGGGGCAAGTCATATTTGCCAAGCACAGCGATTCAGCTGTCCTGTGTTCTACACGGCCCCTCCTGCAGCACACATGTTGGTGGACACAACACAGTCCCTTTGTCTGTGTTAAGATTATGTTACACTTGTAAAGACGCATGACATCTGAGGCATCCACAGTGGCGTAATGGCATTACTGTTTCTCAAATTTTCTTGAAAATATATGTGGCTCTCCACCTCCAGGTACTCACCACGTCTAAAGAGGCTGAGTTGCCTGCAGAGGGGGCAGTCAGTCTCGGGTGCAGACAGTGCATCAGAAGTTGGGAGCTGGTGAATATGCACTTCCACCACCATCACAACCTCAAATATCGCTTTCAACTTCAATTCTAATGCTTGTGTGCCTTCAAGACAATCCACCTAGTTAAGAATGTACCGTATCTTGAAACTTGTGGGGTGAGGAAGTGGAAAAAGACAAAAGGAGAGGGAGGGGCATAGTATGAAGATAGTAGCTGCTTTACAGCATGAGATATCAGTGAATAATAATACCAGTCCCAAACACACTGACCACTAGAAAATTAGGAGCCGGCACAGTGACTGTAATGTAAGTGATAAGTGTTTTTGAGGAGGTAGTAGTTGCTGAGTCACATACACTGGTCAGGCGAATACCTACCCCACCCTCCCTGCATTTCTTAAGTACCTTCCAAGTGTCAAGATATGAGGGCTGGACTGTATAAGTGAACACTCACCAACTGCGCTCATGAACTGCAGCTTTGTGGCCTGGCTGGGATTTCCCTCTATGCTACTGCAGCACTTCACCACCACCTCATCATGCTCCCTCTGCAAATCCTCAGAGTCTTCAGATGTTGTTGAGGAAGACGTGGATGACACTGACGAAGGACGAACAGGTCTACGACAGACATACAGCAATAACGCCAGTAATGTCGCACATCCACATTAATGCACAAAACATCCACAAGGACAAAAAATACTGGTGGCAGTGCACTAATTAAGGGACATCACACGTGAAGCTGTAACACAAAAATGAAATTTTCAGCCTGAACTCCTCTGATTACAATAAAGTCTGGTGAACCTGAAGACCCTGATAATGTAAGCAAAAGTGCCAAATTTGAGTTCACTGCCCCTTGTAGTTTGTTACAAGTATTAAAAATTTGAGAACACACTACACTAAGACAAACCGCTGAAAGAAGACAAAGCTATCCAGCCCAAGGCACTGGGAAGCTTGTGCAGCGAGAAAGATCACACATGGCTTGGTGTGGTTCTACACTTGATGAGCCATATGACAAAAAATGTACCTTCTGTTTGCCAGAAGCGGTAGTACCAAGCTTGACGAACTAAATGCTGCCTGCTGACATAACAGAGCTCTTCTCATAGCCTATGATTAATGTAAAAATATGATACTGTATATGACACTTGTCTACAAATAAAATAATTCTTCCCAAACTTTATCATCAACTCACTGGCTTGTCAACAGACACTGCCTGACTCATGCAACAGTTGTGTTCTGGAAGATCCAGCCCCAAACTGAATATTGCACAAGTCAGAATTCAGTGCACATATGGTCAACTACATATGTATACCCAAGGGAGTCCAGCTGAAATCGAAAATCCAACACACTGCAACTTGACTGGCTGTGGCACGACCACCCCACTGCCTGTGTTATCTCCTAGCAGTAGTCTTCCACCACCTTTGTCTCATCATGCTTTCATTTCAGAAAGGAAAAATTTGGTACATGTGTCACATGTTTTTATTTCAAATTTTTCACTTTTCAAAACCTGCATAACTCTTAAATTGCATAAGTTTGAGAGTGTCTGTGTAAATTTTCTGGGATGCCATCACCTCACGAATGCACAATAATAATACTCACATGCAGGATGGCCTGTCCCGACTCTTCTGGTTGCTAATGAACCCCAGCGACATAGCAACACTCTTCACATTGAGAGTACCGTTGGTTGAATTTGCTTCCAGCTCCTTTCTCAGTTGCTGAAGGAGTCGTTTCTGTAAAAACCCAATGCCCACACTCTCATTGCCCATGCAACACAGCCCTAACATTGACAGCAAGTATAAGTTGCATTCTCATACACTGGGACAACATCAACTCCCACAAAACACAATTAAATGACAGGAGCCATCACGATCGAAATGCCTATTAAAAGCTGCCCAACTGTTGATAGGCAGGAAGAGCATCAAAGATATAACGGTGGCAAACATATACACCAGGACCCTCACATCCACTGGTCAACAAAATGCCCAACAGCACACCCTCCTTGACACCAACTGACAAAGAAACTCAATTTTGGCCACTTAAACATTTGAAACCACCCAATGTCAAAAAAGTACTGAGACATAAATGGTGGTTAATTTAAATGTCTGTGACAGTTATGTGACATGCCAAACATCATGTTTCTTTAACTTCTGTACTGCACAGCATTTCGTTATGGAAAAGTGTATATACAAGTATAAAGAAGTCATGGGAACACAACAAGTTTTGACTTGATAAGTCAACAAACACTAGTGATTCTTTTGATTTGTGTTACATTGACCAACAGTCCGTGGTAAACATCCAAGTGGCCAATATCAGTACAAGCACACCATTCCCATTATACGGCAATTACCCACAAGTGACAAACATATGTGAAATATACCACATGCTGGAACATGGCTTCAAACAATATGCAAAGTACAGATTGTGATGCTCTTCATCTCACAACACTCAGAACTCACCTGGCTCTCACCCAACAGCAGTATGTGCTTCTGCATGCCTAGTAGCTGCTTCTTTAACTGCGAGTTCTGAAACAAGTGACACCAGGTTCACTGTAACAGTTTGGAATTGACAGAGGCTGACATAACTTCATACGGCCTACAACATTATGGAAACAGACCAGTATTCTCCGATCATGATCAACCAATACAGGCAAGTGCAAAGCACATTTAAACACCAAACAAACTGCACAATGATCAGAGGAAATCTCAGTGTAGAAAACAACCTAAACTTTGTCCATATGACCATTAGGTGTCAAAACATGGCAGTCCCTGCATGATCCCCAAAGGTACATGACACAATCATGTGCTGAAGTAACTGCCATGAGCAGCACACACAAAGTTCCATAAGAATGCGTTGAACGGCACACCAATGTTGGAAGGCTTTATCAACTGCAGAGGAATCCACATATGATGTGGTCTACAAAGACATGCTTGGAATGCACGACGCTGAAGATGATGTCACTGCAATGCTTCAAGACGTCAGGTAGGCTAGTTCCTGCCCAAAAAAATGCACCGTCAAGGACATGCCTTTCCCATGGGAGATTATTTGCAAAGATGTGACACACAAAAACTTGTACAAATTTTTACACGGCAAAGCCTGAAAGTCTGTGTGGCAATTGAAACAAAATGTGCAGCAGTTCTTTGTATGGCCAGATTTGTGTTGAAGAAGACGGAAAAGCATGACATGTTTAATCGACTCATACAAGTTCACATATGTATACACTGAGTCCGTATTGTTTAACTATGTTCAAAATTCCAAGACTATGGAAGAAGTGCATAAGGACATCAAGTATCACTAAAACTTCTGTATGAAACACTCCTTGTCTAATAAATATTTTGGAAATGTTGCTTCAGATGAGTGTGCCACCCATGCAGCTCTTCATATAATGTGATAGTTAAAACTATGTTATCTAAATAACAATTGAAATGGCTTGCCAAATTTTCATAAAACTGGTCAATATCAAACTTCATTAAAACCTATTCTGCAGTTCTTGACTTGTCTGATGTGTACAGCAAGGTGAACATGACAAATTTAATAGGCATTTCAGTGGGTCACAAACACATTAAAATAGACAAAGGAGCAGAATACTTCCTATCTGATGCTGACAACAAATTACAAATAACAAACTGGTCTTGTTAGGCATAGTAACAGTCAGGTCTGTGGAGTCAGAGTCATAAGAAATTTTGGGTGGATGAGCTGGTAAAAATGTACTGACTCTGACCTCAATCTAAAACCTTAACTAGATAACCCAAATCCACTGCCCTGATAGCTACAATAACCATTAGACTCATACTTAAATATAGGTTATAAGTCTAAAAAGTAGCCTGATGATTTACGTGGTGGTGATGAAATGTCCTATACGTTTACCATTATTAATACATACTGAACTCTTATGAAAGAGTCAAAGTTTTAAAAACTGGGGGGTCAGAGTCAGAGGTTTTGTGTACCAACTCCACAGCCCTGGTAACAGTGTCTACATGCTATAAACAAAGCATTTCTAGTTTGCATTGGAGAATTGAGCTACATATCACGTGGTTTCTAAGAAATAGTCTTACATTACACTAGGTAGAATTAAACAAGACTATGGTGTAGGATCTCTGGATTTCATGGCAGTTGCTTCACCCATCTTTTTGGTTTTTACACCAGTGAGCTTTGTTAGTTACACTGTTTCAGAGAAACACACTGCCTCCATTTTCAGGGTAACTGAATTGGTTCAGGTGGATGCTGTACAAATTCAGTTGTCCTGCAACTGGATGCAGTATGTTCCTGTGAAAGACAGGGGCAAACAGATGCAGTATGTTCCTGTGAAAGACACGGGACAAACAAAGCACACTACATTGCGTAAAAACCCAAAATGACAATCATCATCTGAACAAATGCCATTAAACCCCCACACCGATACGTCCCATTCACATCATTACACACTGAATTCCCATGCCCTTGATTCCTACAAATGTGTAGATTTAAAACATGCATTTTGCTTTGGTTCGTTTTTGAATATTCACCCAGGAGGAAGTGAAGACATGCTTGAAATTCACTGTCATATAGATATGTATTACTTTGTCAAATAAATAATTTTAATTTATCACAAAAAACTCAATTTCATAATTGTGATACACTTGGGATTCAGACACCATTATAAAATTATTCTTCAAACTCAAACCAAATGTTAGCAAATAAGATTTTAAACAATGACAATGCTGTGTAACATGACAGTGGCTGCACCATGACTCAGGCAGTTAGTTGACGGCCTTTCACCATGCAGGCTGAAGTTCAATCCCAGATCAGTCCATGTAGGATATGTGGTGGAAAAGGTGGCACTGGGACAGGGTTTTCTCCCAGTATTTCTCTAGTCCCCTGTCAGCATCAATCCACCAATTTTCCACACACACTCATTCATGCATGCATTCATTCATTCATTCATTCATTCATTCATTCATTCATTCATTCATTCATCACTTACATTATATAACCTTAGCAACAGACAGCACTGTTAAATAAAGAATTTAAACAAAAATTATGTAAGAATTTTGTGTAAGGTTTGAATATTGTGCTTATATCATGACGGTAATGTGCAACACCAATCTTTAACATTTCCCATTCTAGCCAAAGCACTGAACATTCATTTATCCTTCAGCATAAGAAATTTCTTTGGTGTAGTCTTTTCTTTCTTCACTTATACAATCAAAACAAATTTGTGAGGTCACTTACCAGTGGGTCATCCCTCAATTTCAGCACCACAATCTGCAACAAAGTATTCAAAATCAAATTCAAAAGCAAACCTCTAGGAAATATCCACATACAGCATGGCCTTGTTATGTGCCCTAGTTTTGTTCCTGAAAAAGTGAGCGGAAATCAAAAAAGCATGAATCAAACATGATATTCCCATAAGTAGGAGATGGAGAAGAAAATTGGCAAAGGGGGTTAAGGCAAAAAGGCATTAAACAAGGCCTTGGTGTATTCAGCGGACTGAGTGGACACTGCAGCAATGAATATGAGCAGCTTCGATAACTTACTGTACCAACAGGCAGACGGTATGAAAAATTTACTGTACCAATACCCACAGCCCATCTGCTCTGAAACTTCACACCCTGCAGAATCATTCTGAGGAACTTACATACTGTTTAACTCCATGCAGCAGAGCCCTTCTTGAGAAGCTGACAGTTCCTCAATAAAATGTGTTAAAATGACTTGTTGGGTCTGACTGTAGAATTACATAAAGTACACACTTATAACATTATTGCAAAGTTTGTCAATAGGGGATTGCGAAGATTGCGTATCCAAAGTAAATTACCACTTTCTTTTCAGTATCCTCTTTCTTTATATACCTTTATGATACAGGCATGCTTGTGCGCTTGCTTTCCAACAGAATAGAAATTGTTTTACTTAAGCTGGCATATGGATTGTTTGATTCATTTATTTAGTGTTGTTATATGTATTATTATGGACCAGCAACTTCAGGCTAGGAAGTTTTAAGGATGTTGTCCTCACTACATATTCCCAGCTCCTTTTCCTTCCTCCTTGCCCTGCTTCCTCACACCACAAACCTCAAATTAACAGTCCCAAACGGCAGCTATTTCTAATTCCTGGACTATCACCTTACATTTAAATCATTATGAAATATCATTGACATATATGATGACAAGCAGAGGACCAAGCACACAGCCCTGGGAATCCCCACATTTGCCACACAGGTATGAGATATCTCTACTAGCAATGTTCGGTTTGTATGAGTGTCAAATTTATGTTACATATGTCCAATTTGTACAACTTACGTCCTGTTGATATTAGCCCTAGCTGGGTCCTATTCACATGATCAAATTTAATCTGATTTTGTGGATCTCCATTGTGATAAAACATCAAGAAGCATCTTATGCTTAGTACAATCAAATGCTTCTGACAGATGCAAAAGAACCCTTACTGGTTACATCATAATTCAAACAGCCAACCATGTTGTTTATGATAGAGGCTACTGCATTTTTCATTGATTTGGATTTTCTGGAACCAAACTGTGACTTAAGGAATACTGTATCAAAACACACAACCAATTTCATTGCTACAATCTCTTCAGTACTTCAGATACATTAGTAACTACAGTATGTTGACAAGTTATTTATTTCACTACCCCCTTTGAGAAGTGATTTCACCATACATTTTTAAAAGGAAGCTGGCAAGGTTTGATTTTTATTTCAGACAACACCCTTATGATAGCAAGTAGAGGTTGTCAGCTATGGAAAACAGTTCTTAAAACAAAAGAGACACCATTCAGTCCTGATGATTTTTATTCTTTATGCTATCAGTTATCTCTAGGCACCTTCTGTAACTTCTGACTCTAGCAGAGTGCCGATCTATGTACAGTAAATGCAGTATCAAATACGAGTTTGGAATGACAGTGCAATTTCATTATCATGTATAACAAGAAATTTAACACATGTTGGGGTGTGGTGAGACTGAAATTCGGTGGGAAAGAACGTCATTATCTGCATGAAAAAGAACATGGAACATACACTAAATCTGAACTATATTTTATTTTTCGCAGTAAACATACGACACTAGAAAGACTTCCTTTGAAGTTCTTTATTGACGACTTTCAGACGTCAGAATGGCTACAGGTACCTTTCGCAACTTTGCTGATAGTACAGATGACCTTGGGAATTGATCTTAGTCAAAGTTTCTTCAGCAAAATCAATACTAATGCGATGCGGAAAGTATATATGCAAGCCTGGCTGCTTGGATATACTATGCTATACGCCGACGTGATAATTCGATCAAAGTTAAGGCCAAGGTAATAAGCGTTCCTTCCTACTACAGTCACGTAAGTTTTATAGGTGTTAATTGTTAGCATTAAACAACAATGAAGTTCGTAACTACATGCTCCATGCCCTTACAGAAGGACATAAAACCCTTCTGTCAAATAAAGTTCATGTTTACGAATGAACGGATTTTCCCAATTTTGTAAGCGACAAAATATAAATCACTACAGAAGCAAGATCATGAAACTAGGCATCGCATCGGGTCGTTACATCTTACAACACTGTAATATCTTGCGTGAATGTTACAGGAATTCAGAAACGTTTCGGAGTCATTTATCTGAAAGTATCAATAAAACTGCAACTTGCTCCGGACTGTTTGGCAAGTGCGCCTGTGCTTATGACTTCGAGAAAAACTGCTGGGAGCGTAACCCAAAATGTTGAAAAGTTTGTACTTGCCTGATGATGTTGAATGGCAGTTTTAAGTTGGTTCTGAATATTTGTAATGTCTGCTTTTAGAGATTTGGACACTTCCATTGCACAATTTGTACTCTTGTATATTTCACACACACAATTCGGCACTTGCGATGACGATATTAAACCGCCAGGATCGGCACTTTCCGAAGCAGGCAGTGGTCTTCGCCTCAGCTGGGGGAGGGGAGGAATGGTCCAATAGCATGGAAAGAAAAGGCAAATACCAAATCAGACTTCATTCTTGTGCTGACCCAGTTTTGAATTTAAACATCACTCCTCATTTACTGATTCTAGACGTCTTCAAGTCACTAAGAGATAATAGTGTAGGTGTCGATTCCAAATACGATCACATATGACCATAATTGTTATTAAAATGGCAATAATATGTCAGTATGATAATAGAACTACATTTTATAGGATTTCAATTCAAAAGTGCTTAGGCGGTAGTACGTCAGAATATATTGCTAAAAATGGCGGAAAGGGAATGAGTGCAAGGAGGGATTAGTACGTCACGTGGTTCAAATTGTGTTTATTTTCTGGTTAAGTAATTGTATTTTCTGGTAATGTGTTGCCCTGTTTCGTAACGGAACTTTTGACACTTGCATACCTTCTGTATAATTAAGGGAAACGTGATGCATCATGCACTGCTTCCTAAACTGGACTGACACAACCTCAACTTGTGTTTTAGTGTGTCGCAGTTTTAGCAACAAATTTAGATTGCTTAATAGAGGGTAGAAATAGCAGCTACATTGCTATGGCAGCTGGATGATCAGGAATTAATTTTATTAGATTATTACGGCAAGGTTGTGTATGGCAGATTCGTGTTTACACATCCTTGATCAAAGTTGTTTACTAATTCCGCGGAACCAAGGACATCTTGATAAGTTGATACTTGCTGAGCTAGTCGAAAAATTCCCAGCAGTTCATGGAGCCTGAAAAGGTTTATTAAAGTGTTTGTAAGACCCTGTTACTGGTTCCTGTACCAAGCCATCAATCCAGCCCATGTACTCCCACTGTTCCTTTTAAACTCCGTTTGAACAACATCCATTTGTGTACACCTACATCTTCCAAGTGGTTCTGTCAGGATTTTTCAAAAAGGCTATGCATTTCTGTTCTCTCCTATCCACCTTGTCCTCTGTTATTTGTAAGTCCATACTTTTATTTCTGTTTTAGACATTCCAGCCAGATAAAGAGAAATACTAGCTTGCAGTACTACCATCTTTATATATATCTTAGATTTTAGAATGGCAAAACGATCTGCAGTATCAGAATTAAACCATGATAACTGGAATGAAGAGGACACTCCAGAAGATGCTGGAACATTCTGCAAAGCTTCACCTGATGTTATGCAATGCCGTGTAATCAAATCAGCGAAACGCAGGGCCACTGGTAGTCAAGAAAATGTGAGCACAAACTTCACTCTAATAAATGACAGCATTTATGGTCTGAGGACTCAAGTCTTCTGGGATATGATGTTTTGTTGTTGGGCAAGTAGTTTCCCACATTTCAAAGGATTGTACTGCCTAGGAGTTCACAAATTTTTCATTGCCTAGGAGCTGCCTCCAAATTCTAGGCTTCAGAAGGGTGACATGAAGAAAGTTCCATACTAAGGACTGACATTGTGGTAATGGCCTTTGAACCTTACTGTTACCTGGTGCTTTTGGCTGGGTGCATCAGAATTGGCAACATGTATTTGTATGTAAGGGGGGAGAAAACTGCAATAACTATGCTGAAATATTAGGGGCATCTGCTGGTGGTGCCTTTGTCTTCAGGCTGAGGCACTGTTCTTAGACTGCTTGACACTGAACATGAAGGCACCACAGTCCCTCTAAATGTCGGGAACCACTTGCCCAACGACACAGTGTGAGATCCTAGAAGACTTGAATCATTAGCAGTACCTTTTATTTAAGGCATTACATTCCATTTGACCTCAGAGATATGGAATTAACTTATTGCTTTACATTTGCAATTAATCATGTCATATATACATAAATATAGAGTTGCACTTCTTACTTGAGTCCATCCTGAGACGCTGGTAATTATGCAGGTAGTCTGGGAATTCCCTTCCTCCTGGTCCCGGAACCAGGAGTTCATTATTATGTTCACAGACCGCATCAGTGGACCACATTACAGTTACAGTTTACTTGAAAGAAGCTGGACACTATACGAATGACAACATTCAGATTCTGTTGTAAGGTATGTTTCAGGGTTACCATGCACTCTGTAGACCAGTGGTTCTCAAATCATGTCCCATGAGCTTTTGCCTAGCGTACTACAAGGCTCGTAATAGGAGAATGATTACATAATACAAAACAAACAAATTAAAATGCTAAAATAAGAAAACTGAAAAGGGCCTTCCATACACACGAAGTTCAGGAGGGGCGGGTGTTTGGTGAAGTCTGCAAATGTGAGGGGAAACCATCATATGGATTGGGAGGCTAATGTATTCAATTTGTGTTCATATTATGTTTTTAAACATTAAATGACATTATGTAGAAATAAATTTACTCATATATTTTAGTTCTGTGTTGTAAGTCTGGTGTACGGAGAAAAAGATATGTACATTCTAAGTCAGCCACAAGCACCAAAATGTTGAGAGTCACTTCTCCACACAAATGCAATGTGGACAGTCACATCGCTCATGAAAAGAGAAAATCTAAAATTGGTATTTCTCTTCTATTACGTCATGTCATAGGAAATCTTTTGGGGAAATTCAGCAGACACCAGAAAATTATTTTACATCAAAAGGACAATTATTAGAATAATGATAGGGAGTAAAAGGAAGGTCTCTTGCAGAGAATTATTTAGGATGTTCTTGCTGTTGCCATTGAATTTTTACACTGGGTGGACATTTTCTGGGATAACACGGAATTAACCCTCTGCTTGGTACATACTCAATGACAGCTGTTTCATATCTATATTACACGAAATAACTGTATATACCAATGTATTACCAGTAGCCCGCTACACACATTTTTCTCACTCCTTTCAGGATGGTGACATACATACCATCTACGTACACTCATTATTTGTTACAGACCAGAATAAAACTTTTATCTGTATTTTAAACTGTAATATATATTTTAAACCACATGATTTTTAATATTTAATATTTTGCATGTGCGTTGGTTCACAAACTTTTGTAACATCTCAATGTGTTTATTCTTCGTAACACACCTCCCTCAGGATGGCCACATACGTGGCTAAAACATGTAGGAGGTATTACTGTGTTTATATTTTCAAAAATTTATGGTCATTTGTTGGTTTTAGTTACCATATCTGACCAATGCACATTTATGGATCATTTAAAACACTCGAACATACATCAGTCAAAACATGGATCATGTTTTTATATTGAGTTTGATCCATCTTGTATGGTCTTGCAAATCAGCACAATCCTTCTTGGAAGAAACTGAAGCTTGAAATTTTTTGTTCTTTTCCCAGAGTGGAGCAACTAAGAATCCATTTGCTGCATTTGGGGGCTTCAAAGCATCATCAACCAACTCTACACCATCATTTAGTTTCCTAACAAACCTAAACAAACCCAGTAATACGTCCAATGGTGCAGCGGGTAAAGACACCACAAACGACAGTAGGTCTTCAGAGTATTACTCGAAGCTAACTGGTCTAAACCAGAGTGTATCTCGCTGGATAAAGTCTCACGTTGACAGCAATCCCTTGTGTATCCTCACCCCCATATTTCGAGACTATGAGCATTACCTGGGTGAGATTAATGAGCAGGAGTTGAAACAGCAACATGAGAAAGGAGCAGATGTGGCAGAGAAGAAAATTAAGTCACCAGAGAAGTCAACCCCAGAAAGCAGTGTGATTGAGTGGTGTGTATATGTGTATGCCATCGTGGGTGCATAGATTATGTGTGTGTGTGTGTGTGTGTTGGGATCCCCCCCTCCAACACTCCTCCAAATAATTCCTGGAACATTGGATGCCACATTAACAGTGTAAAGTGGATTGTTGCATTTTCCTCAGTCTCTCCAGACGTGCTGGGGCCGTAGTTCATCACTGATCATCTTGTCATTCAAAGCCATGATCTCTAAGCTGCAAGTAGTCTTGTTAAATAAACTCTTAACTCTAATATGTGTAGGACTGTAACTATAATGTTTCATACAATTCTGTTTTGCCCTGTATTCGTGCTGTAGGCAGAGCAGGAGGACGATTTAAACAGCATCAGATTCCCACATATGGGGAAAAAGCAGAGATAATAACAAGTGCCTTACAAGGTACTGAGTTCAAGTCCAGATGTATACAAAAAAGGTTAGAATTTTTACACACGTTTTTGAAGGTGGCATGCATTTTTCATACTCCTACAAATTCTGGTTCTATAACTGTGACAGAACCTTGCAGAGGAGGAAATATGGAGAAGTGTTCAGGAAGGTCTTTGTACAAGGCTCACTTCTTTGCAGTTGGTACTTTAGGCGGGACATCAGATTGTTATGTGAGAGAAACCTTGACAGCATAAAAGATGAGTTTTATTCAGGCATTCACACTGTTTTAAACTTTAAATCACCAGGTTGGTATTTAAATTTTTTGCACATGGTTTATGAAAAACATTATTTGAACAGGAAAAGATAACATTATAAAATAAACAGCATTTTGAGCAAAATAAAACAGAGTATGCAGTGTGTTTTAAAAATGGAGTAAGTTTCCTTGTTTCTTAAACATATAAAATGACTTATAGGGGTATTTTTTTAAGTGCATTCGCATATGCAAATGCCTTCATTTAAAGGTTAAGAAACCTGCAGATGGACTGGAAATGTGGAACTCTGCATATATCGAAGACCATTCTTGGACTGCTTGACCGTTGAAGATGAAGGCGTTGTGTTCCTTTCAAACGCAGGGAACCACTCACCTAGCAACACAGTGTAACATCCCAGAAGACTTGAATTGACTTGAATTTCAGAAACACATCTGGGAGAATTTTAAATCTCACAGCTGTAACCTATTTACTTATTTCAGTAGTGTCTTGTATAAAAGCTAGTTTAAGCATGGACACTCATTAAATGAACTGTAAATAAATACAGCATGAACCACGAACCCTGTGAATTAATTTGTATCATAACTAGTTACATTTGGTGTTGTAAACTCACTGTGGTAGCCATACACTGTTCTAGTGCTTTCTTATTTGTAGCGATGCGGCTAGGTCAACCGAGGGTGTTGCCACTGAAAGACAAAAACCAGATGCACTTGTTACTCTGAGCACTGGAAGCGATACAACTCTCAGCTTTGGTTCTGCACCTTCCAATGGTTCCAACCTGAAAGCTAGTTTCACCTTCGGAAGGTACACTCTGATTGTCAGCATTGATAAACATTGTGTTAAGGTGCAGATGCTATGGTAGGCAATTTTCCATCAGCAGGCACAATGGCAGAATGACTCAAACCTTCTGTAGGTACACTGCTTCAGTTCGTATACAATATCTGTTTCTCCATAAATAAAAGACATGTCTTTGTGCATTACGCAGGGTAAGTTCAGTTTGCTTGCACCTTGTCCTGTTGCTATCCTGACTATTTGATGTGACTTGTTTCAGTTCCCAGCCGTTCATATTCAGTAATGTGACAAAGCCTGGCACCAAACCTGATGAGGACAAGACACTGGAAGAAGGAGAGGATGAACCACCCAAAGTAACATTCACACCTGTCACAGAAGAGGGTGCCATCTACTCCAAGAGGTACGTTCCTGCCATGAGGCTGACAAGCTTCATTCTATTCTACACATCATTTTGACCCATCCACATGTTGTGTGGTACTGCAGTTTTAAATGCTCTGCCATATTTGAACAGGCAGAACATAAGTAATGTGAACCTCCTTAACTTTTTACAGTGATACTGGACTGAAACCGATCCTTGGCCTCTGCATGCTACTTTAAGCATAAAATGTATATTGTGTATATATGCAGTGAATGTCCATTGTTATTAATAATTGTAAAGTGTGAAAATCTGATGCTGTAACAACTCATATATTGTTTCAAACCCACAAATGCAGAGAATATTTTTTTTATCACCAGACAGGACTGCAGAGCAGACGGAACCATTGGTTGCCATGCAGTGTTGACAGCTCTGTGGCGAGCAGTCCCGTGATACATACTTCCCTGTTCACATGTAAATCCCTGAAAAATGTAAACTGTGAATGTCTGTGTTTATCAGTGCAGTTTGTGAAAATGTGGGAGTGCTGTAATACTCGGTGAATTGCGTCATTAAATTTGAATTCACTAGACAGAAGATTAATAAGCTGAATATTCTTACTTCAAGTACAGACATCTGTATGGTACAAACCCATGACATAAATATTACAGCTGTGAGGTGTGGCTGCAGTGAACTGAACTTGCCAGAGGAGAATGAGGTCAGGCCTGCAGGGTTATTAATGATACTGTTGCACCACATAACAGTTCTGTGAAGAAATTCAGTGACTGACATCCAGCTATGCAGACTGTACTTATATCTTGGCTCTACTGCCCTCTGACAGCCTTAGCCTCCTGAATTAGACACCCATTTTTGTCTGTCCACTGCCTTCTGTTCCCATCTTTTAACCTTCACCTCCCATAGATCCTTTTCAACATCCTCTAACCCTCAGTGTTCTTCTTCCTGATCCTCCTCCAAAGGGCCCATTGGCTGATGCTCCAGATTCGCCACAGCCTTAGTCTTATTGTGCACAACCCTGAATCTGGGTCTTCCCACTCTTCTTCTTCCTCCTCCTCCTCCTCCTCCCCCCCTGCCTCCAGTTCACTCTCAAATATTTTCTTAACTACCCTTCCATGATCTGTTCTTACCATTGTCCTATACATTCCAATCTTTTCAATGTCTGCTACTATGTCTAAATCTTCACATAGCTGCTGCAATTCCTGATTAGTTCTTGTTCTCATATTCCTTGTTCTACCAGTGGTCCATATACCCTGTGCAGATCATACAGTAGTGCTAAAAATCATAGCCAGCAACTCTTGTTACTGGTTTCCCTCCCTTTTCTAACTGGTGGCTATCCTGAGGAGTAGGGCAGCTGGGTCATGAAGCTGACCTGCACCTATTGCAAGGGTTAAGAATGAGTGGAGGTGTAGCTTTATATCCTCATACATCTTAATGGTGTGATGCTTAATTAAGCAGATCAAAAACTTCACCTTTTAGTATTTTAGAAGACAAGTTCTCAAATAATGACACAACCTTTGATACCCTTTCAGATGCAAAGTGTTTTTAAAAAAAGAGGCTTCATTCCAAGAGCGTGGTGTTGGCACACTGTACCTGAAACCAGCTGGGGAGAAGATGCAGTTGATTGTACGGGCCGATACAAATCTTGGAAACGTACTGGTCAATACACTGCTGACAGCTGGGCTGCCCATTCAACGTATGGGTTCAAACAACGTGATGCTGGTCTGCGTGCCAACGCCTGATGTTAAGCCACCACCTGTTCCGCTTCTTATCCGACTGAAGACTGGTGATGATGCAGATGAAGTGTTTAACAAACTCAAAGAACATATCAAGTAACCAGTTCATGTAACAAACAGTGATCACAGAGTGCATGTTGTGGACACTTTTCAAAACTGTTCTCAGAAAGACAACCTTGTGAAAGATGCCGTTCTGCAATGTCCATGCTGTATGCCATGGTCTGAAGATGTCAGAGTTAATATGGGTGTGACATTTTCTGCTTATTAATGGGCAATATCATTTTATAACAGTTCAGAAGGTTGTGTTAAAAGTTCCTCTTCGAACTGTCACTACAGATTATGTTCAAAACTTACGAGTTGAATGTGAGTGAGACTTTGGTGGGTGGGAGGCAGGTGCTTAAATTAGGAACTTACATTGTATGACAAAACACAGGACCAATCTGACATTAAATTTCAAATGTGTGACATCGTTCTCTGCTAATCATACAACAACCAGCCTGCCTACAAAATTCCTGGCTCTGCATTAAAATACTTGCCTGCCTTTGTTGTTGGCGTTCCTTATTGTCATTTTGTTATTGCAGTTATTTTCCGGCAGTTTGTTTTACTCTGCATTACACCTGTGTAGCCTTTTTAAAATTTTATGTAGGTGCTAATGTAATGCATATGTATTGTCTTTAAGTTTGTAAATAAAAGCAACTTCGATCTAAGTCTCAATGTTTATGATGGTGGTGTGTTACAGTAAGTACAATTATTATTTGGGGCCCAAGATGATTTTAAATACATTATTTCCAAAACTAGATCAGTTTCCATCCTCACTGTACAAGGATGGGAAAATTCCCCCTTATCTGGGGCTGTTAGAAAGAGCTGATCTTTGAACATTGGTCTAGTGACCAGGCTGGCCCCTGCTAATGGCTCAACTGTGTATGAACCGTTCCTTGGTTACACCTGATGATGGCCTGATAAAGGTAAAGCTACCCCTGTAGAGGCCTGGACAGGCCCCGAGGGTTCCAGGAGGTTGAGGCTCCCACTATTTCTAGGCCATCAGCTCAGGAAGGTGGTAAGGTTGTCAGTCGTACACACTGGCCGCCTTTACCCCCCAACCCCCAGGAGATGCCGCTGTTACTCATTTCTGTTAGAGGCTGAGTCAACCTCAGGGCCATAGTGTAGCCAGAAAGATTATGTCAATGAAAAAGTCCACTGACACAGTCTGCAATCAAACCCGCGACATTCCAGCTCGTAGCCCAGTGCCTCAACCAACTGCACCACCATGTGCCCTGACGATGGCCTGATACATTTCACAAAATGCTGTTTGAAAAACTGGAAAATGGATGCTGGTAAAGGAGAGTCATTTTACTGATGCAATTTTTATCTTTCAGTATACATTTATCAACTTTAGTAATATGGACTACATGGCGTCCTGTCTCATTATATGCCTGCAAGACTGTAAGCTGTAATGAAATGAGTGTGTGATGGTGCATTCATTCTTTTGTTTAAAATATGTTCTAAGACAGTGAAAATAAAACTGTAAAATCATACATACCCAACTTATGCTATGCACAAATCAGCTTCTTGTTTGTTCTCCTGGGATATTCTCTGCCCCATTTTGACCCATGAACAATTCAGAAGGTAATAACAGTTACTCTGGTATGAAGCACAAGCATTTTCCAGACAAGTAAGATGAAACTTGTTTTTCGGATACTACAGGTAACCCAGCGTATACTCTCACACCACACTGTATGAAGGACATAACAGAAACAGTGTATACCGCAAAATCCAGATTCAGTGAATATTTCTCTATTCCCAGCTGAAGCCAGCTATAAAGTGTATTATTTTGCCTACACTTAGCAGATTTCCATCTAGTAAATCCACACTGCATGAAAGAAATTCCCATCGTTTGAACCACGATTAGCAGTATTCTGATTTACATGCAAATTAATGTTCAAAGTTTTCTTTCTGCTGTAAATTGTGTTTATTAAGTCATTAAATGTTTTAGAAATTAATTTTGTGTTATGAAATTGCATTTATTTTTGTAAAACTGGTTTCTTGGTGTATTTTGTATAACCTCTACTTAGCGAAAACTTGTAGCATATAAAACGCCATCCCCCCAAGGGTTGCTGTGGACACAGATGTCACTGTGTATATTTCTTTATCAGTTTTCATGTAACCTCTTACGTGATGCAGCAGAACTGAGAGATAATGCCACTGAGATTCCTTTATATATTAATCCCACTATTACATTAACCCTTTGGCACCAAACATTCAAATGCAGCCAGATGCTCAAAACACTAAACGTTACATAATTATGGCTATTCTTATGCATCTCCCATTGACACTGTGGTCTGCTGCAGACCACTCCGGGAATTTAATTGTGGTGCCATGGGTTAACACTGCATGTTTCATGGCAGACCCCGTGTAATGTGAACATGAACCCTGCAAACCTTTCACAGTATTCCCTGCATTGCGGACATTCTTACAGCTGCTTATGAGACTTGCAGGAACACTTCAGATGTTTACAGACTATTTCCGTATTGCTGAATTGATTTATAGGCTTAACGTGTGCTACTTGTTAAGAGCCTTATTAACAGAGTCATGCTGTGAAGTCAAGAAAGGTGAGGGGAAACTGACAGCTCAAGGGGTTATTGAATTGACAACGATAAATTGGTGGCACTTTGTATAATCTGTTAGTATGTACCTGATCACCCCATGGAACAGGTTAGTACAGTGACATTTTGTAAACGGAACGTACCTGCTGTGACAGAATCTAAATGGTGCCCTCTGTCCTTCCAAGCAAGTGCCAGGATCAATGACATCATTAACATGATTCACTGAAACATAACCTCTTTACAGATACAGTACTGATAAACAACCCACATTCTTAGAATTACATGACACAATAAAATATGCAAGCACTTCTTGCTGTTAACTGCCATAAAAGCAGATTGACCATTACAATTCACTAACCACAACCAGTGTTGAGACTTTGTCTTGTGTCTTTTTTACCTATACCACAGCATTTCAAGAACTGGGTCTGCTTTTATCTTCAGGTATAAAAAGGCAGAAAACAGTTGTAGTATAGCGCCCCCGCTCAAATTACAATTTCTATTACTGGACACAGAACACAATCTAAGCCCAGTAAATATACTTGTAATGTAACATTTGAACTTAAAAGAGGTATAGGGTCATTACCCGACAACTGCAGGCTGTTGCTTCCTGTCAGTTCATTGATTGTATTAAAGCAGCCCCCTGCTGACACAACACACACAGCAAGAAGTGAGGGACTATAGTTGTCAGTCAAAATAAGGACCCTGGACTTCAACAGGATTTGGGATGGCTGGCTTGAGATACAGATACAAGGACGGTAGCAATGAAGTGTTGTAAGTATGTCACCTTTGTTCTGTTTAATTTTTCACTGTACCGCATTAACAGGTACACACTACTGCGAATGGGACAGAATAATAGCGAAGTTATACTGCTGCTGCAGATCACAGTCATTAGCTACGTGACGTCAGCGTTATCACCTACTACCATTAGCTTATGAACAAAAAAATTGTTCGTAATGCAAAAGAACAAATGACCAAAGATAAATAATGGCATATTAAAGTTCACATTTTCATTACTGACATAAACAGTATTCTTATACGTCTATATAAAATGATAAGACATGCCATTCTACTGTTATTTGTGTCAGCAACTATTTACAACAAGCACAGAAAATGGCAGTGGAAGGTCTGCTAGTTTGTATTGCTGTGTCCTCCTCTGCCAAAAATTTAGTAGCATCATTTCTTAGTGCGTATTTTTACTCTACCATATTAAGTGCAGGATGATTCCAAGAACATTGATGGCCCATATATTTGATTACATTGCACTCAGTGAACATAGAAAATTAGAATCAAACACATTTTTCTTCTACAGTAATGATGGGGGATTATGTTGCAAATGTCATTTTTCAACAACAGAGGCAACAAACACATAAATGTAACATTCAGGCGCTCTCGGGTAACCACTGTTTCCATGGAAAAGCAATAAGCATTATATATTCTAAGAGTGTTTCTGTAGCCTTAGTTATCCAGCATGCAAAGTGTATGTGCTATATTAAACTGTCATCTGTGGCCTGTCTGGCTGTACCATATTTTTCCATATTATCTTATAAACAGCACAATTTGGGGGGGGGGGGGGTATTGAATATAAAATGTGTATTACGACTTTCTCTACTACTTCTGTCTGAAACACTTCACATTCTCAGAAGAACTGAGGGAGATATACACGTACATAAATCTTCATATGAAGTATCCACTATTATTTTCAGATGTTAATAAAACTTGAATTTTCTTGACAGATTTTCAAAAAATACTCAAATATATTTCATGAAAATCCATTCAGTGGGAGCACAGTTGTTCCATGCAGATGGACAGACAGACATGACAAAGCTAGTAGCTGCTTCTTGGAATCTCGCAAATGTCTAAAAACAATGTCCATAAAATGACCTTCTTCCATAGGCACAATCTTCTGTGGTTGTCTCCGACCAATGTAAGAAAAATGTGTGTCATTACATCTGTACGAGCTATTTGGGGTGCAACAGAATGACAGAGACAAGCACAGTCAGTTATATTTTTCTGGATTGAATTAATGATCACCCAAACATAGTGAACCAACTGTTCTTCAGTACAGCTCATGCACCTTTACCGATTCACCAACAGACCATATGTACTGCAAGTAGTGGGCTGCAAAGGACACACAGCAACTGTGCGAAGGCCTCCTCATCCAACTAAAGTTACTAAAAGCCCGGATCTCAAGCTTCTGCTTGTTATAAGGTACTGCTATTATTTTCATCATGTCACTGAGTGATCCACTTACAAAAAAATAAAACTCCATAAGTGTCATGAGGTTAAAGAATGGCTTAAGGAAAATGCCATTCTTGTGTGTGAAATAAAATCTCCCATCCTTAGAGATATTACGAAATGTGTTTCAGTTTTTTTTCTGTAAGTTCAATGGGTGCTAATTAATCTTACACATAAAAAGTACCCATCTTCTCAGGACCATCCTGTGTCTCACTGGTGTATACACATATCTGTTTTTACACAACTCTGGAAGTCACAGATGCCAGCATTTTTACGAAATTTGTTTTTGATGATGTTGCTCCCTCTCCATAAACTGTTTTCTCAATACACTTTATGCTCAAAAATCAATAGTAATGTTGATAATTGCCAGTTTTCAGTTAAAACTTTCAATGGGCTTCATGCTGCTACTGTTTAAATTACAAATGAATAAAATTTGATTTCTTATTAAACAAATTTCGTGAATGGTACATACCTACATACGTACACACATAAATACATACATACACACACACACGCACATGCATACATTCAAGCAAACGTACATATGTACGTATGTATGTACATACATACATCTCATGTGCATACATTCAGTAATAAAACCTGACAACGTCCATTCTTTTAAATTCCTTTATATTACATTATTGCAGCTGAAATGTTTTCACCACAAAGTGTTCCACTCTCACAACAGGCTACATTTCCCAACTGTACCTCGCCCCAATCAACAAACTGCTTTCACTGCTCAACTATCATAACAGGTACCGAAAGCTTATAAACTTTTTTCCATTCATGTGAAGGGGCCACACAGATTCATTTACACAAAATTTCTCTTACCTTGAAGTTCAGTTCCATATAGTCTGCACATTCACAATTTCCAAAAGTGCATGCAAAAACAAGTATCCTGTGCACAAACAAGACCACGTCTGGCCCTGCTAAATGATACTAGCACGAAAACTGTTATGTTATGGTCTTCTAGAATGTGACGCCATGTACTTTGTTAGATATGTAACATTTTGGACAAACTTCTGCCTCCCTCTTCAACCATTTATACTCTGCTGGAAGCAGCATGTTCCTCCAAAACTTTGGTTATTTATCCACCACAGTAAATGGTGTCACATACCTTAAGAGTAATCAGCATTAGAACCTCAAATCTCATAAACACAAAGTTCATCTTTGTTGCCATGAGAAACCTTGTACTGTAGTTCCATGTAAAATATCAGAGCACAGTCTTCTTCGTTGGGACATCATGTAGTATTACTTCTTACACGCACAGAGATACAAAACAGTAATGAATACCCATAATCATTAAAACTATAAATACCTGCAAGCATCTCACACAATCTAGTATTGTACAAATGAACACATTTTTGAAGTAAGACTACACCAAGGCCTTGTTACACGCCCCAGCTGTGCTCCTGAAAAAGTGGGTGTAAATCAAAAAGGCGTAAATCAAAAATTATATTCCCACAAGAAAAAAATACTTAAATAAACAGAAATAAACCAGCAACAAAAGTGAGAGGACATAAATTAAGAAGTGGTGTAAATTGGTAAGGGGCGTTAAAGCAAAAAGACGTAAAACAAACAGGCTTAAAACAAGGCCCTGGTGTACAGCATTCTGTGGTGTGAGGCCATGATTTGGTGGGGAAGTACCCATGTTCTGCAGGAACATGTTATCTAGATTTTCAGTGTCAAACACCCTGAAGATGGTGGCAATAGCTTCCTGCAAAATACTGGCACCTATCTGCCGTACCACATGGCCATCACATCCCAAAAGATAGGTACCAACATTTTGGACAAAACTGCTGCCTTCATTTTCAGAGTGGTCTACACACCAACACATCCCAGAAGACTCATCACAAAATTTCCACTGTGAGAAATTCAAACCTCAAAAAGGTTCTATAATTCCTCTTAAACCAGCATGATGATGGAGGGTCCCAACCCTTCTCTGCACCCCCGATGTCCCACAACTTGTACACTTGCCTGGCATCTCACACACACACACACACACACACGCACACACACACATGCACATGAAGGCATGGATGAAATGTACAACTGGACAGACAATCACAAACGCACCTCATGCATGCTGAATCATGAATGGATGGAGAGAGCCACACTGACCAAGCCCCAGCTGGATGTGTTGCATGTGGATCTCCACACAATTCTGAAACATCTGCTGGTTTTGCGGACTCAGACGGGCTCGGATCTCATCCATAGACCCTTGAAGAACCTTCACTTCATACGCATTACGGTCTGCATCTGACAGACTCTGAAATCAACATGAGCAAGAACTCAAATCCTGCAAATATACACAAAAGTCACAGTGGCATGAACTTGCGATGTCATGAACTGAGAAACTACATCAAGAGCAGCTGGGACACATGCTTCAGGACAACAATAATCCGTACACACAGGCACATCTACTTGCATTAACTTTTGGCTCAACCAGCCATTACAATATTGCACATAAGGATTTCAGTACATGGGCAATATCATATTTAATCAAATAAACAGGATACCCCAATTTTAATAATGGTTTTAAGAACAATGTATTCTTTAAAGAAAACCACAGTAAATGTCTGTTATAACAAGAGGCAGTAACTTAGAGTGAAATCATTATAGCTGGATTTACAATGGCAATATAAATACTGCACCAAAAATCCAACACATATTTTTATGTACAACTCATTATACTGTCCCTTCCATTTCCCTAGCAGCTTGGCCTTGGCTATGAAACAACAGCCAGCAGGCTTCTGATGGTTTCCGTTATCATTTGGCAGCAGTACAAGCAGTGCAATGATGCCACATTTTGCAGCTCAGCCAAGAAAAATGTGCAATTCAAACCACATTAAACATTTGGCAACACTTGTGAGTTCGGCTCCATACCATGCAACACAATCAGAACCTGCAGAAAATCAAACTGCAGCTGTCCGAGCCCATGTACCCCACCCTGTTACATTGGTTTTCACACAACTTCTACAGTGGGGCGGGGGGGCCCCGCGGGCACCCACCCACCCACACACACACACACATACACACACAAGAACAGGGTAAAACTTGTGACAATAAAAGAGTATATAAAGAAATTTATGAGTTTCAGCATGATTGTGAAATTCTGAGTATGTCACATTGCTACATAACAACTCAATACATCAAAAACTAACATACAGGTTTAATGATGGTGACACTGCTATGTGGTACATCACAAATGGACATAACACAGCATCATGTCTGCAGATTAAGGGAACTAGAATGACATTCCAACTGTGACCGCAGTTATATGAGCATATTATCATTGCTGACTGGCATATCATTTGAAAGGGCACAATCTTACAATGCAACAGGTATCATGCACACCACACAAAGACGATGCTTCAGCATGTATCGTTAGTACACACTTGGTAACTCGAACAGGGAAAAGAACTAAGTACTGCCTACAAATCAGAGCTTTCGACACATTATTTGGGGGAGCTGGGTAAAACATTGCTCAACAAGCCTCCACCTACCATTCAGTTCAGCTTCTGCTTGTTGTTATGCTGTAACAAACTCTGCGTGTGCTGTGGTTTCAGTTTTCTGGATGTTACATTCCCTTCGTTTGCAGCAGCTTTGGAACCCCCCCCCCCCCAAAAGTGTCCTGTCTACCTGTGTACCAGGCTTAAACAGGTTACGTTGTTTCTTCTATAGATATAGGGGGCACATAAATTAGATTCCATAACAGCCCAGAGGCACAGAGTCTGTAAGTACGATAAGTGTGCTGACATCACACTTCCAAAACATTTGAAAATAATATTGCAAATGGTGTGCTTTGAGACACAGTACACAGACTTTATCAAGCTGTTTCTTACTTGCAAAATGTCATATATTTTCATGGTACGTGCATAAATGTTATTTTGGAAAGTACATCCTTCCCTGTGCTGATTTTTGCAAAAACCATAAGTGCTCACCAGTGGTATCTGCAGGTCTCTTGTACAACTTTCACCCAAAACTGGATGATAAATGTGGAAAGTACAGACAGAAATTGATGTGGGCCTCTATGCCCATGCCAATTTTCACAAAACTCACAATCACTCAGAAAGCTATGGTCATCTCCTGTACTGAATTCCATTCCAGCTGAACATAAAATGTAAAAAATACAGCCAAAATTTCATTTGGGCCCATAAGTGAAGTATTGGCTTTCACTGCACTGCTTTTTCACAAAACCCACAACCACTCAACGGCATTATGTGGAGATCTTCTATACTGCATTCCACCAAAATCAGTCTTCAAATATGGGAAACTACAGGCAGAAATTCATTTACTTCCTTACATAAAGTATGACTATCACTGTGGCAATTTGCACAAAGTTCATGCTTGACATTTTGTAAAGACCTCCTATACTGAATTTCATGAAAATATGACAATGTTTTAAGTTGCTGATACTAGATCACGGACAAATTGACAAGATCTGCAGATAAGGTATTCTTTTTTTTACTTTGTAAAGAATGGCTAACACAATGTGCCTGGAATTTGGATGTGCATATTTGTGGCACTACTACTTTTAAGTCCTAGCGCTATAAGAACCAAGCAGACATGGCATCTCCTCCACAGGATGAAGCCTGAATGTGAGTCAGCAGCAATCAGAAAATGACTCTCACCTTGACTTGCAGCATGAGCGCGGTCAGCTGCGTGATGAGGCTCAGCATACGTTCACTCTTCACTGGAAGGCGGACGTCTGATCGAGTGTTGTGTTTCATTACAAGGTCATGTGCCTCCTCCTGGCTCCTCTCACGGAGATGTGATGGAGCCAGCATGGCTGCAGTGCCTGGATCTGGAGCGATCTGTGCACAATGTTAAACGCAGCCTGCAGCTCTGCAGTCAGCTGTACAACACACTGCATTCCCACAGAAACAAGCCCCATGCAATGGCCCTCTTTACATATCCCTCATTCTGTTACAATTCCCACACCAATCATCTTGACTTTCTCTTCATAGAAACGTTAGCAGCATGATAGGTGCAAAGAATGCTTATTTAAAGTACCGTCACTGCATAATGTAAAACACGAACAAGTAGTCCGAGGCAGAACTAACATAGCCTAATACAAATATTACGTTGTTAATGTCATTTAGATAATACAAATTGACAACTCTACAATAAAATGCAATTTGGCTTGTGCATTAGCATGCTAGAAAGGCCAGGATAGCTCAGTTGATATAGCAACTTGCTACAGGCTGGACGATCCAGGGATCAAATCCCCACTGGGGCGAGATTTCCTGCATTCATTCAGACCGGCCCTGGGGCCCACCCAGCCTCCTGTACCATGGGTACCAAACCTCCCGCCGGAAGGTAAAGTTGCCTGGCCATGGCATTAACCACCCACCCCCATCTAGCACCAAGGTTAAAGAAAGAGTAGAGCTATACTTCTACTCCCCCTCTAAAAATTCATGGTCTATTCTAGGTTGAACTTTACTTCATCATTAGCATGCTATACTCACATGAAGCTGGTCATTTGATAAAATCTTGCACAAGCACAATTTTTCATTTCTTTTGTTTGTAAATATATTATACTCTGATGTTACTGTTATTAACAGACATATTACCAATTCTGCTTTTGGAAGACTTTGTTATTTAAGTACAGATTTAGCCTGTCTCAATTTGTCCAATTGTGCCGCGGTGGCGCAGTTGGTTGAGGCACTGCGCTACAAACCGGCAGGTCGCGGGTTCGATTCCCGATGGTGTCAGTGGATTTTTTCATTGGCATAATCCTGTCGGCTGCACTATGGCCCTGAGGTCGACTCAGCCTCTAACAGAAATGAGTACCAGGAATATTTACTGGGGGGTAAACGCGGCCGGTGCGTAGGGCTGACAACCTTACCACCTTCAAGTGCCGATTGTCTAGAAATCTGGGAGCCTCGACCTCCTGGAACCCTAAGGGCCTGTCCAGGCCTGTAATGGGACTGCTTTACCTTTTACCTTTTTAACTTCAAATTTCTGCATTGTCACCATGTTCCCCAAATGTTGCCTTACAAACAAATATTTCACAAACACCTGTAGGAATGTTTAGAACTATCATCACATGAAATTTCTTATTCCTGTTCCAGTGGTCCCTAAATGAAGAGCTAAATTAAAAATCTCATATAGACATTTTGCTGCTTTACATTCTACGTAAGGGTTAAACTGACATGCGCATGAGATTCTGAAAGTAGGACATGATATATTCAGTAACAAATCTACATGAATGATGCATAAGTAAAAATTCTTGCTGTTGCTCACCTCTTGACAGTAGGTTTGCACATTTGTCAAATACTCCTGCAGGTCACGGTTCAGGTGCTCCAAATCAATAATGACACTCGCATAACGTCGTTGGAAGTCTTCTGGAATATATGCCCCAAAGGACTTCTTTCTCTCCGCCTCTGTGTTCATATCTCTTAAGACCTTGATCTTGGACTTCTTTGCATTAAGTATCTTGGACAACCTCACCTGATAATCAGAATGAGGAAACCCAAGTTGGCAACAATGATACCTCTTGTGGAATGATACTGACAGGGGACAACTGAGGTACTCAGAGAAAAACCTGTCACAGTGCCACTCTGTCCACCACAGATCTCAGAAGGACAGGTGTGGGATCCAGCTGAGGGCTCTGTGTTGACAGGCCAGCAATTAAACACCTGAGCCATGGCACTGCCCTTCAAGGAAGAAACAGCGCCAGTCTTCTCAATTTTAAAACTTTCGAACTCTTCTCGTGTACATCATATTCTAAACTTCAAGAGATAACTGCTTCATTTCCAAATTTTCAACAATTTTCATACATTTGTCACACATTCTTTATCGTTCCTGAATACTAGAAACCTTTCTTGTCATCCAGTCCAGCACACACCTGTGGTGTTCCTTGAAATCTGCATTGTGCCTGATATTCAAAGGACTCATTAATTTAGAATGATTAGTTCCTTCACACTCGCAGCACTTGCAATGCTCTTGAACTCAGCACATACAAAAACTGAATTTCACTTGAAAAGAACCACTACAGACGTCCCAGACAGGGAAATATAATGCAGCTCTACAGGAATCAGGTGTGAAGTGAAAGGCAAGGGGAGTCATAATGCCCTGCAGCTTCCATATACAGATCACAACACAATGCACCGCACCTACCATCCGATGCTGCATCACACCTCTAACAGAAGAGAAACCCTATCTTTTCGTTACTCACATGATCCAACATAATACTCTCCGAAGAAGTTCTGCAAGTGCCACTAAATGATGCAGCAAACCTGTGTAAATCTGGTAATGCAGTTTTGCATCCAAAAAAATAATGGTCTCAGGCCAAGATTAAAATGATAATGTACATTAACATACTGTAGTAACTGGAATACCAAGTGCAATCCCTGCTTAATAAACGTCCGCTGGTACAAGAATCAGCTTTATCTTAATTAGGACCAGTTGTACTCATTTTACTAAATCACAAGCAGCAAAGATTTATGGAAGACTTAGGATACCAAAATGCCATATCTCTGCAATTAACGGACAGAGAAAGGTAAAATGTCCCTTCCAATGGAGTCACAACAAGTCTGCAAAATGTTGTTACCATCGCACATCGACAAAAAAATTTGCCCTAAACTGTCTTGATATAACATGGAATGACTCTCACACACACACACACACACACACACACACAATGCATAAATGTCCTTCAACTTGTCACTATCAGGTGCTAATTCACGACATACCACCATGTCCAGAAACTTGACTGGGAAGCCTCCCACAGTTCCATCTGATGGGATGCTCTTAGTTTTGATCACAGGGGATCCCGCCAGCAATGGATCGTTGTTCAGTTTCGGAGATGAAGGATCCGCAGAGTAGCGAGGTGGAGTCATATAGGGCGCCATGTTGCGTGGCCGGAACTTCTGGGCAAAACTTGACACAGTTATAGTCTCTGGTGGCTCATTGGACTGAAAAAATTGCAAACAAGTTGGATCACTGCCAGTTTCAGTCATGGAAATCGTCATTCAACATCATATTTTCCACATTTTCCCGACCATAAGATGCACCATAACTTTTATGACTAGAAGGCAAGTGTAAAGAAAAAAGTATTTTATTCACCATTGAATAATAAAATACAACAGAATTTTATACACCATTTTCCAGGGGAAAAGTGTCTTATAATCTAGAAAATATGGTAGTCTGTATTTCCACACAAAGGAGAAATCAGACTCTAAAGCCAGAAGCCACCAGCCTCAAATGTGTGAATATTTAAAAAAATGTGAACATACATCTATGTAAAATTTGGAAACACTGGCTCCCATAGTCTCTCCGACACACACAGTTCTAAATAAAATGCTACAAACATGCAGTACCACTAATGCAATAACAATCTTGCCATTTATCTTGAACTTTAAATACTTACCAGCACTTCATAGTCAGGTACAGAGTGGGTGCCAAGGCCAGTGCGTTCGAACGTTATTCTATATGTGTTATTTGAAGTATCAACAGCATCAATACTGCCATTAAACAGACCGTCCTGTGGTTTCCGGAGACGGGCCGTTACTTTAGTGCCAATTACAAGCTGCAGGGGTATCTCCCCAGGAAGGTCCTTGCAGTTTGTCACATCAGCAGTCTTGCGCTGTTGCAGCAGGCGGATCTTTGTGCGTTTCCGCTCTAGCTCACGTCGTTCCTCCTCAAAGAATGCCTGCATTATGTAAGACATTACTTCAATCAAACATGACTCGACATACATACTGCACAGTCTAACAACACTGTCTGAATAGTAGGTATTGAGAAATTTTAAAACAATACTCAAATATCAAATTTCATGAAAATACGTCCATGGCAGCCAAGTTGTTCTGTGTGGACGGACAGACAGACAGACACAACAAAGGTAACAGTCACTTTCTGCATATTGGCAAACACGTTTAAAAATGTAAAGGTAAAATTCACCCTATAACCTGCTACGAAGATACAGACAGAGTAGAAGTATAGCTGTACTCTTTCTTTAACATCAATGTTATATGAAAACACAACAGGATGGGACATATGAAAATTGTCTTTCTTTAACTTTGGCGCTAGATGGGGTGGGTGGTTAACACTACATGCCAGCCGCTTTACCCTCGGGAGTGGCCCAGTACTCATTGTATAGGAAGCTGGGTAGGCCCCAGGGCCAGTCTGGATGGGTGCAGAATCACTCCACTGGGATTTGATCACCAGACCATCCAGCCCATAGCAAGTCACTATACTGACTACACTGTCCCAGCCCCCACTGCATGATACAAGTGTTACTGAATCTTATTCCGAATGGAAGTGGGGAATATGGTGCATGAATGGGATCTACTGTATAAACAATTTCATTTCCTTATGGGGAGGCGGGGGCAGAAGAAAAGACACTACAGTGATGTACCAAAATGACCATAATAGGCGGATGCATATGCTGCACTATTCAGCAACTTGAAGGTCACACTGCACAGTGCAGCATAGCATCATTCAACAAAACATGGTTAAGGTGCACATATTAACAGGAATTGCAGCCATCTGTGGAAATAACATTCAATTGTGTCAGACCACCTGGCTCACGTGACATACCTGAGAGCAGCGCCGTGGCTTGCCCATCATGCGCCTGATCTTGCACCATTCCACACGTGTTAACTTACGAGTTCGCAGGTGTGGGAAAGACTCCTTCAGGCAGATCATGAAGTCATTGTCACCATCAAACAGTGGTCTGGAACATAATACACAGTCTATGCACACTGTTCTGACAGACAGGCTGCAAAAATTTCTACATTCTAGCACTTTTGGCATGGTGGTATAACAAACAGACTTACAGAAACACAATTCCATTCATTTTCTGCCACTGCACACAACACAGCACCTTAAAATAAAAAATGGAAAGATATACCCTAAGTGTCCTCTGTGAATTTACATTCGTCCACCATCTTAACCCACACTGGTTTAATCTGCCCCAGGACACAGACAAGTTGTCAGCTGTTGTAGACTCAGTAATGAACTTTTGAGTTCCATAAAGGGTGGCAAATTTCTTGACTAACTGAGAAACTAATAGCGTCTCACGAAGGAATCTGCCCCATGGAGTTAGCTAATCAGTCGGTATTTTAACCTGTTTGCTCCAGTATTCAAAGGTGGTTACTTATCAGTGCTTTGTCCAGTGTCATATCGAACCAAGGTCTCATGGTCAGATACCACAACAAGACCAATACTGCTATTTGAAGTGCATGTCCAGCCCTCAGCCATTTTTGTCTGTTGCCACATGGTGCATACAGCTACCATCTGCAGTTCCTCGCACATATGACTATGAGAACATCGGCATGGCCATATTTCATAGTTATGCATTACTTAACAAAATCACTGGAGACAAATTGCCCTTTACAAAATTCAAAATCAGGTTTCAAGAGAAGATGGACAAGCATATCATTCTACGTCAGGATCCAGGCACAGTCATCCACAACCATGAATTTCACCTATAAGCATAGTGGACATACTTTACTAGGTCCTCCATGACCAAAAGAAGAAAACCACTCTTTTACGTGAATTATAAAGCCAGGAGAACAGTAAAGTCCAACAACATCGTGAAAAATATTCACTTGCTCTTCCCTTAAAGATGTTCAATACATCCAAAACATTTGTACCAGCAGTAAAGAAAGTACAGTTTTTGATAAAATCTTCTCAGGCTACCACAATATGATTTCTGTTCCAAACTGGCATGGAAGACATCATCACATTTCATTGATGTGAAGGCATCAAGTCTCACAGGAGTAGTTTGATAGCCCCTGTATGCTGTATTAATACTAAAACATTGCTAGTATAATAAGCTTGTTATGCCCCAGGTAAGAACAGAGGCAGCAGTACATATTGAAGCTTCAGTAAGAAACCAGAGTAGGATTTGGTCATAATTTTATTACCAGATTTTGACACAACAGCAGAGAGAGAAATAGTTTCAAGCTCGCAAGTGATAACAATATTTTACATTAAACTACTAATGAAAATACAGAAATAAACTCTGCAACATATAAAACCTAACTGCCAAGGGTAAAATATTCCCACATCAAAACATTCAAATAAAAATACACTTGAACATCTCCTGATAGGAAGATACACAATTCGACTGAGCATTTGCTGACAGAAGATTGTGTTCAGTATTCTTGATGGCCAGTCTTTCAGAGAAGCCAAATTTAATACTGATCATCATCTGGCAGGTGTCACAAGTAAGACAGAGATAGTGTCAGTAACTAAGAAGCAATGAAATGTACAATATGGAGAGATTTTGTCTTAGAAAACTAAACAATACAGAAGTTAAAAAACGCTATTATGTTAGAATCTCGAACAGGTTCGCATCTTTGAAACCTTCGGTGATAATGCGTATATAAACGCGGCTCTGTAAATTATTAGAATATTAAAATTCCAGCTATTCATGGGTTACAGCAGCACAAACCATGGTTTCACAAAGAATGCTCCAAACTGTGAGATTTTAGGTTTACCCACTGGCTTTGTTAAAGATTAAAGTCTTCTGGGATGTGACACCTTGTGGCTGGGTTAAGGTTCCCCAAGATTTCAAGGAATGTAATGCCATCACCTTCAACAGTTGAGGAGTTCAAGCACATTTTGGACCCCTCAACCCTTGAAGACGAAGGCATTACATACATTTGAAATGTCGGGAAAACCTAACCCTGTGACTTAGTGTCACATCCATAAAGTTCTGAATCCTCAGTGCCCAAAATTATTATATCAGTGCAGGCAGGTTTAATTGCGAAGGTTACAGAATCCCCCAACAAACTGAACCCTCATTCTTCTGGCTTGCCCACTTCAGTATTGAAATCCTCATTAAGTCCATTCACTTAGTAAAATCACACACGGAGACGCAACACAGGTAATGTACCAGTGAATGTAATACCAGACAGCTACTACAGCACCTAATACATCTGTTTTTCAAAATACCATACAGGAACCCCTTCTGTGACTATCTACTCACTTGTCAATGTTACTGTAAAACCACTCGTAGCAAACCCATTTATGGGCTTTTGGAAGTTTCAGCAGGTTGCGGAGCCGCATGCCAATCCTCTGCCCCACACGTCGGTCAGGGGATGTGGGGATGCTCGAACCGCTGGCACTCCCCTCTTGCATCTCGGTGTGCTGAGACTCAGTCTGTGGGGCTGCTGCGTGATGCTTCTTCACTGGCAGTGCTGCCACTTTGGTAGCTGACGCAGCCACAGAAGCAGCCTTCCTTGCTGGGGATCCCTTTGGACCACGCTTTGGTGATGAGCGTGGCAACATTGTATTAATAACATCATCATCAAAGAAGAGGCGATTCTTCTTACGGATACGAGCAGGCTGAAAACAACACAGAAATATTCATGAAACAACAACATATAGTGATATTTTGTTGGCATACAAAAAGATGTGGGACACATCAGTTTCTGCTTCATGGCCACAATGGTAATTTACTAGGCAAAACAAGAACACTGTACAAAGAACCACAGAGACTCACATTATATATCCATACAGTTGTACCAAGAAAGCTAAAAATATATTCACACCTCATTACCAGATTGCAAAATAAAACTATGATCTGAAGACAGCTAACAGGTCCTTCAGAATGTGGCAAAGTTCAAACACTTTGGAGCAACAGTAACAAAACAAAACTGTTTTCACAGAGAACTTAAGGGCAAATTAATTCAGACAATGCTTGCCATCATTCAGTTCAGAATCTTGTCACTTCTGCCTAACTAAAGTGTTCTGTGACAAGCTGACAGCTACTCAGCTGACTCACTTCTCTGGATTCATGGATTCATCTTACACAGAAGAGTGACCAGTGGTCAGCTTTTGTAAACATGATTCTGAACCTTCATGTTCCCTATGCATCAGAGATTTTTTCTAACCCCCAAGTGACTATTATTTCCTCAAAATGGCCTCTGCCTCACAAAGTTCAAATAGTTTTACATACATGTACATGAGACTTTTTAAAACTTCATGCTGCGTACTACCAAAATGTGTCACAGAATTCATGTTTTATTTATGCTTACTCAAACCCACAAAAATACCCTCCAAGTCAGATGATATTAGACTAAATAACATAAAGTAACCTGTCATCAAATTCAGTCTCTTGGAGAAATATAAAAACAAAGCTTGCTGAAATCTTGACAGTCAACTGTTGCAATTATACCCACTACACTCACTTTAATGCACTCTGTTCCTGTGCTTCACAGACCTTCAGGAAAATGTACACATCATGATTTCAGTAAGTATGGATGCTGTGAACTTGAAAAATTCTATCAATACTGTTATTCAGGGTTACACTACAAATTGTCTGTGAACGTCGCCCCAACCATACCTTCCACTGCTCTATAGTGCTGTCTATTCAGAGTCACTACTGCCGACTCTGGTTGCTAACAAACATATTGAATATGCACGATAACAGAATAACATGCAGCCTTTCAAACGAATGTTCAAGTACGGGAAGAAATAATTTTAAATTGACTAATACACATGGGTGTTCATAAATATAATGCATAGCTGAACATAGTGCAAGCACAGTACTGATCACTATACAGTGCAGTGCATCAAATAAAATGGCCTTAGAAGCTAAATTGGTAATAAAACTTTAATGTATAAACAAAAATGGTAAGAAAGACAACAAAGTCAATACCAGAGCAGAGAAAGCATGCATAATACCAGTTTTGATCACTGAAGCTGCTAAGTTTAAAAATAACACACAACCTGCAAGCAGTGGTAAACCACATTTACAGATGATACAAATTCAGTTTCTAAGCAACACCATTTTTCAGGCTGCTTGAAGCTCCACATAACTCATACTCTCACAAAACACAAAGTGTTGTTATTACTAAAAGTGACATGTGAAACCAGTCTCCCTTTGCACCTATCACATTAGAACACACATTTCTGCCACTGACCATTTACGATAAAGTTGTTCTCACCATTCCCCGTCTGTTGAGCACTAGGCCAGTCTGTTGCGGTGTGGGTCTGGGAGGCATCTCCTCTCCAATGCGCTTCAGACCGAGTGCAGCTGGTCCCAGGATCGGTGCCTCTTCACGGTCCACGTCCATGCCATCATCTGGGGTCTCCTGCTTGATGCTGTCATAATTCACACCACCATTCTTGAAAGTCAGTAATGCTGCTGCCGATTCACCTATCAAATATTATTTTATGTGATGTAAAATTCTCACAGTGGTGAGTTATTAAGGTAAGGACATTCTCGAACATAACACTGTACAACTTGCTACATACAGGACAGTAATCTTAAAACATTGTTTTGAAAACGGCAGGGTTTAAAATAAAATACTTCACCATGTTACTATCATGACACACACATGCTACAATATCAGGCAATTTTCCCCTTTCCACTGTTATTTAAAACCACCCTGTCAACCACAGATGTACATACTATCAGGATCCTGAAAGAAGTAACAAAACAATCTAAGGGGTGCATCCAAAAGAAAATACTAGAGTATAAAATTAGAAAAGCACCTTTCATAAAATAAAATCAGTACAGAAACATTATTTTTCACAATGACTGGATGTGCTGTACCAAAAATGTAAGTCAGAAGCCAGTGGGCATGGCCTGGGAATTATCATTGTGACAGCACAACAAGATTCAACACCACTAATACCAAAACCCACAACAGTAAAGGCAAAGGTTTCCCTGTCCATGCCTTGAAAGCACACAGGGTGAGCAGAGGTACAGCTCCACTCTTTCTTAACCTTGGCCCTAGATGGAGGTAAGTGGTTAACTTCATCCTGGTAACCATTGTACAGGACGGTGGCTGGGCACCTGAGACAGTCTGGATGTTACTGAGAAAAGAAAAATCTCTTTCCCATACTGGGATTCGAACCCCACACCATCCAGCAAATCCACAAATTGGACACAATCATAGCCCAGTTTCATCATCTTCTGTAGACTCACCAAATCTGCTGACACCATCACCTCTCCACACTGAAACCATGGATAAATGTCCCATGCATCAACTCGCTCCACATCTCCCTCCAGCCATTACCCTTCCCCCCCCCCCCCCCCAGCACACATCCCTATATTCTTCTCCACTCATCTTGCCACTGCGTTCACACAAATGTTAGTGACAAGTTTCACTACTGACTAGTACTCTGGAATGGGGAAAGGGCAGAGCAGGTTGCTAGAGGTGACTACAACAGTCGGTATGGCGAGGGAAATGTTTTGGCACCATGATCCACGGGTCTTATTTCCTTGGCCTCAATACAGTGGCTACAAATTTTTGCTACTTTTTAGAAATAGACGAACGGTTGCCACCATTCACCCAACATTTACAGTGTCTAAACTACATGACAGTAGTAGGAATGAAACTGTGTGTTCAACGGTGATCAGCAGTAAAGACACAGGCAGCAGAGGGGTGAGACAGATGGCAGATATGGAAACCAAGGCTGTGGAATTGGAGTCAGAGTCATGGAGTCACAGTTGGAGTCTGAAGGAATACTGGAGTCAGAGTCGGAAAAATGTACTGACTCCAATCTTGATACAAAATCCTAAATAGATACTAGCTACAATAACCATTAGACTTATACTTAAATATATGTTATAAGTCTCAAAAGTAGCCTGATGATTCAAGTGGTGGTGATGAACTGTCTTATGATACCATATACTGTTTTAGTAGGTTTACCATTATTAATACATACTGAGCTTTCATGGAGGAGTTGGAGTCACAGATTCAAAAATTCAGAAGTCGGAGTCGGAGGTTTTGTGTACCAACTCCACAGCCCTGATGGAAGGGTGTTATGTCCAACTACAAACATTACTTCTCAATGTTCAGCCTTCTGTCTTAGTCCAGTGTAGGTAATGTTTTTGGCTCATATAGTATTTATTTGTTTTTCTTCTACCAACACGATAGTGATGCAGGCAAAAAGGATAGTCTGGTTGTGGCCACTACACAGGGCCTTTACAGTGCCAAATGCTCCACTTAGTTGACCTCATTGTCAAAATATTCCATGCCAAACAAAAGACCACCATCAAGTTAGTAACTTCCATTGCCTGATTGATCACTTAGGCATATGTAAATAAGACAATTACAAACCCAACATACACGTTTCTTGCTACAAAATTCAAAAACTGCATCTTAGCATTTAACCACAAAATAAATAACATACACTGCACCCTCGAAACAGTATGTTGCACATCAGCACCACTGTTCTTGTCATCACGGTCCCTCCAGTTTCAGTGTTTAGTCACAACCCTATGTAGCACAAGTCAAAGGTTGAACATGGCTAGTACCAAAGCACACTACTGGACACAGTCTTGAGCAAGTTCCATTCATCTTTGATTTTGACAACCGATCTCCTCAGAGCCATTGGAATATTATCTTCTAACCTCTTTGTCAGTCTTCCTAAGTTGATAATTAGAGGTTAATGCAAAACAGCCCACAAATAATTGACTGCCCCCCAAAACAATGTTTTATTATATTTTTAGTGTTTTCTTTTCCTCTGCAGAAACATAATGATGGGACCTGCTTCTTTTTTTCCTTCAACTCCTTGAACATCATGCAGTATGGTTCAAAGACCTGTTCGAGGAGTCAAACAATTTTGATGCTCCTATATATTCAAGGGTCCAAGTGACATATATTTATTCTTGGGGTGACCCCACAAATTTGTGAAGTGGCCAAGTACAAACCCTCAAAAAGTAAGGGATGATTATGCATTGCTGTTTTCAAATGCAGTATAACAGAACCATTATGAATGTGAGGTGCCAACATGGATACAGACAATACTTGAAGATACTGTATGTGTCACTAAAATGGAACACAGGACCCTAACTTGTACTTTCTGTACATGTTGATTGAGTCTGTCACTAAAATATAAAGCCAAGAATGAAGGTAGAAACACACAAGAAAGAAGGCATATATTAATATGTTAAGTCATGGTGTTTTTTTAATCAAGTAATAATGTTTTAAAGTATCAGTAACTGAGCAACAGTAAAAAGTTGACTGTTTCATAAGAAATGAGACAAGCCCTTATAATGCATCACTGCAATTGCCCTGATAACAGAAATGGCACATTTCACCAAGATGCTGGTATGTTTATACACAGCAACACACTCTCCAAAAACAAAATTCTTCACTTTTAAAGAGTTTTCTCCAGTAATAGAATCTTTCACTCCAAAATCCATGGTGATTGTAAAGTAAATATATAGTGTTAAATGGGTGTGTCTTCTAAACAGAACGCTGTACTGCTGAACTGCTTGCCCCAGTTTAAAGACCACACGCTACCATTTCCTGTCAGATTTTGACCAACGCCAAAGTACTTTGCACACACTTCTGCAAACTGAAAGACAGACTCAACATTCTTCCTCATGATGTCACAAGGAAGGGCAGCAACGTACCACAGATTCATTGTTCCAGTTTATCAAGTATCCTTGGTTTTAACAGCAGACTCCACACAAAGTAGGCTGACTACTACTACTACTACTACTACTACTACTACTACTACTACTCCGACTACTACTTCTTCTTCTCCTCCTCCTCCTCCTCCTTCTTCTTCTTCTTCTTCTTCTTCTTCTTCTTCTTTAGGGCCCATCAGCATATGCCCCGGATTCACCTCATCCTTAAGTTTATTGTGCAGCCCTAAACACTCCATTCAGCACAGGTTCAATAACCCTGTGTCTCTTATATACACACCAAGGTCCCTTATTGAAGTTGTGCTCATATCTTTTGGTTCAGCAAACAGCTTCCCAAAAACATTATAGCGCTGACGTGCCAACGCCTCGCAGCAGCAAATGATATGTTGCACTGTTTCAGTGTCCATCCTGCAGAATCTGCAGGTTGGATTCCCATCAACCAGGCCCATAATATGCAGGTGTCTCCTCACAGCAGCATCTCCCATGAGGACCAAACTGCCAATTTTAGTTGATGCCTGCTTAATTTGAGCAGGTCATCAGCTCTTCTCTTACATGGTCTTCCTATGAAAAGTTTGCCATGTCTATGACCTGGCAAGTCTCTCCAGGCATTAGGCTGACTTGTTACTCCTTGATGACCAATCCAACTAGGAAAACATGTATCAAGCCACACACAAACAAGAAGCAGAAACACGGGTGTCCTCCATCTTGCACGACGTGAAGTTCTTCATAACTGTCGCAATGAGAAACAATGGGCAACACGAAACCATCAGCCACATTTAAGTGGCACTCAACTGTTCGCTGTGTCTCATACTTACTTTACAATCACCCTGTCCGTCACAGTCTTTGTCACAGTTACACACATACTTCTGAAAAGGTCCTGCTGATGCCAATTACACTACTTTGAAGAGACCAACACACAACCCCTGTTTGGTTTGGTTATTAGCTCAAATATTCTGAGACTGTGCCAGTACCTGTTTGCAAATTTCCAGGCATTACTTAAATGACAATCAACAATGTATTCCTAAAGGTACATTCCGACAGATCCTTCTTCTCCTTCTCCTTCTCAAGCACTGCAGTCCATTGTGGATCTCAGTTTCCAACACCATCTTTCTCCATTCCTGACAGTCTTTGACCACTGTACGTCTGTTGTTTATTCCCATTATATTTAAATCCTCATCAACCTCAACCCTCCATCTTTTACATGGTTTTCCTTTTTCCTTTGTTCCTTCCATTGTAGCTGTTGTAATTTGTTTTGGCATTAGCTGGTTATTTTAATAGTGTCATTCTGAACTCTTTTCTCTGAGGACTGCAACAATACTGCCCTTCTTGAACAGCCAAAACATGGTAGTTCACTTGGCCAACAAATTCTCAGGCTTTTATGGTTCAGTACCATGTTCACAACAGCCTGCCACTGGTTCCTATCCTCAGCCAGATGAATGCAAACCATATCCGCACACCTTAATCTTTAAGACAAATTTTAATATTAGCCTTCCATTTAAATACAGGTCTGCCAAGTTACCTCTTACTTTCTGTGTGTCTGTTTTTCATCTCTTACACGTGTGGTACCTACCCCATCCTACTCACACCAATTTCTACCACCCTAGCAAGATCTCCCAAAGACTACAAATTATGAAGCCCCTCACTATGACATTTTTTTGTTCTCCTGTTATGCCATCTCAAGTACAAATATTCCTCTCAGCACCCTGTTGTCAAACACCTTCAGTCTATGCTCTTCCCTTATGGTGGAACAGCCAAGTTTCACACCCATACAAAACAATGGGTAACGCAACAGCTTCACATATTACACAGTATTGCTGCTCTTGTTCACAAACACGTAAACAATGCCACATTTTCAAAACATTTATGTGCTACCTGTATATTATGATTTAGTCATGCATTCTACTGATTCACACATTACATTTACCTAGTATTTTCTGTGGTCACTTCTAGGCCACTACCTACCATAATCATGAGGTACCGCACTCAAAACTCAGCCTAAAAAGCGCCTATCATGACTGAGGTTTTTCGTTTTCCCCAGTCCCTTCAAGCATATTGCACCACAAACCCTTCCACCCACATCACTTGCCATTCTTTCTTCACTAACCATCACAACATTTCATGCCATATCTGAACTATTAAAGCACCATCGAATAAACCAGCACCACCACTGCCACCAACACCACCAACAGCAACAACAACAATAATAATAGCAATAATAATATTTAAGACAGTTTGTGTTTTCCTTTCTGATACTCATATCTCCAACCAGCACATTCATACCAACTGCAAAAACCAGAACCTGCTACACCCAATGATTCCAGCTACAGTTTCTAATAGTGTGTTTCACCACAAAAGTGAAAAGCGATGGTGATGCAGCACCTCCTCATTCCAGGCCATTCCAACAGGAAACACATAATATTCATGTTTACCCAAGGATACATGGGGGGGGGGGGGGGGGGGGGAGTGGGATTTTAAGCTAAAAAAA
>BLKM01000280.1:1222474-1305435 GCA_013340265.1 Coptotermes formosanus
GGGGGGGGGAGAGGCACTGTCAAGCTTCAACCCAAATAAATACCAAACAAAAAGGAAAACATCCTTTTGTGTCAATGGTATTATGTGGTTAATTTATTTTAACTAATTATATAATAATGTTGCAACCGTGAATGTTATAACTACATGACAGCTGGCAAATACTGTCTCTTTACACAGCCAAACAAATTTTTTCTAAAGCCACTCCTATGCCCCACCCTGCCCCAACACACAAAAATCCTGGCTTCATGCCTGTATTTACTTATGCAGACCTTACTGTACGATCCGCGTAAACGAATTTATTTGTCCCACGCGGCTTAATGGATAAACAAATTAAAAGTAAATGCTGTGCAACAATTCCCACACAAGTCACAAGCCTTCTTTAGGCCTAAAGACTTACGAATTTTTACACTGTACCCAGGTGAAGAAGAATGAAACTTTTGTTATCTATCAAACCCCACAACGATGACCTTATTAATTTAATTTCCTGGCATTATTATTTTTACCATTATCAAGCAACAACTACTTCAAGGACGTAGCTTGTATAAAAGGTCACTTTGCGATTAAACAAGTAAAAGCAGCTGACAACCCCACACCATAATAACAAAATATTCTAACAGCACTTCAATGTACAGGCGAAACTCAGTTTCGAATTTTAAAACTTCAAAACCATATTCTATTGGATCCGCGGACGCTTATCTTCTTGGCAAAAACTCAAAATTAGAAAACTCTCACAAACAAAATGGTATATAAGCTACGCGGAATAAGATGCGTCTTTGTAATAACAGATAGCTATGTTTGCGAATTAAAAAAATATATTGTACGGAAATGACACATATTACTGCCTCAAGGAAGAATACTAACTTTCAAGTTCATCCGCCATGTTGACGTAGTCTTCCAGCATATGTACGCAGGATAGCCAATGTTACCACGTCAAGAGCTTTCGTAATGTAACAAAAAGGCGAACTTAAATAGTAAACGATTTAATTGATAACTGTTCCTACGCGAAACGTGAGAACTTCAGTAAACACGTGATTACACCAATTTATATGCACACCTTCGTATATAGTTAGAAACATAGAATACTGAAATTCGTATTCACGATACCACTACTCAGTGGGTGACCAACGCATTATGGGAAATGCGAACAAATTTTATGCCACAGACGACGATTCATGCTAAACAAGAGACTTTATCTGTGCCACGTATTTTCACACACAATCATGCGAGAGCATGGTAGCTGCCTATCATATTACTGTTGCAAGTCGCTGACTAGTCGCTGGCTTCCAATCAAACACATTCACGTGATCCTACATGTTTATTTCTGACAAGGACCAGCTCTCGTTTTAGGGTTCCTTTGAGAGATTCATAGTAGGAACATGTACGCAATTCCAATGGGCCATGGTTTCCTTTTCCGTTGTCTGGTATATTCCAAAAACACCATTTCAATTACTCTATTCGAATGACGGAAATTGGCTATAACTGATAACTCAGTATCGTATTAAATCTGAAGACCTAGCCGTAGAGGGGACGATAATGTTAACATGGATCTGCAAGAAATAGGAGCGGGAAACACTGAGTAGACTGAGATGGTTCAAGATACGGACACGTGGGGGTTCCTATTAACACGGTAATGAACCGTCAATTTCCATAAAATGTGGGGAATTTCTTGTCTAGCTGAGAAACTCTTAGCGTCTCAATGACTCTGCTCCGTCAGTTGATTAGTCAGTAGAAAATGTATGTTTCAATGTATTTTTATTACATCGTACAACAGCACTTTACATTTAAATGTATGCTAATTCAGCCAAACGGTTTGACATGCTTGTCATATGCCACTCCTTAAAGCTTTGTTTTGCATACTCGAATAAAATGTATCAAATGGAAACTCCGCTAGTTACCACAGACTCCAACATACAGCGTCGCAATGCAGATATTCCGATAACAACCACAGATCGTAACCAACAAATTTTGTTACACCCCTCGTGCAAAAGAAAAGTGCTACTCAGAGGCGTGAGAGGAAAGGGGTAGGCAAAGGGGCGGTGGCCCGGTCAGCACAATCGAAGGAGCAGCAAATTGGGCGGCAATATGCATATTTTAAATGTAAAAATTTCTTTGCGCTCAACAAATGGTGAATTACTGCGTCGAATATAAGGAAACTAAATTAACAATTGTGATTTTTTGAAAGTTCATAACTTCTCTCAGAGGCGACCATTGTTGTTATTGGCTCCGGGCGCCAAAAAACGTAAGTATGCCATTGCTGATAACTATGCATTTGCCACGCATTTGCCGTTTTTAAGACGTAAGTTTATTCCATGATAAATTAAACTTAGTGTGGTGTGTTTAATGCAGTCCAAAAGCCTTGACAGTATAAGAAAATTCCTGATAGATGGTCAATAATTACTATAAATCAATTTCAAGGTAAGATCATACATGGCTTTGTGGATGGATAGGTATGAATTAAATCCAGTCGCTCATACATGACTTTTTCAAAAAAGTTGGCCAAGTTCCCTTGGAGGGGGTTGGCAATTGGGTATACATATCATAAAAAGATCTGAGAAAATCTGAGGAAAAAGTTATAAGGGTGAGGGATAACAGACTGAAATTTAAATTATGAGAGATAAAGCTTAACAAATGCTCAAATTGCCTTATCTGTTTATTGTAGCTCGTGCTTCGGTTCCATGCGACGATTGTTTTCACTGAAAATAGCTGTCAATGGGTCGCAGAAGTTCAAAAACTTTTCTAGGCTTGAGAGAATTCCTTCCCAGTTGTCAGTAATAACTGAATGCATTTCTCCTGCACATGCATAGTGCATAAGTATGGCCTCTCTTTCAAGCAGGAAATGAGAGCTAGACAGAATTGCTGGTTGATAGAATCGTTAATAACAAAAGAGTTAATTTTAAGACCTCTTCTAATGCCATACTCAGATGTAAAGCGAAGAAATATTAGAGCAGGCCTGATCTTTCTGCATTGTTCTGACAAACAAAAACAGGAATTTCAGTTTTCAGAATAACACATTCAAAATACCGCCCGTTTGATGTGAGTAAATCATGAAAGTAGTTATGCCACACTTCGAATGCAGCCTGTACTTGTACGAAATAGTGGTGCCCTGTCAGATCCAGTTAGTGTCACGCAGTGTAGCAGCAAGTGACAAAATCTTTCAGGGAATGACTCAGAAGTAATACGGTGCATAGGGTGCTGCATATCTTGCACAACTAGGATAATTTACTAATCCCAATTTGAATGTGAGACTTTTCAAGTGAGAGTGCTGTCACTTGTGTCAGCTCATTTATATTTACCACTAGCAGTTCGCAATTCTTTTACGTGAGATAATTCAACCTCTCATCTGACCGCCATTACCACACCTGTCACAGACATGCATCATCTCGTCTCGCAAATGTTTTATCATGGGTGCTGTATACAATTTCATCACAACTGATCAGAGGATGATCTGTGCTCGACACTTCTGTACTGCAGCAGAAAACGGAAGTGACAGCTCAGCTACGATCACTATCGCAGGTATTATATGTTACATAGTTGGTATATGACAGATCAGAGTTTCGCACTACTGCGTGGTAAATAATAATGGAAAATGTAATTTTTATATTTCATTACTTAAGATATTGTACAATAAGGAACTTCGTTACTTGTATTCCTCACTAAGTATTATTTGGCTAATCAAATCAAGGCTGAGATGGACAAGGCATGTAACATGCCTATGAGGAAGAAGACAAATGCATACACAGTTTTGGTGGGGAAACCTAAAGGAAAAAAACCATGTGCAACACACCTTAAAAGGAAAGATAACATTGAAATGTATTATAAAGAGACACAGTGGCCTGAATTAATCTGGCTTAGAATAGTAAGAATTGATGGCCCACTGTGAGTATGGGAATGAACCTTTGGGTTCCACAACATGCGGGGAATTTTGTGGCTAGCTGCAGACATATTAAGTTCTCACTGACCCTTCTGTGTGGATATAGCGTGGAATGGGGCAGGGAAGTAAATGAAGCTACTACTGGTCCCAAGATAATAGTATTACATGAAAGCCAGTAGAAGTTTGAAAGTGAACACTCTGTTTTATTGGACAATAGCTCTGGCATAGAATGCTGTTACTGCTACAGCAACCACATCAGTCCAGGTGCCCAATCATGATAAGGAGGGGTAAAATTGTGGCTGTTAGGGATCAGTTACACATTGAGACCGACCAGACCATACCGGTAAGTTACAAATGCAGGAAATCCCAGTCACAAAGACCCAATTGAAGCACTCATGAAGACCAGTCTAATGCCATGCTTCTGTCAACTTCGATATGCTGAACCAACATTTTATTACATAGTTTCCACACACGTTGTGTTAAGATACTGGCACACATACAACCCCCTACAAAAAGTTTAATTCTTGTACAAATCATTCTGAAATATTTTTGCACTCTTCACACTACAGTACTGTCAGAAATGCATGCATTATTTCGTTTCGCCTGTTGGGACACTTCAGTTGCACCAATTACGTGCAGCAGGGCATTACAGGTGGTCACTTCAGTTGGAATTATAATTTATTTACACTCCATAGATCATTTATAGTACAAGCACATGGAACACGCAGTAGTAACAAATACAGTCCACTATAATACAATATAAATATGAAATATATAGTTTGTACAGATATTTACAGCAATCTTGTATGAAATTTTCCCATGTTGTCTCAAACAAGACAGAGATGAGGGTGAGTATTTGCTAACACGGGGCAGTACCTCAAGTTATCAATATGTAGGCCAAGTTACAACCAAGGATTGACATCTCTCCAATATGACGCTGTGTTGTTGGGTGAGTGGTTCCTGATGTTTTGAAGAAATACATTGTCTTCATCTTTAACGGCCAAGAGGTCCCAGAAAAACTGCTCACCCAATGACACAGCATCACATCCCACAGGACTGCAACCTCAAAAGCGCCACTGTGAGAACCTCACATCTTCTACTGCTGTAAAGTTCACCCTAGAACACGCCATGAAGGCCCAAAGGGGGAGCAGATGTATAGCTGTACTCTTTCTTTAACCTTGGTGCTAGATGTGGATGGGTGGTCAGCGCCACACTCCGGCCACTTTACCCCAAGTAATTACCTGGTACCCATTGTACAGGGGGCTGGGTGGGCCCCAGGGCCAGTCCAGACAGGTGCAGAAAATATCGCACCCACCAGGATTCGATCCCCAGACCATCAAGCCCTTAGTGAGTCGCTGTACCGACTGCACTGTCCTCTTCTTTTATCATCATAATGTGTGTTTAAAGGAACACACATATTATTGCTAGTCAAGTATTTCATGAAGAAATGTGTTGTGTCAGAGTTTAATAGTTCAACCATTTGTTTTCGCTTGAAAAAAGTGTCATTAATGCAATTTTGAAACTAGTCCCTTTATGGGGGACATACTGTGTACGATAATAATATCATCAGCACAGAAATTCCACTGTGAAGTGACAGCTGGGGGTAAATGAATTATGTGTATTTGTGTAACAGTTATCAATACGATTCACAGCAGTCCACACTATTATCACTGTAAATTTAAGTTTATGTTGTAATGATGAAATAATAATAAAGTTAGAACTCAACAAACATTCAGTGTCAAAACTGGCCATGTTTCCTGTTCACCTGTTCTTCTGACTGGCAAAGTCATGCCTCAGACAACATGACATGACAACTCATCATGTCTGGCCACATCTCGTGCAGCTGCAACACTGCCATTTACACCCGTTATCAGAGTTCTAAACAGACAGACTGGTCATCTGGTCTGGTGTGCTTCAGTGTGTCCTCACCCTAACGCAAACCACACACTTAGTCACTTGCAAGGATAATTGTGTGGACCCTTGCCTCAAAACCTCGCAAATATTCATGATGGAGTACTAATTCATACCAACTCATGCACTATTATTATTATTTTCTTACATTACAATATTTTGTTCCAACATGTTTCAATCCCTGTTGGGATCATCCTCAGGGATAGGTTTAAAAGTTAAAATTACACAACCAGAATGACAATATTTTGTTATAAAATGTGTACAAAAACAGTTAGTTGCTATAAGTCAACTGCATATCAACTACCTGTTTTTATACACATTTTATAACAAAATATTGTCATTTTGTTTGTGTAATTTTAGCTTTTAAACCTGTCCCCAAGGATTATCCCAATATGGATCACAACATGTTGGAACAAAGCATTGTAATGTAAGAAAATACTGAATAATAATAGTGCATCACAGTTGGCATGAATTTATACTTAATTGATAACTACGCATGATATGAATAATATAAAATTCATGAAGGACTTCAACTTTATTTTATACTCTATATTATTCAGCTGAAAATAAACCATTTAATGTTGGTTTGCATTTCAATTTTAGTGCATGAGTCATGATAAACATTGTTTGAATATAAAAAGAGAAAATTAGAAAATAAATGGCATTTTGTGAAAAACAAAACAGAGATTATGCAGCATGTCTTAAAAATGCAGCAAATTTCCTTGTTGCCTAAATATATAAAATTCATTTCCAGGGGTGTTTTTCAGGTCATTTAACCCTTAACCCTTTCACTCCACGATTAAATCCCCTGGCGTGGGTCCCCCAGCCGAGGTTTTTCTCCAGGCATTTAATTTCTAACGCTTGCTCTTAGATAAAAAAGCATATCTCATAGACTTTTCATTCAAATTTCATGAAAAAAAATTTCGCAGTGTGTTAATGAATTGGTGAATTCGGGAAAAAATATTCACAAATTTTTACAATAAATTTAGTCCTGCAAATTACATGCATTATATAAAATGTGGGGTAAATATTTTATTACTCACATAAATCTGGTTGCTGCACAAGATCCGTGGCACCTTTGATCACTCTTCTATCATCACACACATACACATTCGCCCGCACTGCTTACACAAATTAGTTTTCGTGTGATAATCCGCGAAACAAGGCGCCACGCGTGTGTTGCACTCATGTCGTCAGAGTCGCAGCACGAGTCTACCTAACTACACTCTCATGCCATGTGTATAACCTGATTCGGCACACAGTTTATAAATTTCGATGTCGAAACGTTCCCTTTTTATGGAAATGTACTGTCTGAATATAACTCTGCCTTTGAATTTTACAATTACTTTGTCCACTGCCAAATGTTCCGAGGGGTTATAGAATTTAGCATAAGCCTGGTTGAATGTTTCAAAAGACTGTCTTTATTTCCCATGGCCGGTCATATTCCTCGCCTTGGTTGGGTCTCTGTCAGTCTCTAATGGCTTGGGTTATCAAGCCTTCGTGACGATGGCAGGAAGTCGCAATGTTTGTGTCTAGCCACAGCTGGGGCAACGTAAGCGCTATGTGTGAAACACTGTACGGGTTCATCTTTTGAAGGTCATTTGTTGGGCTGGGTTACTACCTCGTGGCTTCGCTGTGAAAAACAGCGGACGCAATTTCCTCCTCCTCCTCCTCCTCACCCGGTCAGTCATTTTTGTTATTGCTACTGCTTGCTGAACACTACCCGGTCTGTTACAAAGACGGTTTTGTATTCGTATGCACTCATAAATCTAATACCCTAACTAATGACCGACTTACATGATCAGAGGAAAACAGATCTAAGCGTATGGCGTAAATGCTGTGAAAAATTCCACGTATTTCAAGGGTGAACACGACATTTTTACTATATTAGATGGCTGTGTTACAGATTTCTGCCACACAACTCCTACAGAATGCCCCAGAACTACAACAGACACGCCTGTGAGCCCTCCTGTAACTGTACACATAGATTTTTATGGATGTCTCCAGTATTTTTGTATTGGTTCAGTCTGAAAATATGTGTTACACGCCACTGAAAACCATTCAGCCGTCAATTAGTAACTGGCTTCATAGCACACTGTTGATATTCAACCCACACACGACTCTAGTGCGACTGATAAACAAAACACTCCTTCTCCAGAACGGTATTACTCAGCAGAGAAATGCGCAGTTCACCAATGTGTTGACATACATATCGCAAGTGTTGGAGGCCTTACAGGGGTGGACAGGAGCATTTATAACTGCACACACCGGCTCTCACATTTAGGGGACATACCACACAGAAATCCTGAGAGGTACGTGGGACAGGGGTGAAAAAAATGCTTCCAAATTTGACACAATATTGACGACGACTGAGGGCATCACTCGTCCCAGACAGACCGTTTAAATGCCCCCTGTGCGACTATGACAGTCGCCATTCGTAGTTAAAGGGTTAATGGCTGAATGGGAAAACTGCCCCTTTAAATGTGTACCCGCTTTGTCTGAAAGGGAAAAAAATGTACCACTACATCATGAGGTTTTTGAATTTTTCTGCTTTTATAACAACAGATTTCTTACTCAACACACTTGTCTTCAATGTTCTGTTGGTTTAAAAGTTTGTCTGAAATTTACTTTTAATTGAAATTTCCACTTCTGAGGGGTAATTCTTTTCTCTAGAATCCTTATGATTTTTGCAGTAGTCACAAATTATTTACAGATGTCACATGCAGTGATTCTTATTTCCTTCTTTTCAAATTGTCATGTATCAAAAAATCCAGCCCCATGGACTCACTATTTCATCGGGCCAATGCAAGTAAAAGACTAAATTTTCTGCAGTGCTACAAGGTCAAACAGAAGAAAATTTCGGGGTTTGAACTGAAGATTGGACGACAGACCTAACATGAAAATAAGGCCAACAAATTTATGTACAAGTAAAATTACAAGTAAGAAGTAATGAAAGAAGACATTTACAGCAGTCGCTTTCTACTTTCCTTTTTAGATAATGTAATATTTGAAATTATGGAGAATCTATGCATGGTTTTCTAACTTTATATGTGTATCACAGAAAATGTGAAGGGTAAGATCTACTGAGCAATGACGGGTTTTGCAAACAGTTCCTTCAAAGGCAGAAAAATTCTTAACCAGGTGAGTGTCAGCTTTTTGAGTATCATTCTGCTCCATGAAGTTACAGTGAAGGCAAATTATTTCAACATACGGGTAACCAGAACGAGGAACTACTGTATGTTTGCGGCATAAGTTACTTGACGTTCTGAGTTGCAGTGAATATCAATATTTCAGTCTTATGGGATACAACAACATGCAGTACGGCAGATGGGCAGTACCATTTCTGTTTATGTTCACATGTTTTTACAAATCTCACATTTAAAATAATAATGGGTAAACAAAATGTATAAAATCTTGCAGGAATTCAACACATTAATGTTTTGCCAAAACAATTTGCCCCATAAGCTCTTTGCTGTCCTTACTGCTAATCAGATCAGCTTATATCATGCTCCAGTAAACATGTGTCTGCATGGCAGACCCTGTGCATAGGTCATAACAAAGCCCTCTGTGTAACGTGTGTAGGCCTGTCAACAAAAACTTGCACCAACATCATTTTGGGCTTTTAGGTCTGCATACGTATATCACTTAGCAAGGAAAAAGGGACCTTGTAGGGGCCTGTCAAACAAACACACACACACATCCACACCCACATGCCACCTGCATGAAGCCTCCTCCATGCAAGAGGCCAGATCGAGTGAGTATTACACGTTTATGGCACAAAAAGAAAGCAAGAAACATACGAGTCTAGTGGGCTCCACCAATGCCTTGCGTCAGTGAATTCTCTAGGACAATGTCAAACTCATTCAGTGACTCTAGAATTTGTCGCAGAAAAGTCAGTAGTGTTGGGTTGCGGAGGAAGGATTGCTCTTCATACATCTCCTGCGTCACACAGCATGCAGACAGGGGTGCCACCATTGAAGACAGCAGGTGTTCCCTGGTGACAAAATGCAATCAAGATCATCCCTACCAACAGACTGCAGTATCATGAAACTACTACAGAAATATCACCATATGAAAGTGCACTGAAACTATCCACTTACTGTACTTCTCTCACAACAAAAAAAGCATCCCACTGAAAATTCAACCCTTCTGAGATATTACACTCTGTCGACTGGTAGAATGTTGCCAACATTTTTAACGAGCATAGTGTTTTCAAAACATCAGTAACTGTTTACCAGCTGCCATGGCATCACATCCCAGAAGACTTGAATCTGCATCAACACTGCCGTCAGAACCTCTGATCTTGCAAATATTCCACTATTCTCGTACATAAAGTTACTCCTGTATAAACATATATTTGCTGAAGTTATTGAGAATGTACAGTATTTATGGCTAGCAGTATCATACGTCCACAATGCACTGGAAAGATTATATTCTGATCTCTCTCTCTCTCTCTCTCTCTCTCTCACACACACACACACACACACACACACACACACACACACACACACACACACACACACACACACACAGCATGTTACTTAAACAGACAGCTTGCCCTCCACACAGGCAACCTCTTAGAATTCAGAAGATGTCATGGGCGACACAAATAATGTTGATGTCAAGGAAAATGTCACTGACATTTTAGCAAATCACATTCAATGCTCATAAAACTCTATTTTTAATAATGTAATGACTTTTAAGAGCTAAAATGTGTGTTACATAATTCTGTACAACAAACACATGTTCAGCTTCCATACTCAACCTATAAAAAATGTATGTTTCTATAAATAATAAAATTGTCTCAAAACTTTCTTGAGTGTAGTCAGCGACTCTTCACTGAAAGCCAATATGACCACATTCATATGAACTGGAATACAGAAAACAACTTGGAGAATGTATGGCTGCAAATAACTGGCAACTATAATACCAGCGTGGCTCATAAACAGAACTTCAAGAAAAGCAAGGAAAATGACTCGCACACTCAACACTGCACAAGTAAGAAAACACTATATTGTATAAAACAAGGTCTCTTTCCAGCACTTTCACCATAATGAACAATTCCTAACAGGCTGAAACTTGTACTTATCACTGTTTTACAAGCTATTTGTAATTGGCAGTCTGTAATGCTATGTTATCCTTCATTCTGTACCTCTCCCTTGGTGGGAAAACAAAGTCTGCAGTTCAGAACCTCAGTACTGTATATGTGAATACAGAATTTACTCCCAGGAACTCATAGCATCATTAAATAACGATACTAAAAACAGTCATGCCATCTGAACGTTTCAGTTCAACAGGCTGTTTCAGTATGAATGGTGCTGCATGTGCATCTTCGTATACCTTCCAGATACTCGTCAGAAATGCTGGAAGAATAAACAGGGTACAGTCAGTCTCACAGATGGGTCACTATAGTGACCAGCCTAGAGACTGGATGACCAAGGACTTGATTTCCTGCAGGGACAAGAGATTTTCCCCTTCTCCACATGTCCACAGTGGATCTGGGGACCACCTGGGCTCTTACTGCCTGGCAGTAAAAGTGACCGGGGTGTGAAGTCGAGCACTCACCTCCACCTCATGCTTAAGTCAAGGATGTGTGCATTTATGCCTCTATGCCCCCCCCCCCCCTCCAGTGCCCTTATGGTGCAGACAGGGACAGCTTTACTTGCATATGCATGTCACACTGCTGCTCACATGGTATCGTGGTACACACCTGGCAGAAAGGCACACAAACAACTGGAATTTTCCATCCTTTCCAAGTGTGTGACTCGAACTTCCAATCTGCTCAACCAGATTGCAGTAGCTGTGCAGCACTCGCTTCTCTGATGGATCTGGGGTCATGTCTCGATCTGACTGTAGGAGGGCAGCTTGAAAATGTTCTTTCACGCGCACTGGAAAAGAAAATTTTCATGATCTTTAAAAATACTGCCAAACACTAAAATTCTCTGGTCAAAACTGTTGCTTTTAGGCTCATATTCTGCTCAGAACCTTACAGCATTGGTAGCCTATGTTTGCCCTCAGAGACAGACCAAACTCTGGAGCAGCAATACATAACACATACCAGAATTACAGTTATGTTTTATGTGCAGTAGATGAAAGTTCCTTAAGTGGAACAGTACTGATTTCAGTAAAATTCTTTTAATTTCATGGCCATGAACAGAAATTATAGTAATCAGTAAATGTATGACTACCATCCTAAAAGGGTTAAAGAAAGTGGTAACCATACGTACCTCCTACTTCAGCATTTGAAAACCTGTGTGTTCTGCTTATGCATTGTATTTATGTGGTTCATGCAAGTCTAACAACAAGAAACAACGGCTTCACTAACAGCAAGGCCGAGTTGGTCTTTGTAAAAGAGACGCAGTGTACGTTCTATAAGGTAGGAACTAAATTTATAAATATTATTTATATAAATCTGAGGCTTCAGAAGATTAAACACTGCACTGAATTAAATAACTTTCCACCAAAACCATGTCACTACAAGTGTCACAGATTCTATCATTTGATTTTGTGTTCCATGTTTGGCAGAGATGCAATTTACTTAATATTTTAACTGCATTGTGTATGTGGCCATCACTTACAGATGTAATCCCAGAGGTACAGGTTGCGTCCAAACAGGCGAGTTGACTTGAAACCGGTAAGGAATGCCTGTTCCAAACAATACACGAGGCCTGCCTCACCACACAGAAGAAGTGTTAAGGTGCTGCGTTCTTTCTCATGCTTGCGGTGATACAACAACTTTACGATGCTGTTCACCGCATCACCTGAATTGACAAAAACAGAGACAATTTTGTAATCACATGGCAATGTTTTCATTTTACTTCAGTGAACTACTCAACTAACAAGCTTTATGGTGACCGTTGTTCAGTTTGTCACAAAATTCTTCACCATGGAATCTATACCAAGGCAGCCCACACACGTGTTGTCTTATGGAGTTTATCACCATCACCACTGACCATTATGTCAACCAAGCTCAAACACATGATACAGTGACCCTGCCTCAACCCAACTCAAACACATGATACACTTGACCACTGAACCCTATCTCAACCAAGCTCAACCACACTACACAATGTGACCCTGTCTCAATCCAACTCAAACACATATACACTGTGACCCTGTCTCAACCCAACTCAAACACATGATATACTGTGACCACTGAACCCTGCTCAACCAAGCTCAAACACATGACACACAATGACCCTGCCTCAACCCAACTCAGTCACTGTGACCACTGAACCCTGTCTCAACCGAGCTATAACACATATTCCCCAAGAACTTCAACATGGTTACTACTGAAGTGTACTCGTAAGCCTCTTCAAAGACAATACCCTGTAAAAATCATTCTGTCCACGTAGATCCTACCCCACACTACCTTAAACACAAAACATCCTGTGAACTCCATCACTATCACCAGTGGATCCTATCACAAGGCAGCTCCTGTGAACATTCAGCATTGCTACAGCCTGCATGAAACAGTCCACAGCGGCTAAGAATGACACTGTTATGCGTCACAGCTGCTGTGTGTAAAATGAGTGCATTACGCTAGTTCATATTAATTGTCAGTTTATTCAAAAATGCTGTACAAATTATCAAGCTGAATGACAAACAGATGGCAGGGAAGATCAATATGTTACTTAACCATTTAAAGCCCTGTGGTTATATGTTGTAACTGAGGATTCCTCTCTTCTGGGATGTGACACTGCATTGTATCCCAGAAGATTGGAATTCTGAAACCACAAGTAAGTAAGACAGAGTAAAGGGCAGAATATATGGATCACCATGAGTGTAGACTCAAGAGGAATTTAGAAAGGAATGTCAAAATTTGTGCTGAGGAAATCCATGTCACACCTGAAGGATCCCTGCATCTGCGGGACACAGATACCAATAACGGTAGTTGCCTCACCCAACATGTGTTGGATCTCAGCCACAGAGAGGCGAGTGTCTTGTGATCGGCGAGGCACACTGGGGCTGTGACAACGAGGTGGTGGTGTGCGGCATGTCTCCATGAGCTCTTCATTGTCCACATTGTGAGGCACCAGCTCACCAACCAGCAGGCGCTCTGTGGAGTCATCATCAATACCTCGCCCAAGCCATCGCCCACAAGGGAACCTGTTAGCACCAAGTTGAGACCACGCAGTGTAACAATGCCATAGGATTTTAAATTTCTGTTCACTGCACCTTAAAGGTTTCTGACAAAATTACATAATCTGATAAAATAACAATCTGAAGTTATGCTGACCTACATAAGTTTCTAACATTAAGATGACTGTCTTCTGCGATATGATGTGATATCATGCGGGCTGAAAGACAGTCACAAACATTTTGAAGGAACAAACACCTCCATCTTCGGGGCAGAAATAGCCTTTTAACAGCTTGCACACCTCTGTGCTTGACAGCAATTCTGTACTTCACTGCAACATGTTTCACCCAAAACCTGTTGCAGTAAAGAGAGTTACTGTACAGAGTGCATAATCTGTTGCATCTACACAAAGGCAGTCCAGTGGTGGAATCCACCCACCATCATACAGCATGTCACATCCTAGACCACACTTTTGATAATGAACAATATGGACAGCATTACATGAAACTCAAAATATGACATTTTAAAACAACTGTATGTTATTATGCTTGTTGATTTCAATGAAATGTACACATACAAAATGATGTTTTAGAACTGCATTGGCCATTCTAGGCTGCTGCTCCAATTAAGGTAGTAAATTCAGTCTAATAATATTATATTTATTAGTTCACATTCAAATATGTTTGGGCTGTGCCATGGCTCAGGAGGTTAGTTGCTTGCCTGTCACCTGCAACATGTAGCTGGTTATACTCGATAATTAAAAAGGTGTGTTTGGAACAGTATATTATACCTCTGGTTATAATGTGAACATAAGGGAGATGAATCATCTTAAGAAAAAAAATTAATAGTGTAAAGACCTCCATTAATTCAGAGTGTGACACATTTTAAGCACAGTTTAAACCCTTGGAAACACACCTATTTAGTAACTAACAATGCCCCGCTGTTGTCACATCAGTGTGTCACTGGGATCTACACTGCGCCAATTAATCCTGGTCCACTTCAACAGAATGTACTTCCTTAAAACCTACTATAATACCTAGCCTATTCAACACACTAACTAAACTTTGAACTGGAAAATCAAGATTCACTTCTCTGCAGGAGTAGATATTTCTCCTCTCCAAGGCATCGTGACCAGTTCTGGGGACCATCTAGCCTCATACCCAGTGGCCTCCATGATCCGAATTGACTGGAGTGTGAAGCCGGCCACTTAATGCCAAGGTTAAGAGTGATTGGAGGTCTATCTCTACTCCCCCATACATTTTCATAGAACAATGCTTAATAAAGCCCAGTGACAGATTTAACTTTATCTATCCACACACACTGTAACAAAGATTTCTTTAACAGTCTTTCCCAGCTTAGAGGGAAAAGTAAGTTTCCACTGCTGTGGTGTGTGCTACTTACTTGTAGGTGTGTCCCGTTACATCATTACGCACCACCACATGCTCCACCATCCACTTAGGTGAAGGCCCTGAGTTGTCATGTCCAATCCTCAGAGTTGTGAGGATGCCCAGATTCTTGTGCTGCAATATAACAGCTTTGTGACATTCCAGTACAATATTATTACACTGCAGCAATGTATACTGGAGAACCATTCACTCACACGAAATACAAACTCCAGGGCCCCACGAGGGATGGGGACTGGGGACGTTTCACCAAGTGTTCCCGACACTGTAACCCACGCATTAGCAGATGTACTGGCAGCACTTGTTTTCCTGGAGGGAAATATTATGACACGGTATGGCAGTTCTGCAAGACAGACAGAAAAAACATTAGGAGTCACTTGGCAGGCTGCAGCCCACAGAACAATATGCGAGAACAAACAAAACTGACACAGACAGTAGAAGAAGGCAAACATAGCATGAGGTGGCTGCATTTGTATCGAAGTCCTGTAAGATGGAAAGATGTACCTGTGTATTTCTTAAGATACATGTAATATTTACTTTATGTCTTACTTAATGGGACAGTAGCTGGAACTATACAGCGTCAAATAACAGGATCGTTTATGAATAATGGGCTGCAAAGAGTGTGGAAGGAAGCTGTATGGCCTAGTTTGAGTAACAATCATGGGATTTGCCTCAAAGGGCTGAGGAAAGTCGTGGGGGGGGGGGGGCCACTCAGGAAACTTGGTATCTGGCAGAGATGTGAACCTGGCACCTTCCAGATGCAAGCCGGCAGCACCACTGCTTCAGGTAACTTCTTCAATCTAAAGTGGAATCAGCCTGAAGTACACGTTCCTTACTACTCGTCCAACTGCTGCAAAGCCTGTCACCATGTACTTCTTAGCACTGCAGACATGCATGCCTGCCAACACTTATCAGTGCTGGTAATATTCATACAAATGGCTAGACACATAGTGGTGGCAGCAGCAGCGGTGGTGGTGGTGGTGGTGGTGGTGGTGGTGGTGGTGGTGGTGGTGGTGGTGGTGGTGGTGGTGGTGGTGGGGGGAGGGGGAGGAGGAGGAGGAGGAGGAGGAGGAGGAGGAGGAGGAGGAGGAGGAGAGGAGGTGGAGGAGCAGCAGCAGCAATGAGTTTGTAGACACATCACCTGCTGTGGCTATTTGCATTTTATTGATTTATACAAGATGAGAAGCGTCAATGGTTCATGAACACACCAACACTGTCAATAAAATTCTGGGCTGACAGCAGGTACAATTACACCATTTTGAAGACCACAACGGAGTCAGACTCTGAAACAATCATGTATCCAAACTTCCTGATGTGGCTGTCAGCCCAAGAGGATTTCACTGAATTCTGTTGCCATATATGCTTCAAGATGCACATAAAACTAGCTTAAAACATGTGGGATATCACACAGCATTCCACTCACTGCATATGTGACAAAAACAATGTGGCAACTAAAATGTGCTGAACACTACGGAATATGCTACAAGGTGCCATACCGGAGGCGGCTGTGTGACAAAGAGTGCCACTGGATGACAGTCGAGTTACCATAACTGTAGCGATGGAGATTGGGTCTGTCCATGAAACACTGGTTAACCCAACCACATAATACAGCTGTCAGTCTCAGATTAAATTGCACTACAACCTCCTCACAACCAGCAGAACAATATGAAGATATCTACAGGTATATGGCTGGTTTCACATGTCACAGATTGTTACCCAGGTATGATGCCCCTTCCCTTGCCATATGGTCAAAATACACAGATAAATGCATTTCTAAAATCCAATTCTAAAACAAAAGACATAAAGGTACCTTGAATAGTGGCAGCCCTAGCAATTGTATCAGCTGCATCATTATTACTGATCCATGACCTGGCATCAGACGTAAGTTTATACCAACACCAGTTTAAAAAGTGACTGTCATCTCATGAACAGGTCCAATATGAGTAGGCAGGTTATATCTTTGCACTGTGATCACAGTATCTGCACACAGCAGGAACTGCATTGACAAAAGGACACACACACACACACAGCCTTGACTGCCTTACCACAGGTGATCAGTGCCACAGTTATCAACCGAACTGAAATGTTGCAGTCAATATTCAAAGGCTTGCTTTGCCCGCTCATAATAAAGACACACTATACTGATATGTTTCATCAGAGACCCATCTGTAAGAATGACCATGTGCCTCAGGATATGTGATAGCATATCTGACAACAGTACACAGAATGTATGTAAAGGCACACGTGCAAGCCTCGGGGAGATCAGAGAGGCAAGTATTGCAATGTGGTCTGGGTATGCCCCAGGAAAGGTACGGTGGGGGTTCAATAAGAATGACTGGGGGAAAGGTGATATGAAGCACATCAAAATGCTCCTTGTGTCTGATGTCAGCTGGATAACTTGCTACAGGGCTGAATACAAATGTTCCTTGGCCCAGGGCTGATTTATTGCTCAAAGTGTGCTCATAATGCAGCACAGCTACATAATAAACCAGTCAATGAATGTAAATGGCAGCCCCCATTGTTAGGATACTGACAGAATGGCAGTTATGATGTAGATTGACTGGAGTGGGCAAGGAATGTACACAGGTTTGTTGGGTAGTAAAATGGAGGTTACATTGTGTCTGGTACAGGGGCAAGGAAACTATGCCATACTATTGCAAAGGTGAAATGAAGGCGCAAATGTACATTTGATGGTGGAAATACCAATGGCAAGCAGCATCTGCATAAGAGTGGAGTGGAGGAGATGAACGTATACAGTATTGTCACAACAGTGAAACAAAGGACTTCATGATGTAGGTAAAGTGGAGGAGACGAACATATGCAGTATTGTTATACAAGTGAAATGGACAAGGATACGATGTATGTGAAGTGGAGGAGAAAAGAAACGCACGTAAAATTACAGCAGTCACACCACTTAGGAAATGGTGACTTGGCAGATCCAGGCAACAAACAGATTACACGAACACAAATGTAAGAGAAACTTGTTATGAGGATGACATGATGTTGAAGCTACTTACTGGTGCTGGTGTAAGTATTGGTGAAGCAAAAGTAGTCGACGGCATTCAGGGTCAGCAGGTGGTAGAGGAACTGCTCCTTCTCGTCCTCACAGCGGAGGAATGCATACCGCTTGTACAGGCTCCTGCAATCACGGCAAAATTGTCAAGCCCAGGACATCTGTCGGGAGAGACATAACACCTTATATCAAGTCATACCTGAGCAACGTTGAATCCGAAAGCAGGGTCCGCAGGTGTTTGGACAAAAGCTTCTTTTCCAGTGACAGCCTGACCCAAGCCCTTGCATAGCCAATGTGTGTCTTGATGTCTGTCATTGCCAGCACATTCCTACAAAAACAGTAGTTTAAATGCTGAATTAGGATCTTACTGAGGGATCGAAAGAACTGCCAGACATTTCACAACAAGCGAATAACACAACTGACACATAAGCCCTACGAAATATGCAGACACAGCTGAGAATTAAAAATTTTGTAGTAGTAGTAGTAGTAGTAGTAGTAGTAGTAGTGGCAGCAGCAGCAGCTGCAGGAAGACAGTATTATGGCTCAGCCAGTTAGTTGCCTGCCATGCACCATGGAATTTTGAGTTCAGTGCCAGGCCAATCAATGTGGGATTTGTGGTGGACAAATTGGTACAAGGACAGATTTTTCCCGTCAGTAACAGTTTGCCATTGTTCCACATTCATTCATCACCAGCACTGCACAGTAATTGCAAATAATGTCATTAAACAAAACACTCATCTGTCTGCCCACAAGTGGGTTTATTGGCACATCAGCCGCTACCACCAGACAGGTCACATGTCTTACTATCAAATCTGTAGTAAAGCGTAGGTCACCCGTAACACAAGACATAAAAGAAAATAAACGTTACACAAGACGAAAAGTGTCAAGCATAACACTCACCACACACTGTTTTAATGACTGTATATGGCAAGTGACCCAATTCACATATGACAGGGGTGGCCATCTATATGCCCTTCTAAAGCTGCACTTTAGGAGGCACACCAGGCAAAAGCCACGTAGTAAAATAAAATAAAATAAAATAAAATATTTTTGCCTTGTTTGACAGGTTCTTATTTTTGTCCATCCAACTACAACAGGTAGTTTCAGTAAGTTGTGAATCTTCTTTCTCTAGAAAATCTTTTAAAACACCAATCACCATCACCTTCATGTGCACGTAAACTACCAGAATATTATTTTTTACAGGCAACTTGCATGAATTGCACCAGTGACTTGCACAAGCTATATTGTGGCCACACCTGTTAAATGCCAAATACAACTACAATATATAAACTTTAGTGAAGGAAATACTGCAACGCATTCTGATTCTGAAGAACTATCACCAGGCACATTAGCATGCTAGATACAGAATGCATAAGCCAACTACTGCGTCAGTACAGTGTTGCTTGACAACAAGTACCTCATGTCATTGGTTAGTGATACAGGCAGTGGATGTAGATTTGGCTGATCCGAGTTTGCAAGTGTGGAGGCAGCACCACCAGTCACCTGTGACCTAGCCTCTGGCGATTTGTGTCTCTCTCGTCCAGGGGGTTGACGGGATGGTGAGACATCTGTCTCCAGTGCGACTGAAGACAAATCTGAACATGAATGATTACAGAATGTATTCTGACAATGGGCTGAATAAAAAACTATATGAGATCCAAAGTTCTTACGGTGGTACATACATTACAGTCTTCTGGGTTGTGCAGACAGACACAGCAGGTTCATTCAAAATGTCAGAACCTGCATACTGAACTACATGACATCACAACCCAAATTACAGCAATCATGATGTTATCAAACTGTCTGACAGACCGTGTTTTATGAGTTATTTCTTATCTGACTTCATGAAGCCACCAAATGTTATGCAGACGTAATTACGGCTTCCTTTCAGAATCAGCACTGAATCCTACGGCAAGAGTGTCAAAATGAGTGCTGAATCCAATGACATACAGTTGGCACTAAGGAACAGGCAAGTGTCCGACCTTGCAATAAAATAATTCACTCTTCCACAGCTTGCCTTTAGACCAGATATGGTAAGACCTTCCTGATACTTACACACACCAGGTTTTGTGTAAACTGACACAGTGCAATAATTGATAAACAATGTGAGATTTGAGGTCCACACAGAGGTGCTGCCGAGGATTTGTGTCCTTTGCAATATGACATTGTGTCACTGGATGAGTGGTTTACCACATTTCAAAGGATCACAGTGCCTTCATCCACAACACTCAAGCAGTCCAACAAAAACAGCCAACCCTCCTTTTTAGGACCACATAAGTATACAACTGAGCCCTCCCCCACCTCCTCCAATTGGCTCACCACCCTCTCCTGCCGCCACTTAAGTGTTACCACTTTACGTGTATATTTCCACATCTTACCACACCGAATGTTCTTTATGGACTGCCTGACTGTGGAAGATAAAGACACTAAGTTCCTTCCAATTGTTCAGAACCACTCATCCAACACAGCGTCACATCCCAAAGACCTAAACCTCAATAAAAATCACTTGGATTGGAATTACTATTTACGTTACATAAGAGTCAAGATTGTCACAGCAGTGACCCTTATGGTCATGGCTAAACAGTAAGTGTAAGGCTGTCCATGTCTATGCCCCAAAGGCATACAGGGGGAGTGGAGTTATAGCTCCATTCACTCTTAACCTCGGCACTAGATGGAGGTGAGTGGTCGGCCTCATGCCTCGGCCACTTTACCACTGGCACCCATTGAAAAGGGGATTGGTGGGCCCCAAAGCCAGTCTGGATGTTGTGAAGAAGTGAAAAATCTCTTGCACCTGCCAGCAATCAAACCCTGAATGTCCAGCCTGTAGCTTAGTAATTTATCAGAGGTAAACAATTTCTAAAATTCTGATACGATGAGAAAAATGGACCAGTATACACTGTGGATCCATATGCCATGGCCCTCACCTCCGATAGTGCACAAGATTCATTTCTCACTGTTGTTACACTGTTTGTCCTCAATTCTCACATTCCAGGCATAAGACAGTGGAAAAAAATCAAACTTAAAGAGACACTAACTGTTAAGACTTAATAATTTTACAGAAGTTTAAAAACATAAGATATGAAACACACTGACTCAAAGAAATGCATTCTGCCTTACATGTACGCATGACATGTTGGTAGAAGCCAGTAGACTTCAGGCCTCCACGTTGTCATGGTTGACATTTAAGCATCTGTCCCACTCTACCACCAAATCTTGTATCCCAGCACATAAGGTCTGTAGCCAGAAGGTGACAGCTTGCTTCACGTTGACATCTGCTGCAAATCGCATGCCAGCCAGGTGCTGCTTCATTGGGCCCCACAGTGCCAACCAGACTTATGAATGGTTATGGCAGTACAGCTTGGAGGTGAAGGGCCACTCTCCCTACAGTCTCAAACTCACACCCAATCACTTCAAATCTCTATGGACACATTACACAGCATCTGTTTGGCAAGCTATTTGTATCAGACAATATGTAAAGTGAGCTGTTATCAGCTGGCTACAGACACCTGACACTGACTGCTTCTGCAGCTGGATACAAGCCATGGCGCCATGGTGGAAAAAATGGTTACATCTTGAGGTTGATCACAAGGATGTCCGATGCATATCTTCCACCACTCTTCTTCTGCCATGCCTACATTACAGTCAGGATAAACTTCTTCGTATCAGCATGTTTTGTTGCCTTATTTTTTTTTAACTTCCTTTACACTGACATTAACTTCCTTTGATGTGGTTTAACATTTCTCTTCTACTACACCTGATCAAGTGAGAATATCAGAAAGCCAAACACCAACTCCCAAAAGTAGAATGGGAAGCTGGACACTAACCAAATTTTCTGGTCACTAAAGGCAAACAGGTGACTGTACTTTTTGACACCTGACAAAGACTGTGGCCTTCTGAAATGACATCATATAGTCTGGTAGATAGGTACCAACATTTCAGAGAAATCTGTTCCCTCAGTCTACAGGGCAGAAGTGAGGGTGTCATAGAAAGGGCACATTCAAATTCTAATGCAACCATCCCCAGAATCTGTGCTGATTCTGGGAAAAAAAAGACTGTCAGTGTCTTCATAATGACACTCCTACCCTGAAAATAGACACAGTAAGTTCACCCACAGCACTGGTAACTATCTAACAGCCTACATGGCTTCAGATACCAGAAGCACACGATGTTACTTTACTCATCAATTTCTGCAAGCAATTTGTGAAGCATACAATGCCGTGTCATGTCCAGACAGTCAAAACAAAGCTCTATCGACAGCATGCTCCAATGTGTGGGCTCAATTTCACAACTGTAGCCAACTTAAAAATTAATAGCATGAAATAAAAGTCAGATATGGTATATGTCAACTTATTAAAAAGTATACCGCTCAGGTGTGTGACAAGGCTGATAATTCTGGCACACTTAAGACAGAACATGAGTGAAACCAGTAACCCTAACCCAAACCCTACAAACTGAGTGCAGGAGCAACAAACAGCCACAACAGCCAAAAAAATTAAACTATTGGATATACAACACATACACTGGTAACACTATGCATCATCATGGCACATGGTGCACAATAAAAACTGATGATTACCACACAACCTTTGTGATAACAGACAGTAAAGCTTACAGTGTTACCACCTTTCAGATCAATAAAAACTCAGAAGAGGCAGTGATGAAATTCAGTGCAATTACTCCACCACTCATATTATTACTGCAGAACAGTAAAACTTTGCTGGCACACAAGCAATCAGATGTAATATGCATACAGATGGTAGAACGGAGGCAGGCATACAATCAGATATAACATGCATACAGACGGTACAGTGGAGGCAGGCTCACAAGCAATCAGATGTAACATGCATACAGACAGTATAGTGGAGGTCGGCACACAAGAAATCAGATGTAACATGCATACAGATCGTACAGTGGAGGCAGGCGCACAAGCAATCAGATGTAACATGCATACAGATGGTACAGTGGAGGCAGGCACACAAGTAATCAGATGTAACATGCATACAGAGGGTACAGTGGAGGCAGGCGCACAAGCAATCAGATGTAACATGCATACAGACGGTAGAGTGAACGTACAGTCAAGTCTCTTCCGGAGCACACACCACACGAGGGCTGTCCAGCCAAACAAACAAAACTCATATTATTAGTTCCATAACCACACTGTTTCATTCCAACTCTTTCATCATCTCATACTGTACACTGCACAGGCTGCTCAAGTATTATACATAATAAAAACATTCAACTTAGAGCTTCACAACAAAATTTATTTTCCACTGGGAGGGGGGGGAATGTGATACTCTCAGTATCCCCAACTACAAAGTGCCAGATGGCAGTACAAACAATAAATGATAAATTGGAAAGGGTCAGGGTCTAAGTGAGGTATTCCAAACCGGCATCCTGGAAGGACAAAGATAATCATGAAAAACATCAGTCATTATAGCTAGAATCGCTGCTGAGATTTGATCCTGGCACCCTTGGAATACAATTCCATAGTGCTATCACTACACCAACTAGTTCAGTAAAGATTTCTCATATTTTGACTAAGGTACACTATAATTAAATCAATAATTAAATGCTGGCAACAGAAGCTGGACTCATGCAGAGAAAAGCTGGGTCACTCACTTGGATAACAAAAGGATTTAAACAGAATGGTGTTATTAACCTTTTAAAGCCTAGCGGTGACTTTACGTACCACCAGGTTTAACATTAAAAAATTCTACGTGGTGCGCATATTGTGTTTATGTGTTTTGTACGGATCTCAGAACAAACAGCAACTTTTGCCTTATAAAACATTAAGAGACTGGTTTTTACAACTGAAGTGGAGAGTGTTTACAGCACAGTATGCACTGAGTCCTTACATAAAACAGATACGCTTCGTCTTTAAAGGGTTAAAGACAACAAATCATATAATTCATAAAAAAATTACAGATCTAACACTAAATCCATGTTCTTTGAATTCCCCATGCACGAATTACATTCAAAGTTCTCCGTTATCATCCACAAGGACGAATGCCCTACAAATGCTACCACAGGAACAAAAGAGGGGCCACTCAGACAAACACAAGGAAAGCAGACAATATTGCATTATTTTAACTAACAGAAACACCTGATACATACAAGATGTGCTTGTGATGAGTTAGCCAGATTGCAGGAGCATATTCTAAATATCCTCTGGGAGCAACAGTGTCATATAAAAAACAGGCTCATCTAATACCATTTTCGTGTTAGGCACCGGTGTACTGTAGCAATAAATACAGAAAAAATCTCAAGTAAACCTTCTTTAGTGTCAACTGCAGCTTTTTAAAACTAAATACAATTTCTGAACTGATCACCTTGTGACGGCATGTGCGCTACAAAGCATCAGTCCACTGCATACTACCACCCATTGCATTCCATTCATGTATCATGCCAGCAGTAGTTTAATTACTGTACCTATCCAAATATAAGGCAAACATGCAGATAAGATTATCCTGACCCACCCCATCACAATCATCAGTTTTCAGGAAAGAATGGGACAATTAACTGTATGTGCAATTACAAGGAACCCCTCATTTTTCCGAAGAATATTGAAAAAATTCAAATCTTCTAATGAGGTAAATACTGTGTACTCCACCAGCTGCTGCCATGTTTCTGTAAATGTAATTATAGTTTTGCATGCACAAACACATTAACTAACTAACTAACTAACTAACTAACTAACTAACTAACTGAAACTAAGTCCATGAAGCACAGTCCTTCCTGACACACTATAACAGTTCCCCAGCCAGTCAAGAAATTCCCTGCACTTTATGGAACTCGAAGGTTCATTACCACATTGACAAGCGCCTGTCACCTGTCCCTATCCTGAGCCAGATCAATCCAGTCCATGCCTCCCCATCCCATGTCTTTAAAATCCATTTTAATATCATCCTCCCACCTACGCCTAGGTCTTCCATGTGGTTCCTTCTGTCAGGTCTCCTCACCAACTCCTGCATGCACCTCTCCTCTGTCCCATACATGCCACATGCCCTGGCCATCTCATTTGATCATGCGAATAATATTTGGTGAGGAGTGCAGATCATAAAGCTCCTCATTATGTAGCTGTCACCACTACCCTGTTCCCTCGTCCCTCTTAGGCCCACATATCTTCTGCAGCACCCTATTCTCAAACACCCTCAACCTATGTTCCTCCCTCAATTTAAGAGACCACGTTTCACACCCAAAAAAACAACACGCAAAATTATAGTTCTGTATATCTTAACCTTTTAAAGCCTAGCGGTAACTTTACATACCGCCAGGTTTAACATTAAAAAATTCTACGTGGTGCCCACGTTGCGTTTATGTGTTTTGTACGGATCTCAGAACAAACAGCAACTTTTGCCTTGTAAAACATTAAGAGACTGGTTTTTATAACCGAAGTGGAGAGTTTTTACAGCGCGGTATGCAATGAGTCCTTATATAAAACAGATATGCTTCACCTTTAAAGGGTTAATCTTTACATTTTTGAATAGCACACCGGACGACAAGATTCTGCGTTGAATGACAGCAGCATTCCCTAACATCAATTTGCTCTTAATTTCTTCATGAATGAAATTTTGAGTTGTTAGGGTTGTTCTCAAATATTTGAACTGTTCCAAACTTTTAAAGGATTTATTACCTATCTCTACATTGATATTTTGTTCTATATCCTGGTCTTGAGACATGACCATATGCTTAGTTTTCTCAGCACTTACTTCTAGACAAAGTTTTACATAAAGGCGGGTAAAAGTGCTCTACCAACCCTGCATATAATTCAGAATGCACATGGCAGTACTCCATCCAGTTGTTCAGTGTTTACTGATTGCATGCTTATTTCCATGACAGTAGGGAGGACATGAAAGAAGAAGCAAGAAGTGGCCATCCTTCCGCCATGCACACTGACAAAATGACTGAAGCTGTTTGTCACCTACTCACTGATGACTGTCACACCTCCCTCCAAATGACTGCAGAATGTTTAAACATCAGCAAGGATACTGCTCACACCAAAGACGAGCAAGATTTTGGGAATGGAAAGGTGTGCATTATGATGCAGCAGAAAGAGGAATGGACTGCATCTTGTCACACTTCTTTCAATGGCAGAGGATGAATTTTTTTTAAAAGAATTGTTACAGTGACAAATCGTGGTGTTTTGCATACGATCCTGACACAAAGTGACAGCGCATGGGAGTGGGTAAGAAAAATATGCTGAAACTGAAAAAGTTGTGGTTCAAAATACCTCATGCAAAGATGATGCTCATTATCTTTTGAGACAAACAGTACGTCCAACAAGAACTCCATCCAAAAGGCCAACCAATTAACGCAGCACATCACAGAGACAGTACAGAGCAGCCCTTAAAAAGAATAAATCACATGTGACCGGCCCTGTGCCAATCAGGAGACTGGTTGTTATTGCAAGACACTGCACCTTTGCCTAACACTGTGACTGAGACACAGTATTTGGCTAACAGACACGTTGCTGTGCTTCAACACATACCCTACTTGCCTGGCCTTATTCATGCCAAGTATTTTCTCTTCCCCAAACTCAGATTCTCCCTGAAAGGTCAGCACTTCCAGTCCATAATGGAATTTCAAAATGCGGTTACAAGGAAACTGACTAGCAATCAGAAAGAGGCCTTCCTAGAAAGCATAAAAAATTATATGAACATGCAAATAAGTGTATAAATCTAAAAGGATCATATGTTGAATACCAGTAGCAATTTTTTTAAATATGCATTTTTTATTATTTTTTAAAATTTTTGTCCTAGAACTTCTCTGCTTTAGTTTCCTCCTAGTCCCAGGCAACTGAACAAGCAAGTGAGCTGCCACATGCCAGTGTTGCCAAACGCAGGCTCATGCATGTCATGGGACAGCTGGCATCAGCTTCCGGCCGCTCAATACAATTTTTCAGTTGTCATGACAGAGACCGAGCAGTGGGAAGTGACTGGCTGCAGTCTTTGCATTGCGGAAGAAATACGACATCCCCGCATCAGCCGTGAGGTTGTGTAATTCTGCTGTGTGAAACGTGGCGGAAATGACCTTGGAAATTAACCTCTATGAACAGACCATGCCATTTGAGTGCTGCGTTTTGGAAACGGAACAAATGAAAACTCAGAAAAATTATTTAGGATTTTGAAACAGAAAATGTATTAAATGGGTAAAAAAAAGTTTCGTCATCAAATTTGTTACTTCTTAGATGGGAAATTTCCTTATGTGGGGATGCATTAAAAGGGCAATGTGTAATGTTAATCAAATGGGAGAATTTTGGTGCTTTTTATCCTGACTTCTTAGGCGGGAAATTTTCTTAATTGGGGACGTCTTAAACGAGTTTTACTGTATATGTCAGTGGTTTGTGGCAACAAAAGCTACACTGTCAAGCAGGTGCTGTTAACACAACACCTCACTGTGAAATACTCTCTATGCCCCTCTTGTGGACAAAGTCCATATTTGGCACAAGCTCTGCTGACTGCAACACATGATTGCCCATGGCTGAACATACAGACACACATGAAAGTCAGCTCTGATACTTATCAACTCCCTTCAGCCTTAAGTTCACCTACACAGTATCTAAAAATTCAGTTCCTATGCCTGTGAAAACACACTATGTCTCAGTTACAAACACCATTCTGTTTATGCTGTTAAGAACAATAATACCCATATGCCACAAGAATCATGCTAAACATGTAAATAGACTGTGTGGATAAAATAACTTTGACTGTTACGGCAAGAGGCTTTAGACTTAAACAAGTTGGGCAATGTCCACAGTGTAACGTTTCTGGTATATTCACCAAATTACTGTCCCTTGATTTTAAATATGTAACAGATTTAAAGAATAATGTTGAAAATGCATGTATTTTAAGTGTGCGATTCCACGTTTTACAGAACACATACCACAACCTTACTCCACATCTTAGCAGTAGTGCCAAAGTTAACCCCTCAACACCAGCCTCTGTGCACTGTACAGTCTTGAACCATACTGAGTGAGTGTATTTTACAGTACATTACATTTAACACTCCTCTGCCCTGAGCAGTTGTTCGAATTTCAATCCCAACATCACTGTAGGGTTAAGGGTGGTAAACACAACACAACACAAGTCAATCACCATCACAAAATCAATACCAAACCTTAACATACGTGGCTTTAAACCACCATGAAATAAGTTGCATACCCAAATTGGTAGCACAGCTGAACTTGACACAAGTGACTCTGGACCACCGAACATCAGTAGCACAGCTGAACTGGTGGCACTTGATACAAGTGACTGAACCACCAAACATCAGTAGCACAACTGAACTGGTGGCACAACTTGATACAAGTGACTCTGAACCACCAAAACATCAGTTGTGCAAGTGAACTGGTGGCACAACACAAGTGGCTCTGAACCACCAAAACATCAGTAGCGCAACTGAACTGGTGGCACAACACACGTGACTTCACACCACCAAACATCAGTAGCACAACCAAACTGGTGGCACAACTTGACACAAGTGACTCTGAACAACCAAATGTCAGTAGTACAACTGAACTGGTTGGCACAACACAAGTGACTCTAGACCACCAAACATCAGTAGTGCAACTGAACTGGTGGCAAAACACAAGTGACTCTGAACAACCACAACATCAGTAGCACAACTGAACTAGTGGCAAAACACAAGTGACTCTGAACCACCAAAACATCAGTAGCGCAACCAAACTGGTGGCACAACTTGAAACAAGTGACTGAACCACCACAGCATCAGTAATATGATTCAAATGCAAGCTATATGACTCAATGTACTCACCAGGAGTTAGGAGATTGGGATCAATGGGTTTTGATGTGTCATTGCACTCCTTGAGCTCCTGATAGTGGCTGAGATGAGACCACAGAGCAGATTTACCCTGCAAACAGTATCACACTGCCTCAACTGTTCTCACAATTTTACCCTTGACTACTGACCCTCTTTCACAGACCATCAAAAGGTATGCATGATTTCAGGCTTCCACCGCAATGCACATGAGATCTGCGCTCTTCTGGGATATTATGCAGTTCTGAAATGTTGGTAGAGAACTACCACGCAATGCTGCGTAACATCTCAGAAGAGCGCAGATCTCAACAGTAAGGTATGTGGTATACTGGGGCATAAGAACGACCAAAGATGAGAAATTAAATATTACAAAAATGCAATTCATCTCAGCGCCAGCACTAGATCCTTCTGAAGGTTCAAACTATGACTCCAAGAAGGCAACATAACATTCTAGAAGAATTGAATCTTCTGCAACATTGCTGTGAGCAGTCCAAATGTCACACCAATGCACACACTACTGGTGACAGCAGTGGTGGCAATGGCGACGATGTCCAGAATGTATTATTACAGTGCCTGAACGTACATCACTGCATAAAGAAGTACCACAAACCTGTTTGTTCTGCAGTCCATGAGACCAGATGCGCTCCAGCAGGTCGCACAAGCTTGCTATGAGTGTGTTTTCTTCAACTCCTACCAGGGAAATCTCCCCACAACCATGCCCCAGTTCCACAGCTTCAGTACCCATCTTTTCCACCAGCATGCGCTTCGTTTTGCTTTTGCAGTCCTGCCAACATATTATGCAATATATGTGCCATTAACTCCTACTGGTCATACGTCACGGAGCACATTTGATGCAGATCAGAATACAGTTGTTAACTCTTTTGTGTGGGAATAAAATTCTGGCTGCAATCTGCAAAATGCCACAATTTAAATTACAGGATTTAATTTTTTTTGGACAGAATGGTAATTACTGAGATTAGTGGTGGCAGGAAGAAACCCAACACACCTGTACAAAAATGGCCATATTTGGCTGACACATATGCTGCTTCATAAGGAAATTTGAACTTCACCCCATGTGATGCATCATATGCATCATTCAGCACCAAAGGATTCAATAAGAACAGTGTGACCATCAGCTCTATACACATGCAAGGTATGAAGTCCATATTCCTGGACTACAGAAGTTAAAAATTAACAGGTATGGGAGCTAAAGTTAATGACAACAGGCAAGAAATAAATCACAAGTAAATTTCACTGCAGCCACAATACATTCGCAAAGATGCGACAAACATAACATGTTCAGCAGCTTCTCCACATGCATCCAGCATGTCTGTGCCACCAGTAATGGAATTGGCATTGGGAAAACAGTAGACACAAGGATAGAGTCACCACGTGCAGGTTCTCCACAAATGTCCAGTTTGTCTTCAACACAAATACAGGATGCATACGTGCAAGGAGAACAGCTTCATACACAATAACCACCTCACCTTCAGCAGCTTCTCCACAAATGACCAGTTGGTCTGTGCTACCAGCGCAGGACTCATGTCACTGCTGAATTTAGGCTGCTGCAAACTGATCCCAGAGCTGCCAACCCTGGGTGACACTGATGCAGTGTCCATCGTCCCTTCACCATCCATTGCTTCATGTTGCTCTGAAGTCTGGTGCTGGTTACAATGGTGAGTATTTCGCCACTGGTTAATGTTACGCTTTTGAGATCTGCAACATAAACCAGCTGCTCAGGTTCATGGTCCCTCACATGAACACAGGATGGTGTGATAACTGAACTCACTATAGAGAAAAGCTGGCTGCAGGGCTACCAAACTGTATGGTCTGTTGTGTATCAACGTTATGGCAGAACATACTGCTTCCAGCTTCAGGGCAGCAATTAGGGGAAGTAGCTGATTATAAAGAAGTTGGAGCAAAAAACAGTGCCCCATCAGAATGTAGGTATTGAGAGTGTGGCTGAAACTTGCCAACAGGAACTCTACAACTGAAAATAGAATGTAGTCATGGACGGTCAAAGAACCTGCTCTATGCAGAGGAAAGCCACGTCAAGGCTTCTCCTTGGTAGGAATCCTCTTTCAGTCCTACAGGGGCTTACGTGGCCTGTTCAGGGAGAAACCATTATCCCCATTCCTTCCACATGATGTGAAAGTGTTCCTTCCATCACTGTCACTGCATTCTGCCCTTTCCAGGGCCTCTGCTTTCCCTTGGCCTGTCTGCAGCCTGTCTACTTTTTCTACTTCCGTCACCAAATGGCCACTCCTGTCTTCTGTGCCTTGTTCGTATCCCCGACTTATATATGACCAAGCAATGTCCCTACTTGCCTTATTTCCAACCTCAAAATGGAGGCAGGTGTTTCCTCCAAAATAGTGGTAACATAATGTAAAGGCCCACAATATTAATATGATTGTACAAACTATATTTTAGTTTTAATTACCTGTGGAGAGGTTCTTTGTTGAGTATTATCGGGTCCAGCAAAGGAAATATGCCTGCCCTTGTTGACTGCTTATGCGTATCACCAGTGGGCAGAACTTCCTGCACACCTGCCACTACAACATCAACTGAAACAAGGCGCTTCTCCAGCAACAATTCCGTGTCCTTAATAGTAGTGCAGGGTTCGTATCCTGGCGTTCGCACCAAAGCCTCCCCAAACCGTTTTCTGCAATACAATATAACTATAAAATCTTCAGTCTTATATTTACGCTCATTTATAATCTGGCTCTTAGAGCGGCCTATGTGTAAGCAGCTTCAGTGATAATGACATTTACCTCCTTAATCATTATAAAAAGTCAATAACACAGTGTTTAACATGTTGTGTCCAGTGTCAAGTGAATTTTGTGCCACCCCGTACACTACAGTTTACGGAGGAGCAACAGGAACAAAAAAACTGTGTTTGAAAACCAGTTCTGGATCCTCACCATCAAAGACAAAGACTTACAGAGTCTACAAGACTTGAGCACAATCCATGCTGTATACAACTCTTTGCAGTACTTTTATGAGCTTTGAATTAATGGCATGCAGATGACTGAATTATATCAAAACATGTCGCCATGATAAAGTATATAACATACATTAGTTGTGTTTGACAGTATTTAAAATACTTCTTTGTTAAAATCATACCACAGTGGGATGATGAACATAAAACTGATGGGTCTACCTGATATAGCAATATGTAAGCATGGGTAACATCAGTAAGTTTTCAGCACACAATGAGTAAAACCCAGCTCTGGCATCCAATGACATCACTTTAATTTTGGTGTGTATCCCACTTTAAACTGAACAAACATAAAACTATTCACACAGTCCTATCAACAACAGTCAGCCAAGTAACATGCAGCCGCATGTGCAACGAACTGCAGCAGGAACTGGCTCCTGCATCTTGCGTTCGAGCCATACCTGAGGAGACGTATCCTGCGGTCAAACACACGTAAGTTTGGCTCCACCTCACTCCAGTTGGCCATGATCTTGTTATCAATCAGCGTGGCGAACATCTGGCTCTCGATGAAGCGTGACAGGAATGGTAAGTGCTGTTCGGGTTGGTCAGACAGGAATGTAGCTTTGTCAAAGTTCTGCATCGTGTCTCTGTTGCTCAGCCACTGCTCCTTGTCCTGTCAGCAAAGATAACCTCACATGAGATGATCAACACCACACATTTTGCTTGCAAAACAAACACACATCAATCTTTCTTGCCCTGCAGTGCCAACATGCTCCTGTGTTTCTGGGTTCAAACAAGATTCCATGGTGATTACCATGCTGAATGCCAACAAGCAGACACAAGAGTTATCAAAACCCGTTTTTATGTTATCTTTCAAAATCTCTCTGAAGAACTATGAATACACACATCCCAGTCCAACACCAGCTAAGTCTTACCACGTTCCCACTCTCTACACACCTTCCTGGTCCCTGCTGGCCTCAGCAGTACCAGATACATGATGAAGGGAACTTACGAAGCGCACAGTCACACTACTTAATGTGCACTGCAGACCACAGAGTTTAGGGATGGGAGACATAATGAGTTTGACCAGTCTCAAACCATACTGACAAAACTTACTTATGCCCTGATGCACTACACATCCCATTAGGCTGCATGATTATACTGCAGCTACAAATGAAACTACAGAAATTAGGTTTAATGCAAAATATTTCAATAAACATGTCAAGAAGCATGAAATCAAAGAAACACTTTGTTTTAACCCACTGAAAGTTTCTTTAAATGGCATCCTTCATGCCCTGGCAGCTGCATCTAAACCACAGCAAGCCCATACTGTTGCAGTTTGTATATTAATAATAATATGCACCTTTTGATCAAAGGCATGGAACAGCATGAGGCTGCCATCTAGTGGTGACAAGATACTAGCAGAATGTTAAGAACAGCCTTTAAAACACACGGTACAGCTGCAAGACTTGAGTTCACAGGATTCAGATCTTCTGGGATGTGACAATGTGTCACTTGGTGTTCCTGACATTTTAAAGGAATGCACTGCCTTCACCTTCAAGGATCAACAGGTCGTTAACTCCAGAACACTAACTGGGTGACAAAGCATCACATCCCAGAACACCCAGAACCTTCAACTGGCACGGGTGTTTGGACAAGGCAGCCAGCCAACCACATCTCAGGAAAGATGCTGGTTCATGAACGGTTAAAGCATGTAAATTATTTAAATGTCACAACATTCTATGCCTACACAACATTTTAATGCACTTCTTACACACTTTGGAACTAAAAAACAACCACACAAACATACATATAACCTGTTCTACCAGAAATATAAAACTAAAAATGTTTTCTCCCCTTGCCAATGCCATACTGAGGCAAATGTTACTACTAAATATGAAGACAGTAGTATTTGCTGGTAACAATCATCCAGGATACAACAGCATGTAGTTTGGTAAACAACTGCCAGTGTTTGAGAAAAGTCTGAAAATTGGTATTGCTTCAATATTTTTATCTCCATCCTGTGCGTATGTAACTTAGAGTTTGCATATCAGCTTTGTGGTCCTAGAAGCAGGAGAAATGAACAGGAAACAGAGCTGCAAAGCCCAGGCCGGAATCATAGCTTAACATACAATTCATGCATCTTTTTAATACTTCCACTCACAAAAAACCACAATGATGGTGTTAAAAATTTGCAAGTTACTGGACCTTCAAAATGGAGGGCTTTTGTTCATATGTTGTATAAGAAGCAATTTATCACAGGCTGCAACATTTGCAGTTCTCACAGCAGTGCTGCTGGGCATTCAGTTCTTCTGGAATGTGATACCATGTGATTGGGCGAGTGTCTCCTGATGTTTCAAAGGACTGTGATGCCTTCATCTTCAGGGCCAATGAGACCAAGATTCTTATTAACACAGAATCACATTCCACATTCCCTGAATCCTTACCACAGGTTGTCTAAATGGTAATAAGAAAACAGCCTCGAAAGAAAAACTTCACATTCTCTTACATTTCTAAGGTATAACTTTCAAATATACATATTTTTAGGAAACTTGGTGATAGTTACCTAATACCATTTTTCTCACTGAATATGAAATGGGGCATTCAATAAATAAACTGATAGGACAAGATTAATTGTCACTGACCTGGCTGGGCTGAATAACAAAATGTTCATAAGCTGAAAACAGATAAACGAAGCGGTTCAGGAACACTTCCCGCACGGCGTTATTGAACCTCAGATCTTCCACGTACTGTTCATGCTCAGACAGCTCACATTCCATGCTGTTTTCTTGCCCACTATCATCCAGTGAAACACCCGTACGCTGAACAATGGCAACAATGCGCTGCAGGGCATCTGACATACCCGAGTCCGAGTTATGTGACCACGAGTGCTTGCGATGCATCAGCTGACCAAAGCTTCCCGGCACTGTGCAGCTGGAGGTCATATTGTTACCACCATGTGGCAGCCCCATGCTGTCACTGAGGTTCCTGGGGCAAAAGTAAACATTGCAGACTGCCTGGTGCTTCTAAAACATACCACAATGTGATGATACTACTGATCTACTCTCGAAAGCCAAGTTTTATGCTGTCATCACACCTGTTTTTATGAGATCCTATAAGCTATTTTCGTAAACCTGACACAAATATCATGCCACTGAGGGTCAACTCACATGTGTGATATAAATATGAGGGTCCCAAGCAGTCACAGGGTGAAACAATGGATGCTGCTGCAGAGGGTCCTGAGTTCAGGTTCAGCCAAATCTGTATGCAGATTTTTCTGCACCCAGATCATAGCCTTCATGTCTACCAAAGCAGAAACTTTTAAAAGGTGAAAATTACATGCCCCACCCGCCTCCACCCACAGTCTGCAGCCCAGAGCCTAAAGTTAGCTGTAAGTGCCAACCTGACAAATAAACTCTACACCTTCGCCCCGATGACCAGAGAGCAGTACAGTCACAGAAATGACATATGGGGCATGAGAAACCAACCTCCAGTGGCAACTACAGAATTTTAAAATGGAAGGATCATTAATACCTTTTCATACAGGGCTTTTAAAATTATGTGTGGTCTTACAGTTAGCAAATTCTGTTGAAGTCATTTTTTATAGAACATAAAGCAGTAACACTGCGGTCATATGCTCTTTATGTTCGCATTTCTGTTTTGTATGTGACAAACCTCTGCAGCTACACAAGTAAAATTTGGTACTGAGGCACAATCAAACACCGTACTACGATTACATCTGAAATCTAAACCCAGAAAGTTGTAATAAACACTAAACATAGTACCCCTACTGCTACAAACACTAATGTAATGAACAAGACACCATACCTGCTGCATGTCAAGTTTCCGTTTGCATCATGGAATGGAACAAGAGTAAGGTATAAAATGCTGTAACACAATGGGGATTTGCAAGATTTGAGGTTCTCACAGCAGTGCTGTTGAACATCCAAGTCTTCTGGGACATTACACCATGTTGACTGGTAAATAAGTGTGTGATGTTGTGAAGGAGTACAGTGCCTTCATTTGCTGTCTCAAGCAGCCATGTCAAAAAATGTTATATTATATAGGTAAGAACAAGAGTGCCTGCAAGCCAATCAGAGTGGTTGTATTATGCACTGGGTGGAGTCTTTGTGGCACTTCCAGGCATGTTAAGTGACACTAACTAGTCAAGAAGGTTAAGTGGCACAGTCAGGTGGTTGGCTGTGAGGTGAAGAAATTAAGTACTGGAGCAATACTGAGTTACCATACAATATTTTACGTCCTCAGAGTGATGTTTCAGATGTGACGCCATGTTACTGACTTTGTGGCTCCTGACACCTTGAAGGAATACAGTGCCTTCACAGTGTCAGAAATCGGTAAGCCACTGACATAGCATCATATCCCAGAAGATGTGAATACAGCTGTTTACCAGCTGACACAGTTTAACATTCCAGAAGACTTGCATCTTAAATGGTAACTAATGTTACATTCATTTTGCGGTCTTCCGGCTCAAGACATGTACAGTCTCTTAGGCGGGTATCAACATTTTGGAGGAATAAAGTGTCTCCATCCAAAGAATAGAAGTGACATCTACCCCCTAAGCAGACCCACATCCAAGACTCTGTGGTGTCACATCCCAAAAAAAGCACCTTTAATCAAATTCAAATTTGATTCAATGTTGCCACCAAAAGATTCTCACCTTTCATGGCTATGGAGGTATAAACAGGATGATCATTTGCACATGATTCAGAGATGAAACAATTATGTACGCTAAAGAACCAAGGACTGTGCAGGAAGCAGCTCTGTCTTAATTCCATCACTGCTGCACCATCTGTATGGACAACTTTCAGAGGTACACCCCAGTATGTACTCATGATATTTGTTTCAGTAAAAAGTCATAAAATGAATTACTATGAGCCATGTGACCCACCCTTCCACCTGTCCAGTGCAAACCTTGTGCCTTGCGAGCAATTCTATTAATTCGCCCACAAACTCTGCACGCTGTGGGAAGCTTGGCAGCTCCTCTGGTAACTGGACTGTACGGTGATCGATGTCCACGTAGCACAAGTTGGCCTGCACATATAAACCCACTCTCTTACACATGAGCACTTCACAGTCATACATAAACATCCAGCCAATCCACAGGAAATAAAAGGTCCATACAGCACAAAACCTCTGCATATTTTATGAACTGGGCAAAGTTTAATATAAGGTTGTCAAAAACATGTCACCTGCCAGATTATTTTACGCAACCCTGCCAATTATCTCATTATAGTTACAGAATGTGGCCTGATTCGGCGTCAAATAATTGTTTGGTTTAAAATGCTTTTGGTCACGGATCTGAAGACTCAAACAGTTTACCATCCCCAGATGCTAACGTAAAAGATACAACAGAAGAAATAAGAACGCAATAAAGTTTTTAAGTTCAATAATTATGACACATTTTGATTCTGTTATTAGAAGCATGAAATATTCATAAGGGTGTGTTTAATTTTAATGAGGACATTCACCCTCACAAATGCTTCTTGTGGGACATCACATCCCTGTCAGCATCAACTGGTTACCATCCCAGCTGAGGTCCAGCTCAAGCAGTCCCTTGCCTTGCTCTTCAGATTATGCTTCACCCAAATGAGAACCATCCCAAAGAGCGTGGGAGCAAACACATTATAATCTGTGGAAACTCAATTTGAACTGAATTCTATAGGTCAAATTTTTTTTTCAAAACAATGCACTCCAGTTCCCACCTCTACAAATTATGCTGACTGGAAGTACAAATAAAGAGTGAGATGTCACCCAAAAGAATCTGTACTCACGACAACCCTGAGCCACCCACATTGGTCCACAGACTCACCCTAACTCAAACACATAAAATATAACCCAAACACTGACCTCACTGGCAATCTTAAGCTGTGATTCACTGCAGCTGTGAAGGCCCATTACAAATGGCACAGGTGCGTCCAAGAAGTGTTGTAGAGAGGCGGGTAGGATTGGAACATACACGTGCTGCCAGGAGAATGGAAACAGCAATGCCGTCACCGACTCAGCTACCAGCATCAAGCGGTGGTAATCTGCATTACAAACAGCAAATATGACCATTACATCAGTCAGTAACTAGCACTGAGGCAATGTCTATGCCTCAGGGAGGTACAGTGGTAAACAAGATAAAACAGAAACTGCTGCTTCATATCAAACATGTGAATAACTGTACAAGGCAGTCAACAGGACCTGAAATAAACTTTAACTTAATCACTGTGAATAATTACCTGAGGAACACAACAGCACCTGATGCTCCAGCAGCACACATGTGAACAGCTGTATTAGGCAGTCAACTCCCAGTAGAGTGAACAACTCCCGCAGTGAGAAATCAAACAATGGCAGCTCCTCGATGGAGCCAGGCCGCTGAATAACCACTCTGTTTGCCAGAGGGCAGCAAAAACATACACTGCGTCCAGGCTGTGGGGTCGGTACTTCATACAGCATGTTATGTACATAACTCTCGATGCTGAGTTGTCCGGGGCACGGATCAGATGCTAGTCTGCAGACATCCCAAAATGTTACCAAAGTGACCACATGGTAACAATGGGAATAGCAATGACAAATAACTAGCCTGTACTATCAGATTCACAGCTCCAAGCTCCTGCTGTATCAACACAGCCTCACCTACTAACAGTAAGAAGACAATGCCTGTCAAAAGGGCAAAGCTTGTGGGTGGATGAGTGGACAGATTGGCATCACCAACAATATACATGTGTTCATACTGGAGAATCCATTGAACAAGAAAACAAAACTTCATACTGCCCGTTGTTGGACACTTTCTCCCGTAGATTAAGACTGCTCCTGGCAATTCAATGCCGTGTCACCATTCATAAATCACAGATGATGGTCAGTAGGGAGATCTGCAGATGAACCCCTGATATTGCCCTCTCTCAGGGTGAGAAATAGAGCACATTTTTTAAACACACATGTACACATGTGCGTGCGCGCACACCCACACAAACAAACACATAGTCACGCGAGACACTGAGTTAGTTTCACTACTTCTCAATACCCTGTGTGACGTACAGTTCATGTAAGTAAAGGTTGTTAATGTTCTCAAAAATAAATCACAGAAGTCAGGAAAACACAATTTCACCTGATAAATCAATCTGTCATTTCTGAGAAGAGATACCCAGAACAGAGTAAATCAAATATGTCTTTCATCTGCTTTGCCTTTCACATCAAAAAATAAACCACTGGCCACATGTACATCTCCAAAATATTCCAATGGAAATCCTATAGCTCAAGGCCTTCTTCAGGGCCTGATAGCAAATCTCCTATTATTACAAAATTTTAGGATTCATCACTTGTTCACAATGGAACCAATTCATTGCCTCCTAAAACCAGTTCACACTTCCATAAGACCTGCTTTTACCTCTGTCAACTGGAATAAAGGAATTTTAACTCTCCCAAATCTACAGGGCTTGTGGTCACATATTAACTATGAAGTAATGGTTTCAATTCCAACAACCTGCAACATATCATCAAATGCACTGCACACATGCCATGCAATGACATAACAAAATAATCGTGTTCACTGAGGCCTGCAAAGTGACATTATAAGACTTCAGGGTCTCACAGCAGTGTTATACAGCAATCATGTCTTATGGGATGTGACACCATGTTGTTGGGCTTCTGGTCCCTAAACTTTCAAAAGACTGTAATGCCTTCACCTTCAACGGTCAAGACTTGAACTCCTAAACCCTTCAGGATAAAGGCACTGTGGTTCCTTGATATGCCAGGAAGCACTAACCCAGTGACACAGCATCACATCCCAGAAGACCTGGATCTACCAAGTCATAAGATGCAGCACTCACCTATGCAGACCTGTGAGGAATTTGCAGGCAGCATGCACATATGGTAGCTGACATATCAGTGCTATGCTCTTGCTAACATACAGAGTATCTTTTGTTGCATCATAGTAGCTCTGTGCTGCCCCCTGTTGGTGTGTTGAGAGTTTGAAGTGACGTGGAAGTGATCGCGTGTTGTACGCATCATGTCCCAAACCGGCTGAGCGGCTGCGTCGTCCACGGCTTCCAGTATGACTGCTCGAGAGCTCTGTGAGATGCATCGCCTGTGTGCACATGATGATCAAAAGTTATGCAACCTCACAAGGACCACGTGTTCAGATCCTCACTGCTCGTGATGCCATTATCATGTAATATTAAAACACTAAGAAGCCAGCACTAGCATGGAAACACTCATTTCAAGGTACACAAGTTTTGCAATTACCAATCCACTAACTACAAAGGAGTTTAAAAAATAAGGTAACAAACATTCTGACGCCAGATTTTATTCTGACTCTGGTATATACATTGTACATATGTAGCAGATGGTACACACCAGACCTTAACATGGTCACCAGTGACATTAAGCATTTGTCCCACTGTGGCATCAAGGCTTGTACCTCAACATAGACGAAAGCAATATCAAGTGTCACTAGCAGAGTTACAAATTCAGTCATGTCCCTCATCCATACCAAAATTCTGTATGCATTTTTAATTTCTCTCAGACATGTTACATAACTCCAACAATCTCATCCTCCTCCATTTTATCATCCTGATGACACAGGGTGCCCACAAACCATGCTTGATGTTTCAAAGTTTTCCATTTTCATAATTATGACACACAACTGAATGAAACAAAAACTAAAAGAATAACATCCTTACAGTTAGTGTTAACAAAGCTCCACATGTATATACCTTACAACACAGGAGATATTGAGATGACATTCCTTCTCAAACCAAACAAGTTACAGAATTAATGATGTTACAGTTTCAGTAACTGCCATAATCATGTCTTCTAACCTTTCTCTTCCCTGGCTTTTCCCTAATTTTGAACAGACTTCTCAATATATTTCCTGCCCCCACCATCTGGACACGCACCTGAAGAGTCTGCATGGCCGAGCAGATCTTGCGATTGTGAACCTCCTCATAGAACACATAACTGAAGCCATAGATACGGCGCCCATCCTCTCGTGTGATGACAAAGCTGTGGAACTGTGGGTCCCGGGAATGCTTCTGTGTGCGAAACTGCAGGCCATGCGGCAGGCATAGCTGTACAGAGCATCAAACTGCATAAAAGTCTACAAGCCACACAAACAACAGCCACATAACAAAGCTGAATACAATAACTAATATTCTGAGACCTCATCTAGCAAGTCAGTACATATCAATCATTAAAGTGCCTGCTACAAGAGTTGGAAGACTCGTTGACTACCACGTTCACACTGCTCCAGGGCCCATCAGGCTTCATACACTATGAATACTGTGGGCTATTTCTCAGAGGGTACAAGATCTGCGGTATAAAACTCACCATTCACATCCATCTATTTGTGTGGTTACATTTTGTTTAACAACAGTTCATATTTACAGCACTAACTGGTAAGATTCTTGGTGAATAATGAACTGGACAGGATCTAGCCAGAAGCAATCACGGCCTAGTGTGAGGAATTGCCTTGAAAGACTGAGAACACCAGCAGAAACCTATCACAGTAGCCAATGTTCCCGCCAACATTTAATCCCATAACCTTCCAAACAAGCATCACAGCTGCTGCTTACTTGGATGCGATATTTCGCACATGACATACTCTCTAACACACATTATCTGCATGATACAAGAAATTAATGTGTACAGATCCTCATATTCAAAGAGTCTGACACAGCAGCATTGCCATACAGTATGAACACGAGACTCACCATGCCAACCGCATTCTTGTCAAATGGGTTCCAGACCAATGTCTCAGGGTAGTGGCCCAGGACCTGGCACTTGTACGAGCGTTCCAGAGGGGTTGCCTCCAGGTTGTCACCTGTTAGAGATGAAGCAATAAGTACTGTCATTACGAATTAAAACCAAGGCCCAGGCATCAATGTACTGCTAACTGTGGTTCACAGGGCCTGCACGATTTGTGGCTCTCACAGTGATGACACTGTGTCATCTGGCAAGCAGTCCCTAACATTTTAAAGTATCAGACTGCCTGCATCTGTAAGCATCAGGCAGTCCAAAACAGGTCTTCTTGGACCCCTTGAGCCTTGAAGATGAAGGCAATGATCCTTCGAAATGTTAGGAATGAAACACCCAACAACACAGCATCACAAAACTTGCATCTTAGTCAGGATTATCTGAGAAGCAGTAACATGGTAAAACTGCATGGGAATCAGCATACACGTGGACATGACAGATAAACAAAAAAAGACATCAATCTCAGTGTTATCATCCCACCTTCTGCTGCTCCTTGCTGCCAACCACTACAGCTGTAACCCTCATTTTATATTGTTAGAGTTCAACTACGATAAAACGTTTGAATGCCTGCTGTCCATTCAGTGTGTTAACATGTGAGTTCTGCTTTCACTTCACCACAGGATGGAACAGCCTGTGTGCATCCTAGCGGACTTTCACTTCACCAGAGAATGGAACAGCCTGTGTTCGTCCTAGCAAACTTTCCCACAGATATGCTACCTGCTAATAAGAAGTCATTCTCTCCGAGATCCACAATTGTTTTAATCATAAGCTACAACAGTTCCATCAGGATAGTGATAACAACATTGGCTGGGCAACTGCAGTGTCAGATTTCAGCTCATGGCAGGGGCGGCCACAAGCAGGGATAGCATAATCAGTAAAGTGATGATGCTTTCCCTTCTTCATCTTTAACCACCTGACATGGAAACAGTGTGTGTTCTAAAACCACAATTTATACTGAAATTTTAATTTTAAGTAACCAGACAGTTACAGAGAATAGAATCTCTCATCAGAAGTCAATAATTGCTCACCTAGTTGTAGAAACCCCTGCCTTTTGTTGAACCCATGGTACATTGTCATGGTTACAAATACTGTCCCTGGTCCCTAGTTTAGGTCACTTAAATCCAGTATCCTCCCTCCAGTCTGATTTCCTTAAGATCCACTTCAATATTATCACCCAATTTATTCATATGTGTTACACATCGTCTCTTCCTTGCAAATTTCTCACTGAATCTGTATGTTCCGAGTCCGTTGGGAATTTATACACAATAACAATAAATTTTACACACACTGCACATTGAATCTTGACATTATTGTACAGCCTGATGATGGCTTATATAAAAGGCCCAAACATGTAGCCGAGGTTTTTAAATATACAAGTTTTGTTTGACTGTTATTGTTACAGTTCCTCACTGAAATTCTGTATATTTCTCACACTTTTTGTCTGTGCCACAAGACAAACCATCTTATTTTACAATGAAAAAGACATGTGAAGAACATCATCATTTAAATAGTAAAGTAAATGAAAATTTCATTCATGAAGAGCTGGAAAAAGCACAAACGAAAGACATTAATATTACTCAGTTAAAAAAATTCCTCTAAAAAAGCAGTGACACTTAAATACATACAGAACAAGTAATCTACTGCTCACTCCACATAACCAAAACACAGCACATGATAACAAAAAAAAAATTACTTGAAACACAGCCTAACCTCTCATAAATATAAACGGAGCAAATTACATAAAACATTTTACATATATAAGGGACCTGTTGACCTCAGAGTATGAAACTGGACTCTCATTCACATGGGTTTGAATTCGATTAACAGTAAAATTTTTCTGCTCTGTCAAAGAAAAAACTTCAAGCATATCAAGAACACCCCAGACCCCCTCCAAACACCACAGTTCTGAACTCACATAATCCTGTAGGCCCCTCTGCCAACCATTAACACATTACTGGGGACAGAAGAACCTGCCACTTTGTCACAGCAGTCTCATTGAAGATTCAATTCTTCTGGGTGGTAACACTGTGTCTCTGAGTCTCTAGTTGGCCCTGAAGATGAAGGCACTACAATCCTTCAACACATAGGAACCACTCACCCGATGACACAGCCTCACATGTCAGCAAACCGTATCTTTAGAATCTGCCCTCCAGGTATCTGCACTTTGCTAAATTCTACATCCTTGCTACATCAGCAGGGGATAGCAAGCTCAAACAAGCCTTCATAGAAGTACCATATCGGGTAGTATTGTTACATTAGTCAAATCAACATACAACAGATGTACAGCACATATGGATGTGTGAAACAAGAAATTTGCACAGAATTTACTTTTGTAACCATTTACTTATGGAACCTATCTGCAACACAAATGTCCAGTGATTACAACATTTTCCACTTGGTTTCACTACACTTGACAAGTTTGTAAGGTGGTTAACATGATGCCCAAGACTTTAGGAACAACTGTGCATGGTGACAGTATGAGGAAGCACCCACTTCATACCCAAGCTGGAGTACCAGCTATCTTAACTAGGTTTTTGTGGAGATCTTTCAGTTCAAATACATTAATTCTGGAAATGTGCCTGCACATAGGCCACAACTGCGTCCTCTAAGTTTCTAATTCTAATGAACCTAACATTCAGTTCACATTAAACAAACTGTGAAGCATACGCATCATTAAAGACATGAATGCATAAATGATGCAGCGAACCCAGATATGTCACTATACAAGGATCAAGGTTTATATAGTGGGGACAGTAACTTCTACCCTAAAAATGGAGGCAGAAGCTCCTCCAAAACATTAGCAAGCATCCATAGAACTACACAGCATCACATCCCAGAAGACAAGAGCTTTAAATATACATCACTCTTTAAAATGTTTATAAGCATTCAGTACTACAGATGGTGGGTTCATGGTCATATTTGGTCAAGACTTTGGACGGTAAACAACCCTAGTCTCACTGATAACCCATATGACTCTTGCATCATGTGCTTGTGACATACAGTCTATATGCTGCAACATTATGTAGGCCTACTGGTCAATTACTAAGTGCAGTACTGTCAAAGAGAATGGAGTTCCCAGAATTTCCCACAAGTTATTTCTACAAACTGTCCTGAAAAACACTGATTCTTAGTGCACATCAAACAAAAAAAACACCTTCACTTTCATTTACATACAATTTATTTATTACCTACTTTTATTATCTAATCTAATCTAATCTATCAAAATTGAAGAAATCAAGCTAATTACCATTATGTATGATTCAACTCCATCTTGTGACAGTGACACCTACATGTTTTTCAGAACATGAAAATTGTTCTGAATCAAAATTACATGTAGTACCTAATCTTGCTCTGCATTACCGAGTACACTGTAATTTGACAAGAACAAAAATCTCATTCACGTCTTGTTACTTTAGGGATGGAGAAAAAAGATGTTATAGGGAAAAACAAAAAAGATGTTATGACATACAACTTGAAAGGAAACATATCCCTTCCATAGAGAAATAACATTACTTTTTTATTAAAAAAAAGACTGCGTAAATCTTTTAACTAAAAAAAGGACAAGAAAACCCTTATGCAACAAATGTGCCCTACTGTTGGTGTCACCCAATCACGTGAGTGGGGAATTAAGCATTAATAATTATTTACTCCATTTACTGAGAAAGTGGTCTCTGAATGTACTGAAGTGGAACTTGTAAAATAAGATTATCACGCTCAACTCACCAGCAAACCGATCTGGCTCCAGTCCAGAACTCAGATCCAAACCACAGATTACGAAGTAATCCGCGAATCTGTGTGTTCCGGAAGAAACTGGCAAATTCATTCTCATAAATGACAAAGCCCGTCTCACTCACAATTTTGACACCTGGCCTTACTGCCGCACACACTCCTCCATTCTCCCATCTCGCACTCTCTACTGCTTTCTCTTACTGTCCGGAACACAACCATGACGTATCTAGAAATCAGAATTGATTCCACACATACCGACGAGAGCGACATCTTCTAAGTAAATATTCCAAAATTAACTGCAACCACTTAGGCTCAGTCGGTAAAGCAGGAATCGGATAATGTTCTGTCAAGGATTCTACATTAACCTTTTCAAGCCTAGCGGTAACTTTACCTTTCACCAGGTTTAACACTCAGAAATTCTACGTGGTGCCCACATTGTGTTTATGTGTTTTGTACGGATCTCAGAACAAATAGAGACTTTTGCCTTATACAGCATTAACTGATTGGTTTTCTACAACCTAGGTGGAGAGTGTTTACAGCCCTGTACGCACCGAGTCCTTATATAAAACAGACAGGCTTCGTCTTTAAAGGGCTAATGTACTGCAACAAAAATTATTCTGTATTGTATTACATGCAAGTATTAATCTCAATTTCAGCTGCCACACGTGACTGACTCATTCCATAGCTCAGGTAGTACGGACACTTGACTACACTTCGGATGACAAGGAACCAGGATTTGCTTCCTGGCAGTGGCAACAGATTTTCCTTTTCTCTGAAGTGTGCAGGCCTGCTCTGTGGTCCACCCTACCTCCTATTTAACAGGTAGGTGGGGCTCTTTCCAGCAGTAAAGCAGTGGTGTGCAAAACTGAACTCTTGCCTCTGTATAAGCCAAGGCAAACAAATTCACCAGGATATACACACTTTCCCCATACACCTTCATGTAGTAATGCTTAATTACGCACAGGCACAACTTTACTCAAAGAGACGGAGGTGATTACACTATGTAAGGTTATATCTGTTATCAAGACTTTGACTACATGAGTGCTGCGTTTTGGAATGTGACAACACGTGATCTGGTAAAAGTGTACCGACATTCCAAAGTAACCTGTTGTCTCCATCATAAAGGCAGAAAATGGGCACAGCAGGTTATTCTGAAACATTGGCAGGCACACTGAACGCACCTAGGTGGGCAATACCTTGTTACTTCAACACCAAATATCAAAATTACGTAACACTGTTCAATGAAATTAAATATCAACCACAATAATATAAATAAGAGCAATTTCAGTGCATCGTGGAAAGCCATCTTGTGGACACACTCCACTTCTCAAGCGTGCTTGAAATATCTGACTGCTACCAAAAAACATGTCTCAAGTCATAGAACACAGAGAAATCAGTAGAAATTTCAAAAAAGAAAACAGGGAATGCCTGAAAGTCAAAGTAAGATTGACAAGCAAACAATAAGAACAAAAGTATTATAAGACTTTCATGAACTCACACTTGACTTCCAGGAGCAACATCAACAGAGAATGAACTTGGTAAATGAAGAGAGAAATGATTTGCTCATACAGTCTCAGAATTTTGCTGGTGGAAGATTTGCTTCTGTCCGTTACTGAATGTATTTGGGTTCAGTTGGGAGGGAAGTTCTGTACAGTATCCTCAATGAGCATGGTAAACACATAGAAACTAGCTAAACTAATTAAAAAGTATTCAAATTAAATTCATAATGAAGTCCAGGTAAGTAATAATTTGTCTTACATCTTTGACTAGACATTCAACAAAAATTACGAACAGAAATGAAAGTAGAATGAAGTGTAACAAAACACTATTATCATTGGTCTGAATGACACAATCAGACACTAAATAATACAATCACACATCAAATAACACAGACAGACACTGAATAACACACTCAAACAAACACTGAATAATACAATCAGACACTGAATAAGCATACCTCTGATTAAGTTTAATCGATTCATTTTACTGTGTGTTGAGTTAAATAATTTACAGTAAACAAACATCAAACTCCACATCCACTCTGTACATCACATACTATAAACTTCTCACACACATTTCACTTGCACAACCATCCTCAGGGACAGCCGACTTACTACAAAGTATCCATTTACGTATTCAGTGGTCTAGCTAGGTTTTTGACGTCCAGGGTGAGCAGTAACAATAACCACCCTGACATAAATTATGAACTTTAAAAGAATCACAATTGTTTATTGAATTTCGTTTTGTCTCAACAATTTAAAATTTGTTGAGCACTGAAAATAAAATTTTCTTTCATTTAAAGTACTCATTTTGCTGCCCATTTTGCACCTTTTGGACTCTGCTGGCTGGGACAGCAGGACCACTCACCCCACCCTAGCTACACCCCTGCATGTAATAATCTCAAGTAGTTATCCCTGTGTGTAAGCCAGAGTCCCTTGAAGATGGCTGTACAACCAGAATATGTAGAAGTCTGTAATAAATTAAATATCAAGTGCATGTGTAGTTTAGTGATTATACATGACAATGTAAATGTACCTCTTCTGCTTTACAGAGGAACTCAAAACAGGACTTCAAAATCATGAGCTGAAACCAACTTAGAATATAGTGACCCACATCACAAATGACAAAGCCCCTCACCCAGATGACTCAAACTAAAGCCCTCAGGCCCATAGATTCAGCTGTGCAGACCAGAATTAAACAAAGTCCTATCCTACAAAACAATATAAATACAAACAGGTTTATCACCAACACACTGCACTAATTCCTGAATATAAAACCACTCCTACATGTTTCGGCTATTACTTCCAACCATATTCAGGGGGTGTCAATACTAAAAGATGTATGCAGCATCAAATAAGTACCAGAGTTTTATATGTATCAATTGCATGTAAGTTGTACAATATTAAGTTTTAAAAAAGTGATCTCCTTTTGCTGTCAGGTTGGAATGAAAGCACAGCTCAGTTCGTGGAGCTACAACACATCTGGACAAGACAGGAGAGAAGAGTGTGGCAATAGAAGACGCTAAGGAAGGAGACAGGCACTGCGTGACAACAGCAGTCAAACGTGTGATTTTACTGGTAATATCCTGAGCTGTGAGGAACACTTCAGTGTCGCCACATGAGCAACTGTTGGACTTAAACGTAATACACGGCAACGCCCCGCCTCCCCTCCACAATCTTCCATTTTCAGGAAAATATTGCTGCAAAATGTGTTTAACCTTGTGCGCAATTATAAAGCAACCCACCCCTTCAACCATTCACATTATAAACTCGAAAAATTTCTTGTCTGACCTGACTGTAAGAAGATCCTTCTTTGTAACTTCAGGAAAATGCCACCACAGAACATGTTTAAATCTGTGTGTAATTATAAGACAACCACCATTTTTTCAGAGGACAAATCAGTAAAAAAATTACTGTCTTGTGTTCAGGTAAATACAGTAATGCCCACATGCTGGAACATTTCACAATATTTTAGGAATGCCATGTTGTAACTCCAGACACTGGTTCTGCTTCCATGTACACTGTACATGATCATTTTATAGCAATGGGGACCACACATTGCATTGTTTGCACGTGTTCACTGAAAAATGATCAAGATGACATCATGTCCTGCTTTCTGTTTTAGAACGCACTGTTTTTGTGGATAAGCGGTCAGCACTAGCCTCCTTTCACAAAGAGTTCCCAGCAGGTGAATCATCATTTTCTTATCTAAGAACAAACTCTGAAGCACCAACAGTCCAATTTCATTGCAAATGCTGTCCTCTCAGCTAAAAGGTTAAGGTAAAATAGGTAAAGTTATCCCTGTCCATACCACGATGGCACAGGTGGGTGCGGAGGTATAGCTCCACTCATTCTTAACCTTGATGCTGGATGGGGTGAGTGGTCAACTTCTGCCCTGGCCGCTTTACCCCAGGAAAGAACCCCGGTACCTATTGATTGACAGGCTGCGTGGGCCCCAGAGCAGGTACGGAAGTTTTGGAGAAGAGAAAAATCTCTTGCCCTGCCAGCAGTCAAACCCCAGACCGTCTGGCCTGCAGCCCAGCCACTACACTGAACAAGCTATCCCAACCCCCCATCTTGTCAGTTAAGCACCCTGCAAGGCTGTGCCAGAGCTCACATGGTTAGACACCAGCTTCTCACTATGGAGGTCTTGAGGTCAGTCCCAGCGTAATCTTTGTTGATTCGGGATAGCCAACGTGGAACTGAAGCAGGTTCCTCTCAAAGCCCCCAGTCTTCCCAGCAAATTTCCATTCCTCCAATGTACCACACTCATCTATCATTAGGGCCTGGAATGGGGGTGGGCGCTGGTTTGAAAGAATATGAAACATATGGCAAAGTCTGTGCTGACTGTCAGTGCAGTGCTGTCATATATAACATAAAATTTCAATTTTTTTCAACTGTTTCAACTCCACACATCATCTCTGATATCAAGTAGATCTACACAAAAGATGTAGTGCAATGTAACACCATACTCAGCATGCAAAGCCGACCGAGCAGTGCGGCCTTGCAGTACCATTACTGTGACCAAGTAAAAATATAGGCCACCAGCTGTACAGAACCAGTAGCTTTCAGATCCATATTCCCAGACAATGTAAGTTACCAATTAATTCTTACTAACAGCCAGAAATACAAGCAACAAAGGAAATTTACTATAAGTGTTAACATTATGTGTTTCAGGTGCTTGGTACAATCTTCTTGTGCAAACTGTGTAAGTTGGTCATGTCTTTGATATAAAGTCCATTCCTACAGCATTGGTTCTTCAGCATAAGGCACTAACAAGTAAGGCCAATGTGTCTTGTTGTGGGCATTCTTCTGTATGGGGCACTAACCAGTGACATTGCAGTTTCTATTGTGCTGGTTTTTCTGTAAGAGGCAGCAACAAATAAAGTCACTGTTCCCAAATTCAGTCATCACCCTGCTGGTAGAGATAGGGCTTCACGTCTGAAACTCTCACCAGCTGATCTGCTTGGATGACCTTGGAGCACATGGGGCAAGCTTCGCCAGACTCCACAATCCTGTGGCAACACAAGAAACAGTAATGGAAAGTGATGTAATAAAGACTAAGATGTGTGTAAGACTATCATTTTACCCACGGTTATGGGTGGGTCTCTTACACAACTACACATATTTCTAAAGAAAAGCATTCCCATGGAACTTATATTAAGCTAAGAGAGGTAATATAAACAGGGAAAGAAGAAAAGTATATACCCATGAGATGTGTTTATACAATTTTCCTAGTACATACCGATATATAGGAACAACAACAATAACCAGAAACAGCACAACTTCATGGCTTTTGTAACTCTGATGGTGTAATTTTTATTTTTCCTAACATGAAGGTGATGTTATGTTTCCAGATGACTGGACGTACACCATTCACTCACAATTTAAGATTTGAGAAAATATACAGCTTCATATCATGATTAATGTGGATCTTAAAAGAACGAGAATGGCAATGATGACAACAACCACGACGATGACGACGGCGACGACGACGACGACGACGACGACGACGACGACAACAACAACAACAACAACAACAACAACAACAACAACAACAACACTCTGTTATGCAAGCAGTGTTTCACACACATTCTACAGGACACCCAAGACAAACTTGACATGTATAAATGTGCTGAAACATTGTTTTCAACTCTGTTGCTTACACATGATTAAAATCACCGTGGTGGCTATACATACCCTTGCTTCAAAGGGATAAATGAAAACTTCATGTCAGTGCCATTATATGTCTTATGTTCCTTATTATATGTGGTCTAAGACACAGTACTGAATGAAAAGCATGAATACGCACAGCTGTAGTTCTGGAAAGATGGCTGGGAAATCACAGTTTGGACAAGCAGTCAGGTTGTCCTTCATGATGTGATGCCCCTGTAACACAGCACAAACAGGAGAGGGTGCAGTGTGCTGGAGGGCTCCACAAGAGACAGTAAATGGCATATTAGTATTGATACATCTGAGACATTGATTAGGTTAGTTAAGTCAATGGGGAAAGTGAACATAGGTGTCCCTGGCTTACTATTTCTGTATTTTAATATTTAAATGTTTATAATATTATATCAAAATACTACCTTTAAAATAAAAACAAGATACAAAATGTCCATGCAGCAAAACACTTCTGGCCATTTGTGTAGCCACAGAAACTAATGAACACTCGTAAGTTTGGTAACTATGGTACGAAAGGTATCCATACAAAGATTTGTAACTCTGGTAGCCAAACCATGATAACATCAGTGGCCATGGGAACCGGGGTACCAAGATAATCCCAGCTATCACAGAAACACTGGCAGCCTTGGTAAGGCAACCATCGTAACATTAGTACCCAAATTAGGCATAGAATTATGTATGTAGGTCTTCACCTAAAGTGTCTGTTATTTTTGTCCAATCTCAACCACCTTGTATTTTGTCGACAGATTTTTAGCAAAACGCACCCCCCCCCCCCCCAACCTTCACAAAAATCTGTCCAGCCAGACCCTGAATTATCAACTTGACTTTTAGCTGACCGTGGCAATACAGAATGGGATGCTGTTCTTGCAATGCATGCAGTTCAGCTCCGTCTCAGGCACTGGCTCATCACAGTATGGACACGGTGAGTTAGGCTCCTCTTCCTCACTCGCTGCCAACAGCTTGGAGCCTGGTTTGCGCACCACAGCTTCTATCTTCCTCGAGTATCTTGGATCCACCCGCGAGCGGTACTCTGGCCGCATCAGCATGGCAGCATAGCTGAAAGCTGATGCCTTCAGTCCAGCACGACTGCACTCAATCACTGTAGATGTCAGGATGGGCACAACATCTGTGGTCACAGAAATATAAAACTCATGATAATGGGTTTCTTCTTCAGTACATGTAGTAGTATAAAGAGTTTCTTGTATCACAGACTGAAGAATGCACAGCAGGCACCACCATCAGCCCCATGCAGCAACAATGTTGTCTGCTCTATGGTGCACATAATCTGGCAAATGACAAAACTCTGTGCCTTTCTTCACCCAGGGCATGCTTGCTTTCCTTGTCAATGTCACAATATATATGGATTAGTTGAGACTTTAAAGACTGAAAACACTCAAATTAAGAAGTTAAAGTTTACTCAAGTAATTGAGAAAACTGACTGAGAATAAGGATTCAAATCACACCCAGAAAATCCACCACAACACTTATATACTGCTTTAAGAGCCACAACTGAAGTAATACTGACAAGAGTATGTATTATCATAATATCTTTGTGCGTTCTCTACTAGAGCCATGGTAGGACGAAGGAAAGAGAGAGATACAGCTTTATACACAAAACATGTGACTAGAGAACTACAACATGATTCTTTTCACACAGAAATACTGCTAACATCTGAGGGTATACACAACTGACTCACTAGTTGAGCAACCAGTGACAACAGCAGATACATATATTACAACAGCAGTCCATTGACTTTCTACCCATATTAACTGACTGTGGATATGTGCAGGAACAGACATAGGTGTCAGCTGGCTGAGGTCAAGAAATATCAGTTTTATGCCTAGGAACACATATTTGGGAAGGGGGAAGGAGTGGAACCAGGCTATCTATTTCACAGTTTTTACAAAATTATTACCAAAATAATAACTTTCCTAGCAGTAATGATGATAAAACTAAGAAAACAAAAAAAACCTAAAGGAAAAAAACTTCACATTGTACTGATGAAAATCTACTCAAATTGCACACCTCTCAGACAAAACTTGTGGATGCCAAGTTACGACAATGCTGCGAGAGAGGCTGAAGTTATGGTAAATGACAAACATACTCACGACATGGAAATTTGGAAATGTTGTTTGCAACTCGGATCAGCATGCGTGCACCCTTGAGGTGCTCTCCTTGTCTCACATGCAGACGTACCAGTATGTACGAATGCAAAAGTGTCAGATTTGACCGCATCTCTGTTGGAATCTTGATGCCATTGCGACGCAGTTCTTGGTACATCCCAAACAGCACATCATGGGCGTTCCTGTAGTTGCCTGCAAAATTGATTGTTATGTAACATTAACTCCTGCATATCAAAGCACATTCTTTACACTGCCAAAGCCATATAAAGTAAAACCTCCTCTACTGACTATACTTCTTGATATAAGCAGAATATTGTGACAGCAGTAATACAAAAGTAATACAAATATGTAAGGAATAACAAATTCATGAATCTTGCCCATACATTCCTAAACAGTAAAATGACTGGGATCAGTAGGGGCACTCTATTTCAAGACTGACAGAGGAAACTGCCTCCTGAATTCATTTCGACACCACCCAAACTAAAACCATACAGCCTGCATGAAAAATAAAGCTTGAAGTCTTGCTTCTGTCAACATTTCAAGGAGACATTAGAAAGTACGTACAAAATATTCTAAACTAAAGTAAGTGTCTTCAAATTACACTACACACGCACCTATGTAGAACCAAAGAGCACAGACCTCGAACTAATCAAAGCTTTGTGCTCACCTTTGTATCTTTCATACAAAGAGCCATGGCAGCTATAGTTTCTTTTTAAGTGTTTTATTTAATGGCACTGTCAATTGCTAATATTATAGAGCATCAGCAAAAGATGAAGAATGAGTATGCAGCATTGGTGGAATGATACTGACAGGGGACAACAAAAGTACTTGGAGAAGAAACTGTTTTAGTGTCACTTTGTCCACCCAAACTCCCACACGGACTGGCCTGGGATCCAAAACAGGTCCCTGCAGCGAAGGGCCAGTGACTAACCACCCGAGCCATGCTGTGAACTTAATTCCACTCCAGGATGAAAATTAATTTCTGAAAATGTTGACCAGATCGAGGACAGTTATACTAGTTAGAGTAGTGTCACCAACACAGTCTAAAAGCAACCCTCCACCAGCATCAGATCAACTTCAAACTTAAGGAAATTAAAGGACGCAAAATAATGTTCCACTTGTCAAGCAACAGACACTTATACAGTGAACAGCAGGTGTGCTGCCGAGTACTTCAGACATTCGTCACACTTTCTCACAGACTGACAAATTAGACAGACAATCAGAATGAAATCTGGCATCAGGTGTTGAAGTTTGTACCATTTATTTGCTCCTCACTGGCAACAATGACAGCCGTCTTTGCAGCTTCCTGGTACTGGTGCCGTGCCATATACAATCGAAACAAGAACTTGGGGTCCTGTAACAAAAATGTGTAACACTGTATCTCCCTTTAGCAGGGGATTTTTACAGTCTGAAAAACATACTACATGTCTGTGACTCAGCAGTACGTACCAAAAGAAGACAACAAAATTTAGACACATGCTTACTAACCTTGGTTTACAAACAAGTACAGCAAAAGTCCTTTAATTTGACGTCTGACGATTCGGAAATCCTGACAATCTGGCACTTCAGGAGAATAGTCTCAAGTCTGGATGTTTTGCTTTTTACCACAAAAAAGTTTTGTCAGCGAAACACATAGACATCAAGGATATCTCCAAAAAGGCCTCCAATAGTGTCTGTACATCAACCATTGTGATATTTCCTGACACCTTGTCTCCTACTCCATCAACTTCTTCAGCTACAAAGACTCCAGAAAACAAAGAAGAGGACCCTGAACCAGCAGATGAAGGAGATACCCAAACAGAATACTCCTCTGATTAATTGTACAGTGCAAGTATAGGAACAGCAACAAAAAGTTACATGTACGGACTTCGGTCCACATATGTACCATCTGATAATCTAGAATATTTGATACTTCAGCACCTGTCTGGTCAGGTGCAAGTTGGACTGCTGGAATTTTGCTGCATTTGACAGTGAACTGAGATCCATATTATCTGACACATTAAGACACAAATTTCTCAAACATTACTATTAGCAACAATATGTAAATGTAAGTAAAGAAAATAAAATACTAACCAAATTCAATTGAAAATTGTATACAGCCACACATCAACAGTAAAATATCATCTCATGGATTACTGAAAACCAGAACATTTTTATAGTTATGTGTGGGACACAGTATCCCTGCTTTGGTATGTTCTGCTGCTCAGCTTGGCAAGATACTCCACACATTTTACAGAACCCTCCAGTTCATTACCACATTCAAAACAACCCATCAGTTACGCCCTGTCCCGAACTATAAAAACTCAAAAAACTTTAAACACCAACAAATGCACAAAGAGTTTTTTTTCTCGTCAATTATAACACACTCCCACATGTTTCGACCCTGCTAGGTCATCTTCAGGGAGAAACCTTCCGTTGTTGTTACACTATGTTGCACTATATAGTTCAGCGAGAATGTTATAATTGACGAGAGAAAAAAACTCTTTGTGCATTTGTTGGTGCTTAAAGTTTTTTGTATAATATAGTGCACGGACAAGGAACACATTAAATTTACAAAAACTCAGTCCGCATTCTCCAATCCTACAGTTTTAAGATCCATTTAATAGTGTCCCAACTACTACAAGGTCTTTCAACTGGTCTCTGTTTTTATGTTCTCCTACCAAAGTGGTGTATGCATTTCTCTACTGCCTTGTGCATGCCCTATTCTCTTCGTCAGTGGGTGGACCATCATCTCTACGAGAGCATTACTCCCACCACAGATGGAAGAAGGTGGCACATGTGCACGCGTGCGCAGACATGCAGACACACACACACACACACACACACACACACACACACACACACACACAGAAAAGACATCCCCATAACCTCACTTTCTTAAGATACAAAGAAAATTGTTTGAAAACATCAGTGCCTGTTTCTGGGATGAAGAGGAAGCATTTTTCTGCTCATAACAGATGGTGAGTTCTGCCGGAATGTACCTTGTATTCTTATGGTACTCACTTTTGGCATGCCATCTGTCTCACCGAGCAGGAACTCTATCAGCTGATTCGCCAGATGATCATCACTGGCCGCAGCCACAGCATCAATAGCCAGTGAGACAGCTTCTGCATCCTCTGGGTTTGCTTTCATCACTTGCATCAGATGCTTCAGCGCCTGCAACATGGGATTCTCTTTGACAGCTTCCTACCTGAGATAAAAATTAAATTTGGGTTCGCCATTACATTTTCATCCGGAGGTAACAGTTTAACTAACACACTGGAGTAAGGGATTTCCGAATCTCCTAGCACTACTGTAACTTGGGACTAAAAAATGTTGGACCATGCACATGTGCTGCTACAGTAATGTACTCATGAGGGTTAGAAAAACTGTACCAGCTACTAAGACCAACTACAATGTGCTCTCCTGCATGGCAGTATTTCCCAGCCAGTAGGCCGTTGTGTTCTCCTTTAAAGTGCAGGGCAAGGCTGTGGAACTGCCCAATTACTAACACTGGCAGCATGAACTCAACTTACCATGGTCCCCTGCATGGCAGTAGTACTTCCCAGTCAGTAGGCTGTTGTGTTCTCCTTTAAAGTGCAGGACAAGGCTGCGGAACTGCCCAATTACTAACACTGGCAGCATGAACTCAACTTACAGTGGTGCCCTGCATGGCAGTAGTACTTCCCAGCCAGTAGGCTGTTGTGTTCTCCTTCAAAGTGCACAGCAAGGCTGTGGAACTGCTCAGTTACTAACACTGGCAGCATGGACTCACCTTACCATAGTCCCCTGCACGGCAGTAGTACTTCCCAGCCAGTAGGCTGTTGTGTTCTCCTTCAAAGTGCACAGCAAGGCTACGAAAGTCTTCTGGTTTCACCTCTGCCTCCAGTGAGTTTGAAAGAATCTCGCCATACACCTGCATCTGGTGGTGCTGTCTTGCCAGCTGGAATGCTTCATCATGGCAGTGAGACATCACCAGGAACCGGATGGCAGAACGGTAGTCATTGAGCTTCTGGAAGAACCTGCAACAGCAGACATGAACTCTGAAGGCTCTGTCATGACTACCACAGGAACAGACACATGAACAGATAACGAACATTGCAGTCCTCTGAAATATAATGCTGTGTAGTCTGCTAGACAGGTACTGATGTCTCATAAGCTGCCTCAAGCTTCAGCATAGAATGAGTGAAGTGGAAAATAATGCTGCTTACCTTTTCTATCCATCTCCTTCCAAACTTCTTCCATTTTTTCTCCTTTGGGCCACTTTTTTGCCCTTCATTCACTACCTGTACACTAAAGACACAGCCAGCTGTTTGGGACCATCTACCAGTCCACTCTTAAGATGTCACCAGTCAGTTGGCACCAGCAACTAGTCCACAGGCAAATGCAGCCAGTCAATCGGCACCATCAACCAGTCCACTGTCAAATGCAGCCAGTCACTTGGCAATATCTACCAGTCCACTGTCAAATGTAGCCAGTCAGCTGGTACTACCTACCAGTCCACTGTCAAACATAGCCAGTCAGTTGGTACCATCAACCAATCCACTGTCAAATGCAGCCAGTCAATTGGCACCATCTACCAGTCCACTGTCAAATGCAGCCAGTCAGTTGGCACCATCTACCAGTCCACTGTCAAATGTAGCCAGTCAGTTAGTACTATCTACCAGTCCACTGTCAAACATAGACTGTCAAACATAGCCAGTCAGTTGGTACCATCTAACAGTCCACTGTGAAATGCAGCCAGTCAGTTGGCACCACCAACCAGTCTACTATGAAAATATAGCCTGCCAGTTGGCACCACCAACCAGTCCACTATCAAATGTGGCCAGTCAGTTGGTACCATCTACCAATCCACCCTCAAGACCACCCTTAATAGGTAACAAAGAACTGATGCACTTGCCTGGCCACCATCTTGGCACCTTCTATGCTCTTGGTCTCCTGAACCACACGCACTGCCTCCTCTGGGTTGTTCAAATGATCCAGGTTCAGGCGCACAACACTGTCCATGTCACGTGCCATCTCGTATGCCTTCACTGCATCCTGGAACTCTCCATCAGCCTCTTTGGCCTTGGGAGAGAAGGTGAAGCAGCTCTAAGTAAGACTGCAAATGCTTGATTGCCAGTTAAATGCTCTGGTTAGTTCAGCAAGCACCATTACAGAAAGACTAGCCAGACTGATGCCAAGGAAAGAAGTGGAAATGACAGAACTTGTGCCAACTGTTGCATTCCCTGCCAAGATCCTGTAGTCTGCATCAACAAGTCAAAGCACTTGTCACGATCAAAGAACATCACTACCAATGGTCATGTGCACATAATGCCTAAATGACTCAGGCAGGCAAAGCACAAACCCCGAGATGCAGAGGGATTCAGTGCATGGGACTCCTTGACATGACATGACATAACTTGAGAATGGTTCAATGTATTTTCTTCACATTTGGTATCTACACTCTACGCAATTTCCACGCGAACAGCATTTTACGTAAAGGCTGTTCCACTAAACACAATTATGTTGCAAATGTTTCTAACGATCCTGATTAAACTGCACTCAGTACAGCTAGCACCATATTGCAAGCTGTGTCCCAAAATATTATGTACTTTGTTGCATACAGGCAAAAGACAGAAGAGACCCACACCAGGATACAGTTTCTCAGATCAATGAGAAAATAGAGATGTTTAAAAAGTCAATATATACCCAATAAAAAGAAATTAGCACAATATAAACAACATTGGTTACATCACCTCACCTTGGCATACTGCAGATGAATCTTGGGAGAGCTGACATAAATCAGCATCTCTCCAACTTTCTCCCAGTTCTTAAGCCGGATGTACGCTGACGCAGCTTTCTCGTAGAACTGTCCTTTCTCATACAACATGGCTGCATCATTTAGCTGCTGCTTGAACCAATGCAACAATTTCAGATCAACATGGCCAACTAAATTTTTTGTCACTACCAGCAACAATATTTCCAATCTTCAGTTGCAACTCTGACTCATATAAGTTAAAAAATGTGATATTTTTTTCAATGATTGTCTCATACCCTGACCCACCTTCATGCCGATCAGAATGTCGGCACATTCCCGCTTCAGTTGCTGACTGCTAGACATATCTGCAGCAATGGAAACACCACGACGAATGTCTCCACAGCGAATGGCAGTGCGAGCTACCCCTGCTCGACACTGACTATTGTGATGCTCATGCTCAGTGTGGGCTTTCTTGTCTATAGCAGGATGCACCTCCAGCAAACCGCGCTCATAATGACTCAATGCTTCAGCATAGTTCCCTCTGGAACATTCACACTACCTTCCAGTTCAAGCTACTAGACTTTTACCTGCAAATTACATGTAAGGGTGAGGAACAGTTTGTGTTGGGGACCCACAATGGGAACATCACAGCTGTCTATGACAGCATTTTGAGGTTTAGTTTAGTTTAGTTTGTATTTCATCCTACAATGAATAAGATTACTGTCTTCTGGGTTGCAGTGCGAAGCAGCATGACAGGTAGGTATCAAAGTTCTAATGCAACCTGATGCCTCAGTTTTTTGGGAGGAAGTGAGGCAGGTTTGTTCAAACCTTTGGTACATATATATCAAACTGTAGTCTTGATGCTTTTATGACTGTGAGCCATACAGTGTGGGTTTGAATAGTTTCACAGGAATACTGACATTAATTCAAGTAGAAAACATGTAGAAAATATAAAACACAATATCCATTGTTTGAATCCATAACAAGTCTCATTGTTCAGTCTGTATGAAGATATTTACCGCCAAATGCATGAAGAACAAGACAGACAATGTATGTATAAACATAACATTGAGGCGTGTTCGCGTAACCATTGTTGTTGTGGAAAAGCAATATGTATTAAATATTATGAGTGCGTGTCTGTAAGCCTTAGTTATCCACCAAGCAAAGCGCACAAGCCATATTATATTGTCATCTGCGACCTGTCTGGCTGTACCATATTTTTTCATATGGTCTCATAAACGGCACAATTTTCAGAAAAAAAGTTATTGAACATAAAATTTGTGTTTTGATTTTCTCTACAAATTTGTCTGAAACATTTCTCATTCTAAGAAGAATTCAGCAACACATTATCATAAATGTACATAGATCTTCATGTAAAGTGTCCATTATTCTTGCTAGATTTTAATGAAACTTGATGTTTCTGAACTGACGGTCGGACGGACGGACGGATGGACGGACAGACAAGACAAAGCTAATAGTTGCTTTTTGCGATTTTGCTAACATGCCTAAAGATTAAGCACACTTGCTAAATAAGGCAGTAAAAAAAGTGAATATGGCAACTGAAAACAGCCACCACCCCTGCCACTGCCACTGACAGTATCAATGCCAACCCCAGTGCAGCTGCTGCTGCCACCACCACCGCTGCCACCACCGCCGCTGCCGCCACCACCACCACCACCACCACCACTGACACTGGTGCTGCCACTGCTGCCACAGCCACTGCCACCATGACACCACTGTGCAATGTTTATATAAATGTGTCAACCAGCACTGCTATCAACACATGCAGCATGTGTGTGTCTAACTGCCTTTCAACACCGATCAATATTAAACTCACATGAACTCAAGCTGCTGGGCATACTCGCGCGCAATGTATGGGATTTGTTCAGGTGCTAGCTTCCCTGCCAATTGAAGGGCTTGGTCCCACTGCATCAAGTCTCGTCTCATTTGCAGTGCTGCTACAGGCTGACTTGACTTGAGGTACCAGTCCTGCCACAATAAGCAATAATATAGGCTGACACCCTAATAAATTTTTATTAGACTTTCTAAAGGTTATTATCACTGTGATCATTTGTCTAGCTCCTGTCATTGACTGTTAAGCCTCCCCGAGATGCAATGCACAAAGCAACGCTGGCAGAGCATCAGGAGGGCCAGTTTCCAACATTTGCCAGCATCATAGTACCTTGTCTTCATCTCAAGGACTACTTGACCCTGAAGATATAGGCAATATAAGCCTTTCAAACGTCACAAACTGCTCGTCCAATGACACTGTCACATCCCAGAAGAAATAAATCTTCAGCAACACTGCTGTGAGAACCTCAGATCTCACAAACTTACTGCAGCTTGTGGCTACATTTCTGTCTGTCTCTCTCCCTCTTACTTGCTACACTGACAGCACAGTATGACGCTGATATTAGTGCACAGTACAGGTTAAGAATACAAACTCACTAAAAGTTTAAAATGTTCAAAAATACCAATCTGTATTTTGCACTCAAATTGAAGAGGACCCTGTACTTACTTCCCATGTCTGATAAAAGGGGAAGGACTCTTGTACTCCCTACAGGCCAACATGTACTCCTTGTTTCTCAGACTTCCCTGCAGTTCCTTCCTCACAACTTCATCTCACCTGAGCTGTGATAAAAGTGGAAGGACTCTGTACTCCCTACAGGCCAATATGTACTTCTTGTTTCCCAGACTTCCCCGCAGTTCCTTACGCACAACTTCATCTCACCTGAGCCATGTCAAAGTCCTGAAGGAACATTGCAACGTGCCCCGACACAAGCTTCTGATCTTCAACGTTTTGTATCGACTGCAGGGACCACACCATTCCCACATTCCCAATGTGCCGGTACACACGGATGGCTGAAACATGGGTGAAGTTGCATTAGTACTACACATAATGGCACAATTTGTAACTTGCCGTTTGCACAGGACATGTCATTGACTCAACACAGCAATGGAAATCATCCCTCAGACCATGAACACTTGCAGCCTTCTTGACTGTGACACCACACAATCTGGTATACATTTATCAACATGCCAGTGGAAAATGTTGCCACAGTTTTCTTCTCTTCTGAAGATAAAGACAGCAGGGTCCTCCAAAACACTGTTAACTGCCTAAATGGTTTTTTTATGTTATTCATACTGTGCATATACTTAAAATTAATACATCAACCAACTTACGCACTTAATAAAATACATTCAGAAGCAAGTATATAACTCATACATCTTTCAGCACTGGGGTGCCATCATCAGTGGGTTATACTGAATAAAAGAGTACAAGGCCAGCAGCTAATCTAAGTATTGTGTCTCCCTTACTAAAATGATTAAAATATTAAAATTCTAAAATACACAAAGCTAATAATCATACAATTACAATGTCGTAAATTTAAAATTTTAAAGTGACCTGCTCCAGGTAGAAGTTCTCAGTTTTTTACACTCTGTGTGGTGCACGCATACAAACATTTTTCTTGATCTATTATGATCCGGAGAGATCTCATCCTGATACAGCGCGTGAAGTGTGTTGTGCCATGCAGTGTGGTAAACTCTACCACACTGCTTGGCATGACAGAAGAGACTGATTTCTTATCCAAACAGTGCCTCATAAGTCTCCACTGCGGCAGGTATGACAAACCTCCATCCAGATTTTATTTGCCCTTCCTGGAAACCCCTCTTGTTCCCATTTCAAATGTCCATTCACGATTCAAAACCTTGTAACAGAAACTGCACAGGTACCTGTCAACAATTTACTAAACCTATATTATGAGTCTGAAGCACTGGTAAAATCAGTCGTCAATTAAACACTGTTCCAATGCCACTACGTCCAGTATTAAGCCCATATGGACAGAGCCTTACATATAACCATGTATCTTGTAGAGCCCAACCAACTTAACTTGATCCTCACCAAACTCAATTTCCAGGTTTCTCAGAAGACTCTCTGCCAGCTGCTCCCATGCCTCCTTCCTGTTCAGTATCTGACATGTCTTCCATGCCTCACAGAACCTGAAAACAGGCAGGTGGGAGACACAGTGCTTGTCACTTGCATTTATACTTTGGAGAAAGTGAACAGAATGCCTCATGACAGCCTCACAGACCACGCAGTACAACATGTTGTGCCTCACAGACCATGCAGTACACCATGCTGTGCCTGACAGCCTCACAGAACATGCAATTACAACATTCTGTGCCTCATGATGGCCTCACAGAACATGCAATACAACACGCTGTGCCTCATAACAGCCTCACGGAATACACGATACAACATGCTGTGCATCATGAAAGCTTCACAGAATATGCAATACAATATTCTGTGTCTCATGACAGCCTCACAGAACATCCTGTGCCTTACAAGAGCCTCATGGAACATATAAAAATTACACACTGTGCTTCATGTGCCCATCAGTCAGCAGTTTCTATACCTCAGTGAACACTGCCTTGTGACAGTTCACAGTACAACACTGCTTTACTTCAGTCAGCCCTTCCAACACAGTAAAGAGTTTTTTTCACTTTTAACTGACCGTGCGTTTTATATCAGATGAAAAAGCAACCAACAAATGCACTGTACTTACTTATTCAACTTTTTATTCTGCTTTTCCCCGACATGTTTCGGCATAGCAAGACGCCATCCTCAGGGGGTCGTATATAATTAAGACATTATTTTCCTCAGGCGATGTTTTCCACACATGTGAAATTGTTAAAATATAGCATTTACACATACACATTGTTTTCCAATATTAATTTGATGACAGTTCTTGGATTACAACACATAACTATATGGTCCGATGTGAATAGCACATTATTAACTGTGAGTGCAGTGGCACCCCATAAAATAATAAGAATGTCTATAAGATTATTAAAGTGTAACACAGCACATTGTCACAAAACCCCCTGAGGATGGCGTCTTGCTACGCCGAAACATGTCGGGGAAAAGCAGAATAAAGAGTTGAATAAGTAAGTACAGTGCATTTGTTGGTTGCTTTTTCAACAGTAAAGAGTTATTTAGTTTGTGACATGTCATTCACAAAGGGCATTAAGGATTCCGCATGAAGAAATACTCTGTTTATGCATGCATTGCTGCAACCTTGTTTTACAAACTGATTTACTGTAGAACAGATTAATGCACCAGAAAGCCTGCCCTTGGTGCTGAGGGCTGTCTCTAATAATAGGACAATATACATCATTCCAGTGCCCAGCTACTAACCTGTGTAACTTGAGTTGCTTGTTCAACACCTGTTCAAGGCTTCCCTTCTGAATGTCATGAATATTGGAGCCCGAAATTTCATGTGTGGACAGCAACATCTGAGTTAGTCTGCCACTTGCAGTCTCCAGCACTACTTGACCACCACAGAGGAGCAGTGGCGTCTGATTGGTTGGCAGCTTGCCCGAGCCTGCATTTATCACACCTGTACCTGCGACAAGAAAACAGCAGGACAGGGGGATGAATTTACTACTTTAAAACACCTAAACCTTCATATACCAACAATCAGGAAGCAGTTAAGATAGGATTTACGTGCAGTAGTAATCGTTACTGGAATGAAAGACACAAAGGCGGGAGGCTTCAGATGCACTGTAGCAAGCAATGTGATCACGTGCTTACTAGTGGCTCTCCTGGCCAACCAGCAGCAATTGGCTGACACCCCTGCTTATGTACAGAAGCTCTTTCAGTTGACAGTGTCAGAAGCGGACGGTCAAGGCTTGTGTGGCTCACTGGCTGCACAGTCCTCACACAAGATGTCTTGTAAAGCTGCCTTTTAAAGCAATCACTGTCAAATGTACCTAATGTCAATAAAGCATTCTATAAGCCACTTTAATTCCAAAAAAACAAATTTTGTGATGTACTTGTAAAAAGTAAGTTCACCCTAAAACAGGCCATCAAGTCCCAGATGGGGAGTAGGGTTATACCTCTACTATCTCTTTAAGCTTGATGCTAGATGGGGGTGGGTGGTCAACACGATGCCCCAGTTGCTTTACCACCAGGACAGAAATCCAGATCCCATCACAAAGGAGGCTGGGTAGGCCCCAGGCCCAGTCTGGATGGGTGCAAAGTATCTCACCTACACTGCGGATTCAATCCCCAGACCGTCCAGGATCCCCTTGTACAGTAAGACGCTAATTGTTAAAGTTTCAACAAAACAAGGACACATTAATGCCACACTTATTGCTGCCATCACAAGCTACCATTTCATAACTAACACACACAAAATGAGATCTGAGGTTCTCACAGTGGTGTTGCTCAGGATTTGAGTCTTCTGGGATGTGAAGCTGCTTTTTTAGATGGTGGTTTCTGACATATCATAGGCTCATCTTCAGGGCCAAGCACTCCAAGAATAATTCTTCTTATTGTATTGCTTGACCTTTGAAGATAAAGGAACTATGGTCCTTTTATATGTCAGGAATCACTAACAAACAATACAGCATCACATCCCAGAACACTCAAATCCTCATCACACAGAAAGACAGAATAGTGTGTGAGATTCCTCCTTTGATTCTTCATCCTGCCCATTCCCTGACGGCTTCCTTTCTTCTTTCTTTTCTTCATTTCTTTTTGCTCGTCCTGTTGGCTCCCCTTCCTCCCTTGTCTCTTCAGTCTCCTCCAATGTCCTGGTGGTTCCTCTTCCTTCTTCATTTGTTTAAATATGTCACCTCCATGCCCTACTGGCTCCGTTTTCTCCTTCATTTCTTTATTTTTTCTGCCCTTGCCCTGGCATCTCCCCTTCCTCCCACATTCTTCAGCCTCCCCCCACCAAGTGCCATAGTGCCTCTCCCTCTTCCTTCATTTCTTTATCTTCTGCCCTGTGCCCTGGCATCTCCCCTGCTTCCTTTATTTCTTCATTTTTTCTGCCCTTGCTTTGATGTCTCAAACTCCCGCATTTTTCCATTTCCCCCTGATGTCCTGGTATAAACTCCATGCTCCAGCAACTTAACTGGCTCCGTTACTTTTCCTGAGAACCAACCACATCTCACACTGTCCCCTGTATATTATGCACACACCTATTCCCAGCATTTTTCCCGGACTGTTCAACACTTGAAGATGGGACTGACCTGTTGTCCCAAAACACTGGTAACCAACTACCAACCTATGCCATGCAGCATCCCAGAAGAATGAAGGCCTCAGAACAGTATGCATTTACAGCCACTTTGTGGTCTCACCGATAACTACTAGCACCAAAAACTATTAACAGACACACACAATACCAAAACAGAAAGCCTGGAAATTGGGTGTTTTATTTTTACACTTGAGTGTTATGAGACATCACTTACTTTGTGTTACATGCCATGACTTGCTGTGTTAGCATATTGTGTGCCATGCCTTAATGTGTTAGTGTAATGTGCGCCATGACTTGCTGCGAGTGGCGACCCAACAATTACATGTTCTGAGTAGAACAACCATTGTACAGACAGCAGATTCCTATTGCTGTTAAACACACTAAGAGGGCTTACGAGCTACAGCTTACAAACCTTGAATAGAATCCTTGTTGTACAGATATGTGACAACCTTCGAATCATCAAATGCTATGAACACATCATGATCCTGTGGCTCACAGTCCCACAGAACACCGCAACAGCACTGGGGGAAGTCAGGGACCTTCAGCATCTCATCTGTTGTCTGTAACAGCAGTTTGCCAGTAAAGAGTGACAATAAAGACAAACTTCATAAAAATACCTACCCGCAATGATGATGATGATGACAATGACAACAATAATGATGATGTGGTGGTGGTGGTGGTGGTGGTGGTGGTGGTGGTGGCAGCGGTGGTGGTGGTGGTGCTGCTGCTGCTGCTGCTGATGATGATGATGATGATCATCATCATCCCCAAGACACAAATTGTTATGCAGAAGTTGTTATAGTTAAGTGGGAGATGTTCGTCTCAGAGTATGACATTAGAGACACCTTCAGAATATTCTGAAGAAATGAGATTTCTCAGCTCACACATAAAAACTTTCACTTCTACCGCAGCTGTAGGTCAAGCAAGTTAATGACTACCTACCAAAGGAACGTAAAAAAATCTTCCTTGTGGGTGTGTCCACCTCTGAAATGGATTCTCTGCCTTCACCGAGTGACAGAAGGCCAGGAAACTCAACACACACTGCATTTTATTGCACCAGACAAACAGCATTCAGGGCACAAGTTTAAGATCCTCATGGTTGTGTCTGTGAGGATTCATTGCTTCTGTGGTGTAAAGCTGTGTCACTGGGTGAGTAGTTCCCAGTATTCCAAAGGACTGCAGTACCTTTGCAAGACTGAGAACACTCATCTGTTTACACAGCATCACATCTCAGAAGACCTGAATCCTCAACATTACATGTGGTTTTTCAGTGCAACTGCAAGTTTTGCGTAAAGATGGCTCTGCGAAAGGACACACCACATAAGCTGCTGAACTAGAGTAACCACAAGTACACTCACTGGATTGTAGACATAACCCTCACTCTTGTCATCCACCACAACAAGGTGACTGCCCAGCTGGTTTGCATACAACTCACGGATACCAACACTGTGACAGAAGTCCGTCACTGTCTTCCAGTCTTCAAGAAAGAAGTACTGAATATGTCCCATCTGTCAAAACAATGAGGAACACAAAGGTAATATCATGTACAAAGCTACGCACAGCAACATGCAATGAAGTCAAAACGTTTGAAATTTTTAGTTTGTATGAATATTGCCACAGGAGTGACGAAATTAGTTGCTGGTCTACTGCAAGTTCTGTGACAAAAAGAATCTTCTACATAACACAGATTGTTACAGCACAGCCTGTGAGTGGGTCTGCTATGTATAACTGTGTCACCTATGCAAGATCTCACCTACGAGAAAATCACTCACATCTGAGGTGTAGATCAAGAAGTCAGTGGTAAGTGCATGAGCAGTGATGTTCATGTTGTGTGAGTGCTCGTCAGGGAACAATTTGGTTTCTCTGCCCTCACTGCTTGAGTCTGGTGTCTCGATCTGAAATGACAGAGCCAGCGAGCCTCAAATGTTATCCACAAACAAAAACAATGCATACATTGTAGCAATGGTAACAATAAGGCATTGTGTTCAGGCAATACAGTCATTTAACATTATATATTCACTTTACAATCACTCTGTATAACAATAAGCATGCACATGCACTCACCATATGCAGCTGTATCTTGCCCTCATACAGAACAGAGGCATACTCTGCATTTAGCCTCAAGCTTGTCACTGTTCCAAGATACTCCCAGTCTCGGAGTAGAGTAGCTTTGTTCTGCCCCAACTCATAGAACCACGCCCGGTTGTTCATGCCCACTGCACAGTGATATGGGCCCAGAGCCACAAAACTGGGTTCCATAGGAAGGTCCACAGTCAGCAATGGAGACAGAACTTTGCTCTGCAAATTGTCATGACTCAGGTGACACCTCATTCACATGATCAAATCAAGGGCGCTAATACCAATAGGAAATGTGTGGCTTGAATGGGTGAGAGGAGAAATTACGCAGGATTTTGGTGGAGAAACCTAAAAAAGAGGCCTAGGCACAGGTGGAAGGATAATAATAAAACTGTGTCTTAAAGGAAGAAATTGGAGGACATGGGACAGACGTTGTGGCTCAGAATACAGACAAGTGGCAGGCTTTTCTGAGTATGCTAATTAACCTTCATGTTCCCTAATCTGAAGAATTTGACTAGCTGAGAAACAATTAGCTTCTTCTCATTCATTCATTCATTCACTCATTCATTCAATCATTCATCCATCCATTCATCCATCCACTCACTCACTCACCCAATCACTCACTCACCCACTCACTCACTCACTCACTCACTCACTCACTCACTCACTCACTCACTCACTCACTCACCCACCCACCCACCCACCACAGGATAGTTACCACACGATGGATATTAAACTGAAATATATATGTATGTACATATATGTGTGTGTGCGTGCGTGCACACCCACATACCTGGCTCCTTGGTTGTAATGACGCACCTTGTTCTCCTGCTCACAGCTGTACACAGTGAGCTCAGTGAGGCTAGTGAGCACAGCAACATGAGTGTTGAAAACTGACCACACAATGGGCAGCTGAGACAGATACACATAAATGGTGCCACTGTGTGTCACCACTGCCAACAGTTGTCCATCCTCACTCCACGACAGCCGCTCAACCTCATCTTCCTCCACAGTTAAAATGCTGGATGTTTCCTGAAGGTTTGACATATCATGGATCTTCACCCTACAAGAAATAAGAGCTATATCATGTCTCACTGTCACATAAGATGTCTCCTGCAGATATGAGATATTTAGCATCTTCATCTTACCAGAAATAACTACTATGTTATATCTCCTGTCACCTGGGGCTTCTGAGGCACACTTCATGCTTCCTGTTCACCCTACAATATGTGTACCTGCTCAGTCATTACCACAGGAACCCACAGGGCCAAGACGACTACAGACAGCAGAGTCATTCAGGAAGTTTCAGTGGTTCTTTAGAAGCAACAGACCCTGTTTCACCTCCCTGACATCTGTCTAATCTCCAAGAGAAATCTGAAGTCAGTACTCACTGGTTATCACCACAGGAAGCCACCTTGCCCAATCGTGTACAGATAGCGATGTCATTTAGTGAGTTGCGGTGGTTCTTTGCCTGGAACAGCTCCTGTCCTACCTCCTTGATGTGTGTTGATATGGCCACAAAGAAGCCTGCACTAAAGCCTAGCAAGATGTACCCATCACCAAACCTGCACAACAGGCATTAGAAGTAATTTTGTCTTGTAGACAAATTTTCCACACTTCAGGTTCCTGTTAGCTATACTTACTTCGTTCATTTCATGAAGCACAAATAATTTATAATCAACAATAATCTATTAACAACCTTAATATATATATATATATATTATATTCCAGACTCATGGGTAATGAATGCCATATGTTCCAACCCTTACACCAGCCACTCTGCCACCTGGTGAGAGAACCATCAACTCACCACATATGAATTTTCAACTGGCCTGCAAATAGCATAAGTTTGATGGAAACAGAATCTAGTGAGTGTATAATGATGCAAGCAAAGAAAAGTGACTCTTGTAACGCACAATGACTACAGTCCTGAAATTGCCGCATATACCAAAACTTCATAGAACGGCAAATGTATTGAAGATAATAAGATGGGTGACATTTCTGAGTGTGCATGACATCAAACTTTCAAAATTAAATTAAACATTAATACCCTTGCTTTTCACACATATTAACATGTAATGACAGTAAACAAATACACAAAAATAAAAAATAGGAACATCAAAATATCAAAAATTCAAAATAAATAAATCTTACACATGCGTTGGACTGAAGCTTAAAATGATTGGCTGGTGGAATTATTGGGCAGCTTCGTCATAAACATGAAATGACTTACACATGCACATCAGTGGCTGCAAAACATTTTGTCCACAACCAAACACTATCAATTACTTTGACATATGACACGAACAGGAACAGTACCTATGCGGCACCCCAACAAATTGATGCAGCAGACTGATAGCATAATCTTAAGAAAAAACATTCACAATACAATTTAGACACAATTCCTCAACTTCTCCCAATTTTATTTCTTCGCCAGCAATGTTAAGTTTTTAAACAGAGACACCCTCTGAAGACAAGGTATGCTGACAGTGTACACACATACCATTTATAAGTGACCACAGATCCATAACGCTGTTGGAAGGCCAACTCTACAGGATTGTCGGGGTCATGCAAGTTGTACAGGAACAATGTCTTGCGCCCCACCAGTACGCTGACCTGCACAAGATATCGCATAAAAACTACTGTCTCTTGTGTCATCATCATCTTGCTGTTAAGTACTAGCATGCAAAATTCACATTTTTGTGTGTGCGTAAAATTGTTTTTAATTTATTCAGTTCCATTCCTTTATCAATTAATTAGTTACATTACTTAAATACATATTTATGCATTTATTTTGTTTACTTATTTCATTAAATTATGTACCTATTTATGTAATTTCTTTATTTACATATTTATAGATATGTATTTATTTATATACATATTAATTTGTGTCATTTATTTAATTTACTTATTTTACTTCATTATTTATTTGTTCACAAATTTACTTATACATAGTGTAAATTTATTTACTTCAAAAATACATGAGTACAAGAATGACAGACAGACTGCACGTGCCTGAAACAAAGTGCTGATGAGATACCTGGACTAAACGGGAAGAATTCAGAGAATTACACAATAAGAAGCATCTGTGACTGATATCATTGTGAAGACAGTAAATGAGGATGTTACAGTGAACTGAAACACTGGGAAACACAACAAATGCTGCACACCTACAATCATAACCTCTCCTGGAAGAGGGCCATTTTGTGTATCAAGATACATAACAGACGAAAAGTCAAAACAGATTTTAAAGAAAAAAGTTCTAATAATTTTACAACTATTAAATTTTCATTTGACTGCTAACTGTTTCAGCCAAAACAATTTTTCATAAAAAAATGATGTGATTACAGTAGCAATACTGGACTGAATCTCACTGTATTCTCTCCATCCACTCGTTCATCCAGTTTCATCTCAGAGAACTGGATGTCACTAGGCTCAGAGCGCAGGGAAATGATCCTCAATGTGTCTCCATCTGCATTGCTGATGGAAAGTGTCTTGTCTTCAGAACCCAGGGCAAGTAAGTTCTCTGTGCTCCACGCCCCACAGCTGATCCGCTTGGTGTGCTTACCCAGCACTGGCACTCGTCTGAAACAGCTCATCTTTCTGTATGTGTGCTACCACCAATTTGATGGAATGCACACTGCCAATACCTGTTTCCTTCTGACACACACACAGGCATGCACACACACATGCGTGCACGCACACTATACATTCCAAGGATGCTAAATTTAGTCAAAGTGACAGAAGGATGTGGAATAAGTCACAAAAATATTAAATTTACAGCAACAGTACAATACAATAATGTTATAAGGATTTTCATGCAGTATTTGCTTCCTCTGCATAGTTGCAGTTACAGTAAATCCAAAATTTATGAAAACAAAACATAGAAAGGGTACGAAAGAAAGTAAAGAAGAACAATTTCTGGTGGAAATGAACAAACAGGAATACAAATGCAAGTAAGAAATTAAAATTAATATAACATTTGGAATGGCTCACAACAGGATCATTCACATAAAAGGAGACTAATCTCTGTGATCCATAACTATGTAGGAATCGGATTCGTAACACCAACACTCACTTCGCTGTGCTGTGATTATAGATGGTGAGGTTGCCCCTGGCAGTGCCTACAGCCAGCATTGAACCTCGTTTTGACCATCTGACACAGCTCATGGCATCCCGCAATCCTGTGTCCACCTGACTCTTTTTGCCTGTGTTCGCATCCCACAATATAACATGTGGTGAGCTTGAGGTTATAATGGCCAGCAGGTCACCATCCACATCCCAGCCAAACCCAGTGCATGCCCTGCCAACATAACCCTGTGTTACACTACATGCTGCAGAACAGTTTGATTTCCTACACTAGAACCTAACTTTCCACACAGCTGCAGCTTCCTTTGCATTTAACTTACCATAATACCCCACACATAATCTGTCAAAGAATTGTTCATGCCGTGGTCCTCTTCTTTTGAATTGGCCCTAAGTAAGGAGATGCCAAGTTCTTCCAAATGGTTGCTACAGGTTGTTGCAACAAATATCACAGCATGAACACTTGCTACTGTGGAAGTCACAAATCTTAGATTAGATAATAACGCTTCTGGGGTTTTGCACAGTGTAGATTGGTAGTTTGTTATGGACATTTTGAGACAACCTATTGGTCCCATCTTCAAGGGTCAAGGAGTCCCTGAGAACCAATCACTGCCCACACCATTCGCTGTAAAGTGGGTACCTAAGTGTTCTCATGTTCTCAGCATACTTCTTTGGATGTTTCACCCTTGAAGATGGGACTGAAACGTCAGTAACAAACTACCAAAGTATGCTACATAAAATCCCAAAACAGCTAAGATCTCATTTACACTGGGGCAGAAGCGTGAAACAACAAATCTTCCATTACCTGACGTTGTTGTGGTTTAGGACTGTATTCTGAACTCACGACAGAGTAAATTGGGTGCACTGAAGAATGTGACTCTCCAACCATATATTTCTTACACCTGAAGATATACTAAGACTTACTCCACAGTCTTGACAATACGTAAGGCTGCCACTATGTTACAACAGTGTTAAAGTACAGTACTGCAGTTTTGGGATCCAATGTGAACCCCAATTCCCAGTCATTCTTTCACCCACACTTGCAATTGAGACAGTAGTTATTACAACCAGTTCACACAAAGAGAATGGATTTTTGATGTCTGATATCAGAGACTTCAATAAAATTCTTTGACATATTTCAGTTTTGGTCAAAACTGGACAACAATAACAGACACTTTACATGAAGACCTAAAACAGTTCATGTCTGTTTCTTGAACATAACTAACTAAATCATTAACACGGTGAGAAAAATTCTGAACTGGAGTCGTAAAGGGAAATGAAGTTGACATTTCAAGCACATCATGTTTCCTCTGTGTTTTCTATAAACTTTTATATTAAACAATAACTGTTACCATATGTGTACACTGTGTACTAACCTGACAATCAGCAGTGTTCACCCAGACACACACACATATAACAATTGAAAAACAATCATAAATGGTTTCCACGGACATGCACACACAAAAATCACCTCATTTTCTACACAAACACTTCTTGAGCCTACTTTAATAAACACTCACAATATTGAACTTATTGCAATAAATAATTGAGCATGGATGATAGCAGGCTATTCACAAACCCTTCTCCCAAATGTGCCTATTAATTGCTCCTAATTACATCAGTAAACTTCAATTCCTCAAATGAAATGTTATCTGTCCTTTAAAGTTTTGGCTACTGTACACTGAGATACTGACAATGAACGAAACCAAATCCTTCTATTGCATAGGCAGTTATACCAGTAGGTTAAACACTTATGGAAATGTGACTATCAGAGAGTCACAGACATTGTGCACGAAAGTGAAACAAGTACACCATGGCATAGTTCCAATGCTCTGCACCCCTGCTGTCAAATGAACACTCTTTGACCTACAGCTAAACTGCAAGAACTTGAGTGATATCATTTGATGATGGCTGTTGAAAAAGTAATTGCCACCCCAGACACAATATGGGTGCTGAAGGGAGATACCACCCAAGCTCTCACTCAGTTACTCTCCTAAGCTAAATACAGGCCATACCCTTGCAGCTGGATGTGCTCCACCTTCTTACCATGGTGATTATAAATCACCACAGACTGGTCAACCCCTGTAGTGGCAAAGAAACCACCACTTCCTCGTTGCCAGCTGAGGAAAGTGTCCCCAGGCCCATGGGGTTGATCCAACCTCAGCAACACCTGCAATGCAAGGGCATGTTACATGTACCCAAAACCCTGCAGGTTTTGTCAGGCTCTGGTGCTGTTACTGTATTCAGGAAGTGGTGCATTACAAAATCCTTAAGTATGGAAGTAGTGCCAAAAAACCAAACCCATGGCAGGAGTGGAATCCTCAACACAGGCAACCAACGAGCAAAATCCCAACATTCAGTGGACAATTTGATTAACACAAAAGCGCATTTTCGCTTTTATGTACAATGACAGTTATGAATGGCTGAAGTGGTCCATGAACAAAATTTGAAGCTTCTACATTAACATTAATTTATAATGGAAAAGGGTTACTAAAAGCTATCATTCGATCCAGTTTATGCGTTACGAATAAACAGCTACGAAAAGAATAACAATAATGAGGTCTTCCTTGCGGAATTCCTCGATATGGCCCAAGGAACCGCCGCACAAAAACGAATTCAGCAGCTGACTTATTTCGAGGGTGCCGTACCGCTACGTTCAGTAATCGTAAGCTAAGCCTAGATCGAGGGACACGTGTCATTTCAACATCATATTATTCATTTTGACGCCACCCAAGAATCATCCCCTTCACGCCATAGTCCAGAATCTATAAACAATACCTAAACGTCAATTTAACCTCACCTTCTCATTTGACATCCTCCGCCCACTGGTTCAAATAATAATCCAGTCCCACGAATTGTACAATAAATACGCACAAAATGCTAATCATATCACTGTTTTACTTGTACCATTTTACTGGTCGTGCTATTGATCATTTTAAAGATTTAACAAACTCCATCCACACCGCCCACCGCCTGTCACTTGTCTCATTTCGTGGGAAACATTACCGCCAAATTATACATTGAAAATTACGAGTCTGAGGTACGGCAGGGCATTTAGGCGACGGATCCTTTCGAAATTCGTGTTCACGAAGGCTTGAAGTAGATGATTGTTTATGGTACAGAGACGGGTTTCAATCTTTTATTTCATAAATACTTCTGAAAATTGGTCAGAACCTCAGTTAAACTGCGAAATCCATCTAATGCCGCCCCTTAAAGGTTCAATAATGTTGTCCCATATTCGTGGTTATGCAGCGTTATTGACTCGACTTTAAGCATTGTCCAGTTATTGAAGGAGATCAGAACTAATGGGAAATATTGTTCTGCAATTACTCCGCTTCAACCCCGATATTCGGACAGAACTCTTCTTCTTCTGATAGGCCGCCAACTACTCCCTTTCTCTACTCGCACTTACACTGTTTTTTTACTTAATTACTGACGCCAGATGTCATGTTAAAGTATCAGACTTGATGGCAGTTGATAAGTAAGTGTTATTCCGAAAGTGAGGTCGTTATGCGATGTGGAAACTTGGCATGGATGGTACATAGAACCTTGTAAGTAAGATACAACTCGTGAGCATGCTCAGGCAATGCAGCCAACCTGGCAGTAGACATGTTCGTACTGGCAAGGGGTGAAATTACAGATTGCTTAGGTTAAACACCGCCCCCCCCCCAACCCATCCACCAAATTCTGACCTTGTTTGTGAATTTCGGAACTACTGGTCATAGAGTATCAGAATGTATAATGCTGCTAATTCTTCCATCAGCTGTAGCCATATGTATTAACCCTATAACGATGAAGCGTATCTGTTTTATATAAGGACTCAGTGCGTACCGCGCAGTAAACACTCTCCACTTCGGTTATAAAAAACAATCTCTTAATGTTTTATAAGGCAAAAGTTGCTGTTTGTTCTGAGATCCGTACAAAACACATAAACGCAATGTGGGCACCACGTGGAAGTTTTTAATGTTAAACCTGGTGGTGTGTAAAGTTACCGCTAGGGTTTAAAAGGTTAATATGGCTCCAGAGTACTGCCAAACCAACAGCACACCTAATTCTCAATTGACTGCCAGTTAGATGGTGATGTGTAAACATAAGTCACCAAGGTTTCAGTCTCTGTTAACACTTTCCTCCCCAATGTATAACATGCAATAAAACACTGGACCATCATTTAGAGGGTTCTAAATGTTCTCTCTGGTTAGGCAGATTTTTCCCTTCATTCTCTTCCCATGAAATTGTATGCCTCCCTCTGCTGACCATTATTTATGTGATTACCCTCAATGGATGTAACAACATCCACTAGTGGCACCACCTTAACAGTGGATTCTACACTCTTTCCAAGATGGACTGAAGCCAGAGAAGTCACAACAGGCCATATGCAGGGGCACTAGACACAAGTGAGCTGCTGCCCAGGTATCAGCTCTTCTGGCAAAATACCATGACATAAAGCCTTGAAAATGCTTAGGTTTAAATTCCATCTACTGACCAGCATGGAGACATTTTAAATTTATAGTCACCTCTCTTGCATTCACAACTCTATGACTTACAAAACTGGCAGCACATGAAGCAGTAGACGTCCATATGGTGCAGAGTATCACCTGACAAAGATAGAGGGGAAAACAATAAGGTGTAATGGAATTATTAGTAACATTTCTGTAGAAAACCCTGGAATTCAAAATTTGTTCATAGAATTAGAAGAGAAACAACTACAATGGCGTGGCCATGTTAAAAAAGGGATAAAATGAAAAAGGAATTGGAGTTGAAATTTAAAAGTAAGGAAAATGCTACTCAATGATGAACTAGAAGATATAACAAAGGGATGGAAACATTTCATTCATCAGCGCATGCAAAGCAGAAGTGCAGGAAGCAGATTATGATGATCATGAAGATGATGACAATGAGTCATTTGAAGGAGCCTGTGTTTTTAACAGTCAGCTGTTGTTTGAAAAGAACGTAAAAGATAAAAATTCCTTGAGATAATTTATTTTGATATGTAGACCTAAAAAGATGACGCAAAAATGATACAAAACAATTTTTAAGTAGCTTTTTAATATATTTTACATTCAACCTAAGCTATCTACACACACAGTGTTAATGCAATACAATTTACAAATATGTACAAACGTTCCTCATTACTGTACTGCTAGGCCAGGGAATTACAAAATCAAGTTTGTACCTGTGAGTATTTTTGTGTGATCCATATTTGTACATCTAACCAATGGATGCTGTAGTAACAGCGAGAATTCAACTTGCCAATACCCATTCAGCAGGCACAAGCCACGACATGAGAATTCAAGATAGTTAGGCCCACTGGATAACAAATTCAGGCCCAGCTGCTAGTCACAGCACCTGATTAGTTGGTCACAATGTGTCTCTGGATGGCAGTGACTTCCACTTAATGTGTTCCAATACACCCTCTTCACACAGCCTCCAGGGTAAGGCCTGAACAGTGAACTGTCACTTTCACATTGATTACTTTATCATGGCACTGAACATTTCAAATATAACATGTTAATCTGGACACATATGGGACACGGCTTCACTTCAGCCAAGCCAATCTCATTTGTGCTGAACATATTAATGGGTAGGGCTCACAAACAATCTGTCACTGTGTCTCACTTCAAACACCAACTGCTGCCACACACAAAGTCTAGCATCACTGTAACCAGAACTGTACAGTGCAAGCTACAAATATACTGCGTATATAATTCTTTGCTACCATGTTTGTGGCACTGAACCCTGCCCACCTTCAACTCTCCATCTGGCATATTTCTGAGTACATACAGTTGCAAACTTTAAAATACTGTCTACACTTTACACCTGGCATCTACACAGTAGTTACTTTAAAATTATGTTGGCAGGAATGTTGATAATATCTTAATTATGGCTGGCAAAATCTATGAGCAATTATCCTTGTCACTTGTAATGTTGGCTGCACTTACAAGTTTATATTAAGCTTACAATGGTCAAGGCAGGACTCATGCAAACATTCAACACAATTTTGTGTGCCATCAACACAGTCTTGGTGGTTCATCAGTACGGAACTTGTTCAATCCATGTTTGCCTTATACAGTACCCACGTTGCTCTACTTGGTCACACACACCTCCCTTCAATGCCAACAGCAACAGTACTGCAATGTAAGTGGGAATAGATGGTCTCTACCACAAAAATAGAATTCTAATGCGGGACATCCCCATTGGCATATCGATCATAAGTACGTACTTTATTCAGTGCTACAACTGGACCCAACAAGTTGTTTAACACATGTTTTATACGCAACTAGTTTTGGCTCACAAAAGTGCCATAACAAAAACTGTAAGCTGGAAACCCGTACGTTGTAGGTAGGAGATCTCCCCCTTTTACATTAGTGAATACATGGCAAATGTACACAACAATTAGACGATAGCGCGCGCGCGTGCATGTGTGTGCGCGTGCGCGCGTGCGCGTGTGTGTGCGCGCGCGCGTGTGCGTGCGTGCGTGTGCGCGCGCGCGCGTGTGTGTCAGCTGAGTAAAATGTTAAGTCTGTACAGACACAGGCTAAAATGTTAAAACTAGAGTAAATGTTAAAATGTTGCCAATGTGTTATAAAACGGTAGGAGAAAATATTTTTTAAAAAACAATCTGAAAAGTAATGTTTTAGAAAGTGAGACAAGGAGTCAGCTGTAGAAGTTTTTAGTTGTATATATATGAAGCATGTATGTATATACTATCAGAAATACTGGGAGTGTCGATAGTATATACATATATTCCAGCCTGCAGACCAGTTAAGTCATTTGCGCAACAACCACCTACAATATATTGGGTCAGTGCTGTTGTCTTACGCTAGTACTGCTTCATATATATACAACTAAAAACCTTTACAGCTGACTCCTTGTCTCACTTTTTAAAATATTATTTTTCAGATTATTTGTTAAAACATTGTTTTTTCTCCTGCATTTTTATAACACATTGGCAACATTTTAACATTTACTCTAGTTTTAAAATTTTAGACACACACACACAATGATATCTTCTAATTGTTATGTACATTTGCAATGTATTCACTAATGTAAAAGCGAGAGATCTCCAAGTATGTCAAACAACTTGTTGGGTCCAACTGTAGAACCAAATGAAGTGTATACTTAAAACAGAATTTTATTAATGAGCACAAAATGAAGACATGTATCTGAATGGCTGCAGGAGTTCCATGTCTTACCTCTGCATCAATTAACTTACAAGATTCACGCAATCCCCATCAATTCTCCTACTTCAAGACTTGTTGAGCATTTGCATCCTTACTACTCTCACTTTGCCTATGCACATAAATGTTTAACACCTAGCTCACGCTGAACAGATGAGATATAATAATCAATACTGGTATGGGACAACAAAGAAAGAGAGATTACATTGTGTTTCTGGAATGTCGTTCTAAAAATTTTGACGCTTCTGATGGAGAAAGGTTACTGTTGCTGGAATGTGTTTCGTTGTTGTAAGACACGCTTAGGCCTTTGCAAGAACATGGCATGCAGAGACCTTGGCCTCACTGACTGTGTAGTCCACTGTCCTGTCCTTGAGTTTTTGGGACAGCCCCCACAATGCGCACTCGTGTCACCAGTCGGTTGTCAGAAAACTGTGGTGGAGGGGCCAACACTTCTTCTGTGCCCCCACTTCCATTACTCAAAACTCCAAGGAACTCTGGAGGAGGAGGCACCACCAACTCTCCTTCTGCTTCTCCTTCCCCCTCCAATGGAGGAGGAAGCTGTGCCAATGACACAGCATTTCTAGTCAAGGTGCCGCCTGAAAGCGCTGTCCTTGTTCGGCCTGGAGGAAGAGTCATCACAGAACTTTGCTTCTTTAAGTCTGCTCCCTGTACCCCCTTCTCATCAGGTGCAGAGCCTCCAGATCCTTCTGAGGATCTCCCATCATCGAAGCCACTTGGGGGTCCTACAGGAACATCCTGATCAGAGCTAACACCACTGGAGGAGTTGTCCCCATCCTCCCCTGTGTTGGAGTTCAGAACTGAAAAGTCATTGGGATAAGATTTAGAACTTTTTAGTTGTGTTCGAACCTTCTGAATTTCCTCCACGCTGAAACTGTGAGGCAATGTGCCTGAGCTCGAGCTACTGCCACTGGCATTGCTATTCCCACTTGTCTCTGCAGCTGCCACCACCACGCCCTGAGGCGTAGCCTGACGCCTGTCACTCTCCACATCATCATCACTCTCACTTAGACTGTAGTCTGGCTCTGGTATAGGAGGTGGGCCCACTGACAAGGAAGACAGGTTTGCTGCTGATGAGCTGGTTGTAATACCACACTTTTTCTTTGCCTTGTTCTTCAGCTTTAGGCTCTCACGGTTGGTAGAACTGCTGTTAACGGTGCTGTGACTGCGAGCAGCCCCACGGAATGGCTGTGCATATGGATTGCTGTTGGTACTGGGTGGCACAGAGTAACAATTTGCGCTAGCAACAGGTGATGAAGGCTTGAAGGATGATGCAGAAGAGCGCAGACTGTGAGATTTGCGCACCTGAAATTAGAAAAACTGACCAATATATCTACAGTGACTACAATCATGAGCCACAGAACACCTGTGGCTGATAACAGAGTCTGTTTTTGTTACACAAAAGCTACGAGTACGCACTTTAACAGATGGTACCAGCATCTGTGGCCTTTGCAAACATAAACTTGAGGCTATGAACTTAAACTTCCCAGTTCTTGCATTCCTTCTGACATAAAATCAATCAGACAGTCCACAGTCTACACTAAAGTGGTGTGTCATGTCAGCTAGTGACCTTTCATAAACAATAGCTTTCACATGTTCAGAGAAGTTAACACAATTATCCTTAATATAAAATGTTGACACATGCTATTCTATTATTATGTGTGTCTGTCAAATAATCAGCATGCAGCTCCCAGCCTTCGCCATTAATCACCACACAAATATGTACTACTCACTGCTGAACATTACTCTATAGTCACAAGCCAAACCACACTCTGTTACACTGACACAGTGCCAAGTACTGTTTTGTTACTTAAATGGTTTTCTACGATTGTCTTGATAGAGTCAAGCTTAATTAAAATCTCAGCAGTAAGCAAACATAGAATTTCTTGTGAAACTAAATAAAAAACTGCCACCAAAACCTTCACCTTGTTACATGAGGTGTATGGAGAACATGGCAGAGTTACTTAGAGCAATGTCACAGAAAGATTTGAGGGGATGCTTTGAGTGGCAGGCTTGTGTGGAGCAGTGTGTAGCTTCCAACGGAAAGTACTGTGAAAGGAATAATATGTAGAACAATAATTTCGTTAATAAAGCATTTCTTTAAAACCCGTCTTGTTATTTAATAAAGACATGTTGTATGTCTGGGTTAGTACTCCCTTGTCCACCTTTGCCCAAAAAATTCTGCAGCACACTTCACGATAACAGCACCACTTGGTGCAGATTATTATTCTATCAAGTGTAGGAAATGGCATCCAGATATGGTTGCCTGCCACAAATGTACTGAAGAAGTCGTGGACGGCCGATAAGGGGCGGTCGTCCTCCCAGTTGGGGATTGGGTAAGCAGTTAACAAATACTCACCATAGAAGTTAACACATCATGACATAATAACACAGGGCTTGGTACTTGCAAAGATCCATTGGAATGACCTGAAGAATGGAAAATGGACTTTTTGCAACAGGATGGAAGGATGTGTAATGGATTAGTCTGGCTCAGGATACAGACAGATGGTCAGCTGTTATGGTCACAGTAATGAACTTCCAGACTCCATAAAATGTGGGGAATTTGGCTAGCTGAGGAACCAGTATCCTTTCAGGAAGAACTTGTTCCATGCAGCCAGCCTGCCTGCCTGCCAGCCACCCTCTCAGTCAGTCAGGTAGGTAGGTACCTTTTTTTTAGTGAAGTCAGTATCTATAGCCACAACATGCTATATGTCCATATAAACTGCCTCCTCAACAGGTCTTTATGCTCCAGATTTGATAATGATGCTGACAACCACAGAAATTTCATGATGAAATTTCAGCAGGTTTTATTCTGGTAAATTAATAAAAGGTAGAACGGTAAAGTTCACCCTATAACCTGCCATAATGGCACCGGGTTGAAGTGGAGGTATAGCTCTACTCTTTCTTTAATCTTGGCACCAGATGGTGATGGGTGGTCAACGTCATGCCACAGCCTCATTACCCCTAAAATGACCCAGTACCCATTGTACAGGAGATTAGGTGGGCCCTACGGCCAGTCTGGACAGGTGTAATGAGTAATGAGTAAGTGTGGGTTAAGCCCTTACAGTCCCGATGCATGTAGGCCTTTTTAGCTGGCCCTTTGTGCCCCCTTACTAGGCCCAAGTCATGAGAGCCTTGTCCTTCTGAGGAAGTTCCACAATGCCACCAGACTCAGACCTCTAATATCCTTAGCGTCCATGAAAAAGGAGACCAGATAAATATGCCTGAGTGTCGCCCAGGCTTCACACTCACACAAACACATGGGCTGAGGTTTCCTCCCCAGCCCCTTTACATATCTTTCAAAGTCCCCAGAAAAGAAGCTTCCCTCCAGGTTCACCTAAGGAGCTCCTGCATCGGGAAAGACGCTCCATCTCTACAGCCCTCTTTCTATCTCTCAAAGTCCCCAGAAAATACCACCCCCCCCCCCAGGTTCCCCTTACGGAGCCCCTACCTAGAGAAAGCTGCTCCATCTCCAGCGCCCTCTTTACATATCTCTCGAAGTCCCCAGAAAAGAACCCCCCCTCCAGGCTCCCCTTACAGAGCCCCTACATAG